>CM024754.1:1270470-1703668 GCA_014218235.1 Colocasia esculenta | reverse complement strand
GCTCCAGGAATGTCCCATACTGAGCTTGGTCAAGGATGAATCGGTAAAAGGTGCTTTTCCCAAAGCTAGCTCTATGGAGAAATCTATCCAGAGATGGGATAGAAGATCTGCTTATCAAGGAGGTCCTGCTTCAGAGCATAAAAGGCAGTGTATCTAGCTGCCCACTGAACATAGATCTCCTGGATTGGAGTTATGGAGTTGAGATCCAAGAAAACTTCTACTGAAGAAGGGGCTTGCACTGACGGCTAGATCACTATTAATTGATTCCAAGTGAAGACGGGGGGCAATGTATAGCTTTTCCCATTCTGAGGGAGAAAGCCTCTCACACTCAGACATGAGTGGAGCCAAAGTTTGAGCAGAAATGCGGCCAGAGTGGTATTCTCTGAAGATGAACCGCAAGAAGGAGGGTAATCTGCCCTGCTTGGCTGACATCCGGCCCATCTGCCTTGCAAACATATCCAGTGCATGAGAACCTGCATCTGAATCAAATACTAAGGAATGCAACTTTGGCAGAAGAACTGGAGTATCCACCTTGAAGGATGCAAATTCTATCTTGAGTGGAAGGTTCACAGGGTGCTGTTCTTAGCGAGACAATGGTGGAATTGAACTGGCTAAACTGAACTTCAGGCAGCTTGTTCAAGTAGCAGAAATCACTGTAAAGCTGGAAGTTCTTGGCAATCCGAATCTCTTTCAGAATGAAGGATCCCCAAGCGTTCTTATGCTGAATGACAAACCACTCAGAAAGAGTGAGTGGATGAGGTCTGTGGGTGAGAGATTCTGCCCTGGCAGTCAAAAACTTTGCATACTGCGCCTTATTGCCCTTGACATTTGCCCACTGCTCTTCAGTCTTGAACTCAGTGCCCTCAAGGATTTTGGATTTCTGGATGTGGGTCAACTGGGTAAGAGGAAGAGTAATGTTTAGGTGTTCGGATAGGTTAAGGAAGGGAATGCCATATATGGTGGAGAGAATGCACTTCTGAAGGTATTCTTTATAGATTGGTCTTCTTTGAGGCTCGAGGGTAAGAGAGTACCAAAGAGGAGGAAATAAAGGTACAGAGGGTGCGAGCAGATGAGGAAGTTTTCCTCTTTTTCTTGGCAGGACTGGGAGGATCAGTCCTGTGAATGTGAGTGGAGTGGAGAGAAATTGAAATAAGGGTGTTTCTCTCAAAATCATCCGGAATATTGGTGTCAAAAACACCAAGAAGTAGAGTTTTTTCGGAAAGAAATAGACAGAAGAGGAGGAGTAGGAGGATAGAAGAGGTGTTTGGGATTAAAGGATGAAGTGGGTTGAATTGGAGTGGTTTGAGTTTGAGGTGATGAAGGTGAGAAGGATGATGGGGCTGAGGTGTGAGAAGGAGTGGGAGAGAAGGTAGGTTGAGATGAAATGATGGATGAGATGGTTGGGTGCGAGGTACTGGGTGTTTTATAGTTGGTGGAGCAGGAGGGGCTGTGAGAGGAGAGGTAGGTGAGGACAAAATTGGAGTTGCAAGATTTGAAGTGTCAGGGGCCGAAGTAGCTGTCATGGGCTCTTTCCCTTTGGCTTCTCTGACAACTGAAGAGGGTCCTGATGACCCTGAAGCTTGCCCTGATGGCCCTGGTGGCCCTGATGCTTGAACTGGTGGCCCTGTTGGCCGAGAGACTTCTGCTGGAGGCCCTGGTGGCCTAGGAACTTCAGATGGACTGCTCTGAGTGGGTGCAGGAGGGACACCACTAGACTTTGAAAGAGTAGCCAGCATTTGCTTCACATCAGACATCTCTTTATTGAACCACCTCATTGCATTTCGAATTGAGGATAGGTCAGAGGAGGTTGAAGTTTGATTAGCAATAATGCCCTGAACACTTGTCTGAACTGATGACAAGACTTCTCCTTGAGCTTTCAGCAATGCCATAATAGGCTTCAGATTCATTTTTCTATGGCCCTTTCTTGACCTTCTGTGAGCAACTCTCTTTTGCTTGCTCTGCTGAGAGACAGGCTCCTCAAGATTTATATTGCTTGCACTTGGGCCTTCACTAACAGGAACACTAGCAGGAGGTGGAATTTTCTCAATGCCCACTTGCTCCCCCTGAATAGGAGCGAGGAGTTCAACACTTTCTTGCTCCCCCTGAGCAGGAGCTTCTTCCAAAACAACTTTCTCCAAGTGGCCTTCTGCCACGGATTCAGGCACTTCAGATTCAAGGATACTTTTCTCCCCTTGGCTAGGAGCTTCTTCCATGACCACATCTTGTTGAGTACCTGCTTGTATCTCAACATTAGCAATTGGTTCAGACTGAATTTCTGTATGGCCTGGTGCCATAACTTCTTCTTCAACACTTCCACCTTCTTTAGAAGTAGCTGAGGTGGAGGGAATGGAATCCAATACCTCTCTTAAAATAGAGGCGACTAAGGTGGTGGGCAAAGAGTCTGCCACACCAGCTGCACCTTCTTCCATCTGAACTTCTGGAGAATGAGAGTAATCTCCACAACAGGTGATTCTGAAACTTCTGCCTGGCTTGCCCAACTTGGTACTGCTGCTGCTTGAACAACTCTGCTGCTTGCTCTGCTGCTGCTGCTTGCTCTCCTGCTGCTGCTTCTTCTCTTGAACTTCTGGAAATCTCCAATAATCGCTTCTCCTTCAGCCACAGAGTCTTTGACCAAACTCCATCTTGCACTGAAAAACCACTCTTCTTCAGGTTTCTGGACCTTATAGACTGGCCCATCTTCTCTACTACTGCTCCAGATAAGTCTACTCCGAAATGCTTGAAAATTTTGGTGAGTAGATGAGCATAGGTAAGGAAACATTTAACTTGCTCTTGGTTTCCCAGATCTGAGCACTGGCAAATTTCATTCTCTCATTATTACTGCGGCCAGATTTATCTCCTTGTTCTGGATTACCCAGAACATCAAGTCTGAGTCTGCCCTAGTGCATGAAGAAAAGGTAGCACTCCGAGGAACTATGATTTGGCAGACAATAAAGTGAAGCAACCGATTGAAAGCTGACATCTGATTTATATCCAATTTTCCATCCTTCAGCTTAAACCCTGGACCAATAATGCCAGACCCTTAGCTTCATCATTTACTGAGTCCACACCACTAAGCCTGATGTTTCACTCCAAACAAGGTACTTAGTAACTCACGTCTATTCTGATTTGGATACCCTTGACAGAGGAGACAAGGGACCCATCTGCTTCTGATTTCAAACAGATGAAGAAAGCTTTCACCAAGTCCGGATAGCTTACCTCGGTGAAAGTAACCACATCCAACCATTGCATCCGTCTCAAAGCTTCAACTAGACTGCTCATTCCACTTTTCTCAAGATTCTGAACATCCACTGCCTTATTTCCACAGATCTTCGTCTTCACAAGGTAAACCTTTCTTGCTCCTTTGGGGACAGAAACTCAGCACTGTAGCCCCCCACTTCCGGAGATCATCGGAGCGGCCATGGGTAGAGGAGAAAGATTTCTGGAGGAGGAAGATGATGGAAAGGATGGAAGCTCTCGAAGGGATTCTTCGCGAAGAAGAAAGAAAGCTTCGAAAGTTGCAGAGAGTCGATCCCAAAATCGTTAGGGCATCGGCTTTGGGTGACATAGATAAAGAGAAGAGGGTAAAGGTAGAAGACGAGTCGTTCCCGAATGATTTATGATTTAAAATTAATTTCTTGAAAGGCGAAGCGCCAAAAGCGGTAATAGCAGAAGGCGACCAAAAGTTTGACGAGTCAAACCGCTTTCAACACAATAGTGGTCAAAGAAATGTAGATAACTGAGTTTTGCTTATCTTTAAAGAGGGAAAAATTTCATTAATATGAAAAATTTATATGCCAATAAAATTACAGAGATCTTTTCACAAATTGCACATCCCTAATTCCCTTCTAAGAGATGTAAATCTCTCTTCAGGTAGGGCTTTTGTAAAGATATCTGCCAATTGACCATTTGTATCTATAAAAGAAATTTCTAAATTACCACTAGCTACATGGTCTCGAATAAATGATATCTTACCTCAATGTTTTAGTCCTTGAGTGTTGTACTGGATTCTTGGTGAGATTGATGGCACTTGTGTTATCACACAATAGCGGAATTTGCTTGATATGAATGCCGAAATCCTCAAGTTGTTGCTTTATCCAAAGAAGTTGTGTACAGCAACTTCCAGCAGCAACATATTCTGCCTCAGCTGTTGATAAGGCTACTGAATTTTGTTTCTTGGAGACCATGATATTAACACCCTGCAAGAAACTGACAACAACCACTGGTGCTTTTTCTATCTACTTTGCATCCAGCATAATCAGCATCTGAATATCCTACTAATTCTATTTCACAAGATCTAGGATACCAGAGACCTAAATCATGAGTTCTAGCCAGATATCTAAATATTCTTTTTACTGAAATTAAATGAGACTCTCTAGGGTCTGCCTGATATGATACTAGCATACACTACAAGTTCTAGTCTACTTTAGTCTACTTGCTGTTAAAAGTAATGATCCTATCATACCTCGATAATTCTTTTGATCTACCTTTTTACCTTTTGATCACTGTCCATTCTGGTTGATGTGCTCATTGGAGTTGATAATGGCTTTGCACCTTCAAATCCAAATTTCTTTAACAGCTCCTTGGTGTACTTGGCTTGACAGATATGAGTGCCATCCTTCCCTGCTTAATTTGCAATCCAAGGAAGTAGCTTAGCTCCCCCATCAAGCTCATTTCGAATTCTCCCTGCATAAGCTTTTCAAAGTACTTGCAAAGAGATTCATCAGTAGATCCAAAATATATCATCTACATATATTTGCACAAGAAGTATATGTTTAACCTTAGATTTTATAAATAATGTACTATCTACTTTACCTCTAGTGAAACCATGATCTAATAGGAAAGTACTGAGCCTTTCATACCAGGCTCTAGGTGCTTGCTTTAAACCATATAAAGCCTTATGAGTTTAAATACATGATTTGGAAATTCGGTATCATCAAAGCCTGGAGGTTGTTCAACATAAATTCCTCCTTGATAAAACCATTAAAAAGGCTGATTTGACATCCATTTGAAATAGTTTTAAATCAAATGCAGATGCATAAGCAAGTAAAATCCTAATAGCCTCAAGTCTAGCTACAGGTGCATAGGTTTCATCGAAATCTATGCCTTCCTCTTGGGAGTAGCCTTGAGCTACCAGTCTGGCCTTGTTCCTTAAGATTATTCCAGACTCATCCAGTTTATTTCTGAACACCCACTTGGTGCCAATAACTGAATGATTGGATGGTCTAGGAACAAGTGACCATACTTGGTTTCTCTTGAACTGATTTAGTTCATCTTGCATGGCTAATATCCAAGATTCATCAGATAAGCTTCATTGACTGTCTTAGGCTCTATTTGAGAAACAAAGGCTAAATAATCACAAGGAATTACATTACCTCTTGTTCTTACCCCTACAGATGGATCACCAATAATGTTTTCAGGAGGGTGATCTTTCTGATGTCTCCATTCTTTTGGAAGATTTTCATGTTGAATTTCAGTTTGCTGCAGTTCTTCCAGAGGAGGATCTTCCTTGTCCTTAATTGAGGTATTCTTTAATTTTTCAGACAAGTCATCTGCATCATCAATGTCACTAATTTCTTCCTTTTTCAAGGAAGGGTTAGATTCATCAAAAATAACATGTACAGATTGTTCAATTAAAAGAGCGTTTATTGAAAACTCTATAACCTTTGGGTTTAGAAGTGTACCCCATAAAGATGCCTTCATCTGATTTGGCATCCAACTTACCAATGTCCCTTTTTCCATTGTTGTGGATGAAGCAAGGACATCCAAATATTCTGAAATGGCTGATCTTTGGCTTCTTTCCTTTGTAGAGTTCATAAGCAGTCTTCTTCAGAATCGGCCTGATCATCACTCTATTAATGATATAACATGCAGTGTTGATGGCTTCGGCCCAGAAGTATCTTGGCAAATCATATTCTGATAACATGGTTCTTGCCATATCCAAAAGAGTTCTGTTTTTCCTCTCAGCAATTCC
The DNA here is from genome assembly GCA_014218235.1 of Colocasia esculenta. NCBI lineage: Eukaryota > Viridiplantae > Streptophyta > Magnoliopsida > Alismatales > Araceae > Colocasia > Colocasia esculenta. The sequence goes on along the minus strand of CM024754.1, from coordinate 1,697,697 downwards.
ATTCTGTTGAGGTGTCCTGGGGCTGAGAAGTTGTGCTCAATTCCTTGATCATCACAGAACTTTGTAAACTTTTCATTCTGAAACTCACCACCATGATCTGATCGGATAGAGACAATTGTGAACTTCTGATCTTTCTGAACTTTCTTACTGAAGCTGACAAAATTGTCAAATGTGTCATCTTTGTGCTCTAGAAAGGATACCCAAGTGAATCTTGAATAATCATCAACTATTACAAATCCAAAATTCTTTCCTCCTAGACTGGTGGTCCTCATTGGCCCAAATAGATCCATATGAAGTAGTTCTAAGGGCTTTGAGGTGGTTACTACAGTTTTTGATTTGAAAGAGCTCTTGGTGTGCTTTCCTCTTGCACAAGGTCTGCAGATACTGTCCAATCTAGAATTGACCTTTGGCAGTCCTTCACTAGCTTTCTCTTTTCTGAGCTTATTCAAACCGTCCAAGCTGCAGTGCCCAATCTTCTGTGCCACACTCTGTTGATTGATCTTTACTAGCTGCCAAACACACATCTTGATCCTTGAGTTCTTCTAGATAGAGTACATACAAATTTCTTTCTCTATAGCTTCAAAAATGACTGCTCCATCCTTTATTATACTACTGCACTTTGATTCTTGGAACTGAATCTGATGGCCTTTGTCACACAACGGCTGATGCTGATGAGATTATGCTTTAACCCTTTGACCAGCATCACATCTTCAATTACTGATCTTCCTTTGATGTTTACGGATCCACTTCCTATTACTGTGCCTTTTCCATTATCTCCATATGACTGTCCTTCTTCATCTTGGAGATTAACAAAAAGCTTCTGGTTCCTGACATGTGCCTTGAGCATCCACTATCCAAATACCATTTGGATGCTTTTGATTTTCCCTGAAAATTAAACACTAAGTTTTAGGTACCCAAGTTCTTTTGGGTCCTGAGAGGTTAGTACCATTGATTTTCCTTTTATTATCCACTTTTTTGTTCTTAGTGGGACAGTTGCTTTGTTATGTCCTAGTTTGTTACAATGAGTACAACAGGTTGTTCTAGTTACTTTTTCAACTGAGTATATTTAAATTTTTTATGTTCTTTATCCTTTTCGGATATAAACTCAGGAGTTGGATAAGTATTGGGAAAGATTTTTGTTTCTTCATTTTCCGAGGGAGAACCAAAACCATGTTTCTTCTTAGTTGATCTTTTAGCTCCATTATCATTAGGAGAGGTTATTATTTGTGAACTTGTTATAGTGCTTGTTAAATGTTCATTTTCTTTAGTTAGTCTTTCTATTTCTGTTTTAAGTCACTTAAGTCTTCTTGTTTTTCCAAATGAGTTATTTTTCTGTTTTTCTCCTTTAAGTCATCACACAGTAATTCATTTCTTCTTTTGTGTTCAGTTATTTGTTTTTCAAGTTCTTCATTTTTTGTTTTTAGGTCTGAGTTTGTATTTTCTAAACAGATTATATTTTTCTTACTAATTTTAAGTAATTTAAATACTTCTTTATATTTTTCATAAAGTTCATTAAAAGCACTTTCTAAATTATCAGAATCTGAATCATTGCATGAATCAAAGGAAGAGTCAGAAGTTACCTTGTCTTCGGTGTTGGCCATGAAAGCCAAGTTGACTTCTTCACCTTCACTGCTCGAGCTTGACTCACTGTCTGAGTCACTGCTGTTCTCACAAGCAGCTGCCATTGCCTTCTTTTTGTACTTCTTGAATCTTCTAAAGTTGTCCCTCTTTTGTGATCATTTTTCTTAAGCTTTGGACAGTCTGCCTTGATGTGTCCAGGCTTCTTGCATTCATAACAGATCACTTCTCCTTTCTTCTGATCCTTTGCTTCTGGTTTTCTGAAGTCTTTGTTTTTCTTGAAAAATCTTCTTCCGGACTGATACTTCTTCTTCTTTGCTAAAATCCTTTGAAGTCTTCAGACAGCATGACTTCTTCATCATCACTGTCTTTACTACTTTCACTATTATCCAAAGATTCTTCTGAATTATCTTCACTTGCTTTGAGAGCATTTGATTGTTTCCTTCTGCGGAGGATTCTCCTAATCTCTCCATGTTTATCTCGTGAGCCATGAGAGATCCTATTAGCTTTTCCAATGACATTAATTTTAAATCATTGGCTTCTTCAATGGCTGTTACCTTTGGAGTCCATGAAGATGGTAGAGATCTGAGGACTTTTCTAACCATGTCTGGTACATCATAAACCTTTCCCAATCCAGCTAATCCATTTGTAATGTCTGTGAATCTGCTGAACATCTGAGTTATTGATTCACCTGACTGCATCTGGAATCTTTCATATTGAGCTACCAGAATATCTATTCTTGTCTCCTTTACTTTGTCTGTCCCTTCATAGGTAATTCTGAGCTTTTCCCACATCTCCATTGCGGATTTGCAGGCAGAAACTCTATTGAATTCTTTCTTGCTTAGGACACAGCATAATATGCTCTTGGCTTTGCAGTTTAAGGATATTCTTTTCCTATCATCATCTGTCCACTGAGCCTTAGCGTTTGTGACCAAAAGATCACCTTCTTCTACAATGGACCAAATTGTATAATCATGGCCTTGTAGAAAATATTCCATTCTAGTCTTCCAGTAGGTGTAGTCTTCTCCATCGAACAAGGGAGGCCTGTTGACTGACTGACCTTCGAAGTTGCTTTGGCTGCCATTGATCTTTGCTCTTCAGATCGTTGGATCTTCTTCTTTGTCGAAGAGACCTGCTCTGATACCACTTGTTGCCCAGCTAGCTAGCCTAGAGGGGGGGTGAATGGGTTATTAAAATTTCGATCTCTGATTAAAACCTGTTTACTGAAAGGATTACACAACTTAATAACGAGGTTAGAGTTAGAGCAAATAAGACAACAATCACAAAAGCACATCCACAAGACACAAGGATTTTTATCCTGGTTCGGAACTCCTCTCCACAGGAGACCTACGTCCAGTCCCTGAGCAATGCCTCAGGATTTCACTACCAAGGGTACAAACCCCTCAAGGATCCTTACACCCAGCCTCAACTGGTCTTCCTTCAACCTGAAGGGAAAACAACCACCCTGGATACCACCAGTCTTCCTTCGTCCAGAAGGGAACACAACTAAAGAAGAGAAGGTGTAGGAACAGGCTTCAGACTCTAGCTTGACCAGCTACAAGCTGAAGCTACCAAGGCCCGAGAGAGAAAGAGATTTAACAAGGTTTTCTCTCCAAGGACTACACAAGCTCTCACAAATAAAATCTCCTTTGATCACTGAGAGCTAAGAGCTAAGAACAAGGTTGGAGTGGAAGCTTCGCTCTTGTTTCAATCTACTAAAGACTCGAAGAGATGGTGTTCTTTTTTTTTTGAATTGTAAGTGTTGTTGTTGCTTCTTCTCCGTCTTGAGTCTTTTATTTAAACTTCAAATTCAAATTTGAACATTGAAGTGTCCGTTGTCTCTTATCCTGGTGTACGTTAGACTGATCTGCAACGAAGCTTCTTATCTTCAGTCTTTTACCCTTTAGTACACGCCAAAGAGATAACTTGATGTCTTGTATCTTGTATGTCCAACGTTGTACAAATGAATCTTGTCAGATATCTGCATATGTCAAAATAAATAGAGGACAGCTCGGCTGTCGTCTGTTGTTAATCGCAGTTGGAGCAGATATCACAATAAATAGCAAGGTTCCTTTCTGTCTAAAAAGTACGTAGACAGAGTAGCATAAAAATGGAAGATATTGTCTGCATGCATGGGAGATACGATCAGAGAGCATTTAATGCGTAGCAGTCAACAGACGAGATATGACTTTGACTTTTCAACGCTATTAAAAAGCATTATACTGATACAGCATGAAATTCGATATAAACAATCCTGATGCCTTCATGACTTATGAAATCGTTATGCGATAACAGACAAATCGTTATGACAGAGCCTTATCAAATTATAATGATGAAATCGTTATGAGTTATAGCAAGTGAATATAAACACTTATCAAGTCGTTATGAACTGTAAAGAAATTGTTATGAACTCTAAAGAAATCGTTACAGCTATCAAGTCGTTATGAGATTCAAAGAAATCGTTATGAGAAGTGAAGAAATCGTTACAGCTATCAAGTCGTTATGAGATTCAAAGAAATCGTTACGAGAAGTGAAGAAATCGTTACAGCTATCAAGTCGTTATGAGATTCAAAGAAATCGTTACGATAAGTGAAGAAATCGTTACAGCTATCAAGTCGTTACGAGTTTCAAAGAAATCGTTACGAGAAGTCTTAACAAATCGTTGCACAAAGCAAATCGTTATGAGATCTGAAGAAATCGTTACGGCTAGAGAGTCGTTGCGAGTTCTAAAGAAATCGTTACAAGGTCTAAAGAAATCGTTACGGCTAGAGAGTCGTTGCGAGTTCTAAAGAAATCGTTACGAGGTCTAAAGAAATCGTTACGGCTAGAGAGTCGTTGCGAGTTCTAAAAAAATCGTTACGAGGTCTAAAGAAATCGTTACGGCTAGAGAGTCGTTGCGAGTTCTAAAGAAATCGTTACGAGGTCTTAAAGAATCGTTACGGCTAGAGAGTCGTTGCGAGTTCTAAAGAAATCGTTACGAGGTCTTAAAGAATCGTTACCATATCGATTTGTTTTGAACTTTCCGGTCAGAGAGAAAATCGTTCTGCTTATCAAAGAAGTCGATGTGAAGAATGAAGAAGTCGATACAAAGACTTGGACAAGGCATGAGATGAGACTTACCTGATTGTCTTGAACTTTCATTTTTCTTTTATTTCCTGTTCTCAAAGCTCAAGTAATTCATTAGTACTATTTTGTTAATCATCAAAATTAATATATAAATAAATGAATTATTTATTATGGGGACAGTTTGGTCATCAAGTTCGAGGTAGCCGAACTGCTAAAGATCCCGCGAGCTGATAATTCCCAAGCAGACGCGTTATCTAAGTACGCCGCCGCCTCAGAATATCGGCAGCAGTCCCCCGTCCTCGTCGAAGAGCTCAGCGAGCCTTCCACAAGGACAGAAGAAGTAATGTGCCTAGACACCGAGCCCACCTGGATGACCCCTCTCGTCCAATACATCAGAGACGGCCAACTCCCAGGTGACAGGGAAGAAGCGCTGAAGGTAAAAAGACGAGCCCCTCGATTCTTTTTGCTTGGTGACGACCTTTACAGGAAAGGGTTTAGCTTCCCCCACCTGCGCTGCGTGAGCCCAAGGCAGGCACGAGGCATCGTCGCCGAGGTACATGAGGGTGTGTGTGGAAGCCATACGGGTCCTCGATCCCTAGTCAGAAGAATGTCTCGACTAGGCTATTGGTGGCCCACCATGCTCGCCGACGCCGAAGATTATGTTCGAAAGTGTCAACAATGCCAGCTTTTTAGCAAGGTAGATCGGCAGCCTCCATGCAACCTTACCCCACTACAAGCACCTTGGCCCTTCGCACAGTGGGGAATGGACATCCTTGGTCCATTCCCGCTAGCGTCGGGACAAAGGAAGTTCCTCATCGTCGGCGTCGATTACGTTACCAAATGGGTTGAGGCCGAGCCGCTCGCGAAGATAACCGACGCCAACGCATGGGGGTTCGTATGGAAGAATATTATCTACAGGTTCGGATTGCCCCGAGCAATCGTCACAGACAACGGCAAACAATTCGATAACGCCCGGTTTCGCCGCCACTGTACGGAGCTCGGAATCAATCACCGATTCACCTCAGTGGCTCATCCTCAAACCAACGGGCAGGCCGAGGTCACCAATCGGACGTTGCTTGAAGGGTTGAAGAGGAGCCTCACCGAGCACAGAGGACGATGGGTAGATGAGCTACCCCACGTACTGTAGGCGTACCGAGCAACACCTTGAGAAGCCACTCGGGAGTCTCCTTTCACCCTCGCCTTCGGCGTGGAGGCAGTAACCCCAGTCGAGCTGTTGGTGCCCTCAAAGAGAGTTCGAGGCTTCGATCAAGAAGCGAAAAACCAATCGTTGCGTGCCGAATTGGACCTCGTCGAGGAGCGACGCGACAAGGCAGCGTCCATGATTGAAGTTTATCAATGCCGAATGAAGCGGAAGTTCGACGCAGGGGTTAGGTCAAGGCACTTTGACGCGGGAAGCTTCGTCCTTCGGAAGTTGGCCATCACAGACCCCAAATCGGCGGTAGGAAAGCTGTCGGCTAATTGGGAAGGCCCCTATCGGGTAATCGAAGACCTAGGACAGGGAGCCTATCGGCTCGAAGGAACGGACGGCTCAGTTGTCCCTAGGACGTGGAACACCGAGCACCTCCGTCTTTTTTACTTCTAAATTGTAACGAGGTCGCTTCGGCACTCTACAATGTAATGAGGTCGCTTCGGCACTCTACAATGTAACGAGGTCGCTTCGGCACTCTACAATGTAACGAGGTCGCTTCGGCACTCTACAATGTAACGAGGTCGCTTCGGCACTCTACAATGTAACGAGGTCGCTTCGGCACTCTACAATGTAACGAGGTCGCTTCGGCAATCTGCAATGTAACGAGGTCGCTTCGGCACTCTACAATGTAACGAGGTCGCTTCGGCACTCTACGGTGTAATGAGATCGCTTCGGCACTCTACAATGTAACGAGGTCGCTTCGGCACTCTACAATGTAACGAGGTCGCTTCGGCACTCTACGGTGTAACGAGATCGCTTCGGCCCTCTAATCAATCTAACGAGGTCGTTCCGATACGTCCAAATTAGCAAAACCTACCGAACAAAGAAGGGCTCGGCACTAGAAGCCGTCCACTCGTAACACCGGAACGTCAACCTTTAGGTTATGTCAACGGCCGCGAATGTCAAACGGCCGCGAGGCCCCAAAAATGTCTACAGTGATAAAGGGCCGATCGGCCAACAAAGAGAAAAATACAACGCTAAGGGGCAGCAGGGGCATCAGCTGGAGGATCGGCGGAGCCACGAACTGGGTCATCAGTCCCCGAGCGCACGGGCACCTCGGTTCCCACGTCTTCCACGTCCGAGTCATCGGACGGAGGCCGCACGGGAGAAAGATCCAGATCAGGGTAGGTCCTGGACAGCGCCTTCAGGCAATGGTTGTACCCATCCTTGAAAAACCAGTTATCTGGTCAATATGGGGCGTCTGATCTTTTGTACTCCATCACCGCCTTTTGGCGCTCCTCGGCGACGAGCTCCGAGAACTTTGCCTTCGTCTGCTCATGAGCCCGCTCCTCGGCTTCACGGGCCGCCTTCTCGGTTGCCAGGGCCCCCTGCGCTTCTTTCAGTGAAGCCTTAAGTTTGTCAACTCCCTTAGCAAGTTTGGCGGCCAGTTCATTGGATTGATCTGCCCGCGCGGCCTCCACGGCAACTGAGGTCTCCAGCTCCGCGTTCTTCGACTTAAGAACGGCCACCTTCTCTTCGGCCGCCCGCAATCGCCCCTCGGTCGCCTCCAAAGTTTGATCAATTCGGTGGACGAGGCTCGCAAAGGAACCTAAGCTGAGCTGAAGCCCCTTGAACACCTCGTCAATGAGGTCCGAGGTCTTCACCGACGACATCCGAGAGGTAACACTCTTCGGAACCAAACGTCGACCCCATTCTCGGAGTGACGGCTCGACTGCGATGGATGAAGCAGGAACGGAGTGGCCAATTGGCAAGGCGACGCTCGAAGATCCGCCTTCGACCAGGACCGAATCAGACGGCCGAACCCATTTGCCCGGTCTTGGCAGAGGCGCTCTGGTAGGGGGCGACAGGGCGGCTACGGGCGCCGAGGGGCTGGCCGCGGGTAGAACCGTGGTGGAAGGCTCTACAATCTGGACATCGGCCTCATCAGATGGCCTCGGGTCTCGGATAATCTTCCTCTTGCGGCGACCTCCTCCAGCATCAAATCATTGTGTAGCCAGCGTTGCGTAATCTTCGGTATCTCGTCCCTGAAAATGGAAGGTGGCGAAACATCGAAGCGATAGAATAACGCCGGACCTCGGTTATCCTCTCGGATTAAGGCAAATAGCTCGGGCGAAGGATTTATCAAGTCAGGCAAGATCGCCCCCTGCAATGCCTCGAAATCTGACAACTCGGCATCGCTCATGTTAGCAGGGGATCGAAAGGCCTCGTCATTAGGGTTGACGGCCGCCCAAGAAGTCGGGAAATTCCATCCCTCGGAGCTATGAACGAAACAGAATGATCTCTTCCACCCGTGGATTGAAGACGCAGAGCGGCCAAGGAATGGCGACCTGAGCGAGCGGAGAAGAACAGCCAATCCCTTAAAATCTTAAGGGAAAAACAATAGAAAAAGAGGCGAATACTCGGCGCGGCCTTCGCCAGAGCACAAGCGGCCAAAAAATCGACAACCGACCTCCAGGAGTTGGGGGCCAATTGCAAAGGGGCAACCCCCAGGTACAAGAGGAGATGGGCGGTGAAAGAATGAAGCGGAAATCAGAAGCCTGCTCGAACGGATTTTGAGTACAGGCAGAAACCATTTTCCATTGAATAATGGGCTCGAAGGCCAGCGTCAGAATGAACAGTGAAATCTGCGGGGAAGCGAAGGCCTGGATGTTCGGTGATCCATTTGAGCGTAGCGCTATCGATCTTGGTAACGGCGTCTGCTACCGAATCGGCCGCTCGACTCACGCCAGAGGGAGGAGCTAAGGAGACCCTAGGCACATATTCCCCGGGAGTAACTGCTAAGACGAGGTCATCGGAGGTTGGGAGATCGCCCGATTGCCTGGAGGCCGGAGCAGGTGGAGCCAGAGGAAGACGATGAGAGGGACTCCCTAAAGGAGAGTATCCCACTGAAGGGGTAGAAGAAGAAGAAGGGGAGGAAGAAGAAGAGGAAAGCGCAGAGGATGAGCCCATGGCTTACCTCTACGAAGGCGATCAAAAGGACGGACGACTCGGAGCTCGGCTCAGACAACCCAACTCCCCCTCGCTTCCCGAAAGAACAAGCTTCACGAAGATATTATGCGTACGCGAAAGACCCCTCCATCAACCCTCCGGTGCTATTTATATCCTCCCAGCAGCCGTCCTGATCCAACGGACGAGGGTTCTCGCCCGAAATGAAGCGCCAGCAAGGTGCCACGTGTGCCATCCGATGCGGCGAGGGGCTTCAGGCGCGGATAGTGATCCAAGTAACGCCAGGCGGGAATCGAGGCGCCGTCATGAGTGCCTGTCTCTTCGCCTGCCATCATTAAGGAGCAGGAAGTAAGGCGACGTGACGCTTCGGCGGCTGTCAGGGACGTGGGAGATCGTGCGTCCCGTGGCAGTTACGACGCCCCTTCAGCTTGAGTAGCGAGCAGGAGACGTCCGCCGACCAGCGATGAGGTCTCGACAGTAAGATTATCAATAACGCCTCCTACTCGGTGCGCCCGGGGCGCACCGAGCAGAAGGCAGGGGGCCAATGATACAGGATGACCCCCGAGGCCTCGTGCTCGGTTATAAGACCGGTGACACATGGTGATCCCCGAGCTCCCACACTCGGCCCCGAGTTCCCCCTTTTTTCCGAAGAAGAATCTGAAGGAACTCAATTCCTTCTCAGGGCAGCCCGGTGCCGAAAGCTCGCTCGAATATCCAAGTACTCGGTCCCGAGTCCGATGAGCGAACACATTGCGACAGCTGTCTCCTGTTAATTCGGAGGGCTTCAGGGGAAAGTTCAGATCATTAGAATATCTCACGAATCGCGAAGTGTGAGCGCCAAGCAACTGCAAGTAACTAACCAAGGAAAGAGCCAGTCAAGGCCCCCTAAGATTCCGGCGTCGTGGAGAGAGCGGAGTGAGGACCGAGATTCTCGGGTCCAAATTTGAATCCACGATGATCGTGGACCGATATCTAGGCGATACGTGCAGATCATGTCCAATCAAGTTGTCCTGTTAGAAACACTATATAAAGGGGAAGCCTCCGTCGTGGGAAAGGTATGCGATCTCCTTCCATTTTGAACCCTCTGTCTCCATCATTCTCCCACTAACTTGATCGTCGGAGGGTTTCCCCACCGAGGCGACTAGGTGGTCTTGCAGGAAAGCGTCGGCTTTGCGCGAGCAGCAGTCCCCCTTCCGAGGAGTCTCTCGGCTAAAGCCGATCCCGTTACTCCAGCAGTAACACACGTAAATTTGTGTATTCTTATCTTGTGTGGTTGATCATTTTTCTCTCTCCTTTCTTCTTGTCGTACGGATGAAGATACTTGAGTACCACTCTATTCGTCGGAGTGGTCAGTGTCATAACAAGTGAATTAATGACCTGTTTGAAAAATGACCCAATTACTTTGTGCTAGTCCGTTGGAGTCCCTAATAAATCTAGTGTGAGGTATTAGATTCTAATTATAAGCTAAAGCCACTTTATCCCTCCTCAATTCCCTTTAGTCTTATGTTTGTCTAATGAACTATTAAAAAAAATTTGAATAAAACTACATTAGAAACTTTTGAAAATGCTTGAGGAAATTTAGCATATACATCGAATGGATGTGTGATAGTGGGAACATAGATGAAAAAATTAAACTCAAATATAATAGCTTACAAGTATAGACGAATTCAGAGAAGAATTAGTGGAGTCACGTGATCCCACTGAATTTTTAAAATTTTATTGATAAATTTAATTTTTTTTAAATTATTTTGATTGAAAATTTTTTTAAAAAAAATAACTTCACTAAAAAATTTTCTGAGTCCTTACCACGAATCACCTTACAGAGTGTGTTCCTCGTTTCGTCCCTGTCGCGTCGTGGAGTGCGACATCAGATGTAACTCTCAAAGAACGTTTGCCTGTAGTTTTACCTCCGAACACCGCCGCTCGAAGTTTGCGGCGAGGAAACACAGCAGTTTTCGTCAGTCCCACAGGCTCCCATGGCCCGTTAATCGTCTAATTTCCTTAAGCTGCGGAACTGTGGCCATCACTGGTGGCTTCCTACGGAGGCGTCCACCCGTACGTGGGGCTCCTCGTCTGCTCTCTGCTTGCCCATTCGCCCCCGCAACACTATTAATGCGTTGCTCATCCCCAGTTAAACATGGGTGGTTCTATCACATGCGTCTCTGTTCATGTGGCGCGTATCTATTCGTGTGGGATCAACGCCCCTCTCGGAGAGAGAGTGGCGAGGATTAGACAATCCGGAGGTCGGCGACGCAGACGTCTGAAATGTACAAGTACTTGTTGTCTGTCCTCCTCCCCTTCCCCGAAGGCCCCGACCAGCTCGACACGTCTGTGGTGGGGTGGCCTGGTACGGCCGGCCATTGCGGGACGGTGGAACGTACGTGGACCGAATGGACGCCATGGCCGTGGCCGGAGGCGGGGGTGGGGGGTGGAAGAGGAGGCAGGTGAGAGCGAGTACAACCTAACCCCGGCCCTCCTGTAGATGGAGGACTCCACCGGGCGTTCAGACGTCCTGTGGGCGGGATAGCTGCGCAGGCGGTGGTTTATCCGACAGCGACGGCTCACATGGCCGTCTACCTCACCGCCGACGGACAGAGGTTGGCCGGCCTAGCTCTCGAAGCAACATTAATATCCGCGCAGTTCAAGCATGAATGTCTGCGTGTGTGGGAGGACGGAAGTGGGCTTTCGTTGACCGCACAAATGTAAGAAGATGAGAGACCTGAAACGCTATTCCTGTCGCATCGCCATCCCCATATTACAGACCTGAAACGCTAGCAATGCCGATTAATAAACTTGTTAATTATAGTTATCAGCCTTAACTGTGCCGTCAATAGAATGCCACTGGTAACGTACTGTAGAAGAAGCAGCTTCGGGGGTGGCAGCCGACCGTGACGGATATAAAAAAAAAAAGTTTAGTGAAGACTTTGTTTGTAATTCAGTGAGATCATTATTAAAAAAAATCAATTAAAATTAAGTTAATAAATATTTTAAATTTTTAAATAAAATTATAAAAATTTAATAAAATCACATGACTCCACTATCCACGGCGGCGGGGGAGTCTATGTACGTATCAAACTAAAGGGTCCATTTGGATGTAAGTAAATTATTTTCATTGAAAAATCATTTTTCATGGAATAATTTTACATGAAAATGAAAATCTTAATTGTCCATTTAATTGTTAGGGAAATATTTTTACTGGTTATTTGTGTAAATAAAATATTAAAAAAAAGTAAAAAGTCAATAATATTAAATGTAAGTTTTTGTTAGAGAGTTACGCACATGAAATATTATGGTGAGATAATAACTTCCAAGATCATGTGCTCAAATATCCCCAGAAAATGACTTCCACATTTTTGATGTGGATGTAGTTTTACCGATTTTACTTTTCAAAGATGTCAAATACTTACAAAATAAAATTTTACTTGAAACAATTTTGTAAGTGAACTTTTACCTCTAAACAAACAGACCGTTAACTAAACTATCTTCTTGAAGGGTCATGACCGTCGACTTGGGAGGGCAAAAAGAAGAGCCCACCAAATTAAGATCGATCGGGATAGTCTCCTCCGGGAGTACTCCTACGGTGGTAACAGTAGAGCTGTCTCTCGCCCCCACACCAGATCCACATCAACGTGGACGCGGGACATGGCCTCACGTGGGGCGCTCCCCAAAACGCCATTCCCCCCATCTGCGTTTCAAGCAACACAGCCTATCGTCTCCGCCCTCTTTGCCTCCTGGTTTTCCATTGGACGTGACCGTGACCGGCTGTAACTACACAGCGATGGGAAAGGAGAATAGAACAAAAAGGACTGGGAGAGACTTGTGACATCCTAGCTACTCTCATGCCGTGTGCCAACTGGTTTTGCCTAGATCTCGCGGTGGTGGCAACAGATGTACTGGACACCGTACCAGGTTCCTGTTAACTCGAACGAGAGAGATCGATCGGGAACGTCGAAGCAAGTCCCACAAATTAACAAGGCGGCAATGGCAGCGCAGCCTACTGGCCGGAGGGTATGCCCACAGCACCCGCGTGGGAGGTACCGTTTACGAACTCGTACGTTGGGTATATATATGCTTTTACATTGACCAGACACACAACATATATATACATATATATATATATTCGAGTCCTTGTTCCTCTGCTTATTATTATTACGTGATTGCACCTTCTGGAGCGCCGGAAAGCAGAATCGATTGATCAGCGCCTGTCTTTGAACCGCCCACCCACATCATCCGTCCCTTTCCGTCTCTCTGCACTCCACTCCGATGAGCACCATGCAGCTCGTAAAAGCCTCATCCATCGATCCCCTGCTTCTCCTCTGGACCACCCGTTATATGTGTAACGTACCACCAAAGCTTAAGCTTTGCTGTGGAGCCGGTTTGCCTGTCGCGACACGGGAAGCTAGCAAGCTTGCTCCGCGGGAGAGGGGGCTTTAATTTCCCTCAGATCAAATGGTCTCCAAAGTAGCAGTCCCCACACACGCCTTTCTCTCCCTGCCCCGGGATGCAACTAATGGGAATCCTCTCAAAGCCAACGATGAAAGAAAGAAACAAAAACAGTCTAGTGCCTTCAATTTGACGACATCTAGTGGGCACCCGTGTCTCGATCCCGTGCGTGGCTCGGGGCCATATCCTTGGCGGGGACCAACAAAATGACACTGGATTCTCGGCTGTCTCGCAGTTGGAGACGACAGTGGCGCCAACATGAAGGGAGCAGTTCGTCTTTCTTCTTCTCATCAGTGCAATAAGGACGGGGAGAGGATGACAGATCGACGTGGAGATCTCTTAAGACCTTGCTTTTTCCAGGAGCCTACTACTTACTACAAAAAAAACTTCTCCCTGCGCAATGCATGGAGGCCTACTCATTTGTAGGCGTGTACATTAAAAGCAGGTATGATGAGTAGGTGTTGGGAGTAGATATTGTTAAGTAACCCCGTGAGCTTCCTTTGTTTGCCAAGGGAACGGATGACATAAAATATATTATCATTCTTTTCCATGTAGGTAATTAAGATCTCCGCTACCCCATTGCACCGTAACCTGTTGAGAATCCTAGATTCCTGTGTAGATGATGCACATCGATCTGTCAAACCTTGATACCACTGCTCGACATTATAGTCTTACGACCGTGAGTTGTGAACCGTCCCTTTTTTCATTTTAAAATATATGGTACGTGCCTAGCTGTGAAAATGGGCTCGTGATTCTGTTACTGTGTAGCTAGCTTAGAGGGCACGAGGCACTGGTGGTGGCGACTGGCGAGGACACTATATATATATGTACCTGTTTCTTTGAATCTTTTTATGTGCAAAAAGGGTAGTCGTAGCATTTCATTTCTCTGTGAGAAGTACAATGCACGAGGGTTAATAAATAGTTCATTCTGTCACAATACTATTAAAGGAGTGGACTGTATTGACATTCGGGCTGTGAGAAGCTCAAAAGAAGAGAGAACACACAATCATTAGTTACTCTTGCCCAAGTGCTGGCTAGCTTGTGAGTCCGTACTAGTGGGCAGTGCAGGAGTGAGAGAGAAAATTAAGGACGTCCATATATATATAACTAGGGAAACAAACTGTTCTTCTTCTCATATTTGCAACCTTTGATTGCTTTGAACTTTTGATAAAATAAAACAAATTGACTCAGGCAAGCATTCAAAGTCTTTTACTTAGGATGTTGCATTGCAAACCTTATCATTTGGTTGGATGTGCTCAATGAATGGTCTAATGGTTATTCCTCCATCTACATGAGAAAGAGATTAACAATTCAACTGTCATTGGGAGTAGATTCCCAGAGCAAATTTCTTTGCCGAAAGCAAGTGGTGTCCACAGAGCTAACCAACCATGCACTAGCTACGGTACAATGCCTGAACCCTCTTTGACGGTTGTAGGATCCTGTTTTGAAAAGCTAGATTCTTAGTTGAAATATAATGCCCGCTCACTCATATCATCAATTGTATGTTTTAAAGAAAGAAAATTTAGCTCAAGTCATAAGTAAGCACGTACTCGTCTATACTCAAACTTCCAACTCCCCCTCTCCATCCTATCTAATATCCATCTCACTTACGGGCGGGAGACCATATTATCAATTGTCTTCCTTTTATCTTTTTATTGCAAAGTTGGAGCATCGGGCAGGTTTGATAATTAAATAAGTTTTGATAACCCCTGATAAAAGAAGTTTATTAGTCCTGATAACTATTCTGCCATTTTGGTAAGAAAGATAGCTTATCAAACACTTATCAATATTTATTGGTAATAAGTTCTGACAAGTCTAACTCTTATTTTGAATTTATAAAATTTTTTAGACTTATAAGGGGCTCAAAACATCTCAAAGTAGAGATAAATCTCATTAATGACTATGATGTAACATAAAGTGATTCATTAATGACCTTGATATGACATAAAATGATAGATGTGACATAAATTATCATACCTCCAAATATTATAACAAAGTAAAAGACGACTATCAGAGATTATCTTATCAGCAAATATTTACATTCCGGATAACTTATCTAGTTATCAAACCCATCTTAAAGCTTTTCACAGAGTTACCATCTTGACATTTTTTGCACACAAAAAAGGAAAGCCATGTACATTGTTAGGATAATATGTTTTCACCTTTATCTTAGTGGCATGTTTTTCAGGGATCTGTCCTCGCTTTAAAGAAGATACAAAGGAATTCCAATTGGAGTAGAGTCTTACGTAAGAGCATATGATCTAGAGTTATGCAGTACTAGATGTGGGTAAGAATAATCTTCGTGCATGTTACCTATATAGGCCATGTTCACATTTTCACATGAGAAGAAAACAATTATGTGAAATGACTTATAATGCCATTTACTGATTTAATCTGCAGTAAAGACTAAAGGGTATCTTGGGTGAGAAACAGGAGGAGATTAGTGAAGAAGTTTCTATACTTGTCTAGTTATCACATGCATGACAAAGTACAGCAGCTAGATTCCTTGGGCCCAAGTACTCTCAGTAGCTAATGCACCTGACCCAGCACTGAGCTCCTCCAGTTGCTGCCAACCCACAAGTGCTAGAAACGCATATGGCTGCCAGTCGCCGACGTGGGAAAAATAAAGCGAGGAACATAGGAAAGACACCATCATTCTCCATTATGTTTCCTCACATGGGTTGCATTTTGTTTTGTTTTCTTGATCTTCTTACTGCAGCTAACCTTTTCTACAGTGTCTGGAAGAAATAAATTTGTTGTACTTTCTTAATATATTTTTAATACAGTTTTGGCTTTTTTCTTATTAGATGGACACAATGTGACAGCACATTGGTCAATAAAAAAAGACCCAAAGTACACTAGAAATACATTAAGAAGATGCATGCAATAAACAATATTTCTCAACTTTGAAAGTTTTCCCCTCCTTGCCGGGCGGTTTTCACCGATGACAAGTTTCCGATATATATCTTTAAGCACCTGCATCATCCTGATGAAGATACTGTTCAAGTTAATCTTCACCTGTTAACGCTTTGCCAGTACCCTAAGGGACATGATAAAAGGCTTTCTACAGCTAGGTTTGGACTTCATACTTAGCTGTGGCGTTGCCCTTGGGCTTGCCTACTACAGGAGCAGTCTAGAGCACCTTTGTCATATTTTCTCGTCTCCCCTTATTGCATGTAGCTAGCTGAAACCAGGAGGAGGGGTCTACTCCCGATCCATTGGCCATCAACCCTTTGAAAGTGGCATGACATGTCCACCTCCAACCCTCCCCCCCGGCCCATCCCATCTCATGGCAAATAACGTATCCTCCACTTGAGATCATTTCTTACGCTCTTACAGTGGTTTAAGCCCGTGAGGCTGACAGGTGAACCCCACGACAACAGGTGACTGAAACTTAAAAAACAGAAGGAAAGGAAAAAGAGATAGACAGGATAAGATACTCAATTACGTGAATCGAAGATAAGGGTTTTAAATACTTTTAAAGAAATTAAATATGCCCCTCATCAGTGGGCTCATCCACCTTCTCGAGCAATCCAAGCCTCTGGCGCATGCATGTGCTTCTATGAGCCTAGACCGCACCTATCAGTCGTCTTACGATTCGACTGGGAGTGACAAAACATTGCAATTATCTATAGTTGTCTTGTGTGAAGCCCTTTCTTTAACGTCTTCATGCACGCAAACTTGTCGGTTTCGCATATCGCCATTTCTGGTGCTCTGAACATGGGTACCCAACATGCGTTTCTTTGGTATATACACAGAACATTACATGCATAGTGAGCTTAGGGTTCGTTTGCATCGATCATAGACAGGCCCACCATTCGTAGGGTGGAGGAAACCCTAACCACTCAGATAAGCATCAGAAAAGAACCACCTTTCAAACGGTACATGGTGAAAGATCCCCATCCACACATGAGCGAATCTAAGATAGATTGATCTATCTTTTCACTTAATACGAAAATTACATACGTCAAATCATGGCCTGCATCTCAGCTCCGTCACAGCGGCATGACCAAAAAATGACCCCTTTTTCACTACTAGAAATATGATGTGCAAGTATGCACTTGCACTTTGAGTTGCATGAGAGAGCTCTCATTGATCTACGTAGAATAGATCAATGGATTCTGGCACGATATTTATGAGTCCAACTTATAGTTTTATGAATCTAATTTAAATATTTATGATTTCAACTTAAAATTTATGAATTCATTTACAATTTAACTACAAATACATACTACACAAAATATTTCTCTTTCACTAAATGGATGAGTTCTTCCCTTACTCCCACAATTTTCAGGTCACTAACAGTACAGAAATGACATTGTGGTCTCGCCACTTGTGAGTTATCCATAGTGTTGGAAGAGAAGGCTACACCGCTAAGACTTTTGAAGAGAAGAAGAACAGGGAAAAAGGATTGGACCACATAAAGGAGCGCCGCTACGTTTGTTGGTGGCATTAGCATGCAGTGGGCAGCAGGTTGTCGAACTCCACGTCGCCCCATGATGCATGTCCGGAAAATGATTGGATAAGGTAGGGTTTTGTCCCAGAGGTGCGTCCGCAGGAAAGGACAGGGAGAGCTTTGCCATTAGCAGCACAGGAGGCAGGTCGAGGCAGTAGGTCTTGCACCACCCTCCGTGCATTCGCCTTCATCGATCGATGCACCCAAGTTATACCTTTAAAATGATCGCTTCGTTCAACAAGAGACGGATCCAACGAGCACTTTGAACTCTCCTTGGCCGGCTATTGTTCCACAGTTTGGAGCCTTTCTTCGACTCCTCGAGCAGTTGTAGACTTTTGACTTGAAGACAGCGGGACGCATGATATATAATGGCTGCACGGACTATGTGGAAGCGGAAGCAGCTGGCCAATGTAACTTTCCCTACGACGACAGGAGCAGCTGCTTGAATTCGCCGCTGCGCATCTTTTGTTTCTTATGTTGTTCTGTCATGCTTTTGTTTCTAATACTGGCCTGGTTACGCTTTTTCTTGTTTCGCCCAGACAGCCAGACTCTTATAACGGCGTAATCAAGGTCCATTTTAGATCTACCAGCAAAATTTAGTCTACGTACAAGTCCATCCAGCTAGCTCCTACTTATGGAGGTGTGAACTTCGCTTCGTTTTTCAGGTCAAATTGCTTCAAATGGTTCCCTATATTTCAGAGCAAGCGGTCAGGAGTCTCCGTGGAGGAGGGCATGCACATACATCCTTCAAAGTGATGCCCGCCATATGCAGTACTTGTATCTGGGCTCTACTAAACATATACCATCATGATGTCCCTTTCCGTGGCAATACCCGATGAACTTTCTCATGGGAATGCCGCCAATGTAGAGCCTGTGGCGACACTATAGATAGTGGCAATACAGATAAAGGTCGAGACGAATATGCAAAGGAGATTTGTTGTCACATGCAAAGCCGGACAAATTAATTAACTGATCGATCTTCGACACAAGAGGCAGGCTTGGCCCGTTCCACACCACCCCACACCTCGGCTTCCCTTCTCTTCACCACTGGGGCCTCTCTGTCTGACCACAGTCCTGGAACAGACCACAAGCCGTCCAGTTCTCCTGTTCCCCGGCCCTAATTTACTAATCTTCCAGTCCAACCAAATCATAAATTCTGCTGTGAGATGGACTTCGCTTTGTTGCAAGTGAGAGAACGAGAAGATTTGTCGGATAGCATACTGCGGTGCATGTTGTTCCAATTTTAATTATATATATATATTATATGTATATTTATAGGTTGGTGATGTATTGGCGCATTAACCTATGTATATATTTTGATGCAGCTCTCTAAAATGACATGCCCCACCGTTGTTAATATTGTAGTTTTGTGGCCCGTGTTTGGGGCTCACTATGGACCATCATCGCAGACCATGTCAAGTCTGAAGTTGACGAGACATGAACTGCCAATTAATTGAAGTCCAACAACTATTGGTCCTCAGCCATTCGCACGTTTAATGATTGCAATGACTGCTCGACGAGATTACGGGGCTGTGGAGCAGTGGGACGCTGTAGGGTATGAAGGTGTCCTCTGTACAGCTACTTCCAGGCTTTTCTCCAGTAATATTCTCTTCTCACTACTGGGATTATACTTTTATACGGTTGACATCACTCTTTTCCCCAGCAGTATTCCTCTATACGTGTGTCAGGCCTTTATGCGTACCAGCCAGGCAAGAATTAATGTGAAACCTGGGGTAGGACGCCATGGTGTGTAAGCCCAGCCTACTTAACTGAACCATGTGAGGCTGGGGTCTGTTCCGGTTCTGGATACGTTGTCGGCGCAACCTTGGATTCGGATCTTCTTGGCAACACCGGCACAGTTCGTGTTTCCAGAGGTCCAACCCACCCTGATTCGGCCCAGATCTCTCGACCACTGTGTTAATTGATGATGATAAGGCAGAAGTAGGCCCAAAGCCGTCTGGCCCATGAAGCTTTGAGAACCTGTTATGGATATTTTGCTACGCCATTTATTCTAACATGCATTCAGAATCAAAATAGTACTGCTATATATAGCTTAGCTTTTGAGAAATGTGGGCAATTACAGACAGACATGGAGGACGACTGTTTTGTGTTAAGCCCACATCAGCTCCGAAGTCCCAAAGTACTACTGGCAAATCAAGAGAAGGGATGAATTGAGTTTGTCTGGCAGAATCAAACGCCAATCACACAAGCGCAGTATAATCACCATAGAATATAGCAGCAAATGCAAGCAAACAAATTTCAAACATAGAGAAAGATGGTAGAAGAAAAAAAGACCAAATCATCAAGTGACAACTAAGATCTATAGTAGTTCAGTTCTATCTATGTGAGACTTACACCCACTCCGCAATTATATGTAAATAATTCACTATGCTAGCCTATAGAAACGCGCGTGGATCTGAATTCCACCCACACATGAGAAAAAAAACCTCACACAATGCTTAGGCATCAACCTCTCACACACGGAAGAGATTCCTACATGATCCTATGAGCATCAATCACACATATATAAATGAAAATTAAATTGGGAAACCACCCTACCAAGTTGAGGAAGCAAAGCCCTAATTTGAATCACCACAGGTTTAGCGGATGACGACGATCTCCTTTCTCTTAAGAGATCTCTCTCTCACTCTTAGGTTAACTCTCAAGTTGGGCAAAAGATCTCTAACTATGTCTTGAACCCACTTATTATAGAGGCTAATCAAGTAACGGGGTAGGAGTCCTACTTGGATTGCAATTTCTAGGGAAAGAGATCGACTACCACTACAAGAAAATGTACATATGTCAGTGGCTAATAGCCGTTGACAAAAGAAGGAAAATCATTGACATATGTTTATGTCAGCGGCTTAATAGCCGTTGACAAACTTGTTGACAAATGGGTCGTCAACGTATGTATTAGGCATATGTCAGCGGCTATGTAACCGTTGACAAAAGAGAGAGATGTCAGCGGCTATGAAACCGTTGACAAAAGAGATAGATGTCAGCGGCTTTTAGTAGTAGACATATCATGAATATGTCAGCAGATTCTTTAGTCGCTGACAAATATTTATTTTTTTATAGAAAAAAAATCTTATCACTACTTCCGCCGTGCTGCAACCCCTGTCCCCCGGTCCTACTTCCCCCCTCCCCCTCGCCTCCTCCGTCCTACTACTCCTGTCCCCTCACCTCTGCCTGGCTGCACGTGGACCAAGCAATAGCGCAGAGGCTTGCTTGCTGCAGAAGATCAGAAGGGAGAGCGGGTGCAGAGAGAGAGAGAGAGAGGGAGAGGGAAGGCGAGAAATGGCGGGCGCGGAGGATGTGAGGTTGCTGGGGGCGTTGCCGAGCCCCTTCGGGATGCAACTCATCCGCTATTGATTGCTTCCTCTCCTTCTTTGTCAGTCTACCAGAGAAGAAGTCTGATGTGGACTCAACCACAGTGCCCATCTGCACAGCATGTCCGAAGAGTAGTTAGTCACATTATGCAGAGAATGCAAGATACACAACTACCAATTGTCATTGATTCACAGGACAACGAAACAGTCAAGTAACCTGGAAATATTTAGGCAGAATCTTCGACTTGGTGTCGCCCTTTTTGTAGTGCCTCTTTGGGTCAATAGCACTCCTCAACTGCAGCATAACTATAATTATCAACTTAAACAGGCAAATAGATCAACACATAACAATCACAGATATGTATAGGTATGTATACACACATATATATAAATATTTATATATGTTAATTAACATGCCTACAGAAAAGTAATTGACATGAAGATATATATCAGTCAATTTCATATCTCCCAAAACCCTCTTAAGTTTTCCTTAAAGTAATAAGTATCACAAGGCAGTCATCAGTAAAAAACAATGCAATCAATGCTCCTGTACTAATTCAAACCAATAGGTTTATAACCTGTTTTATATAGAGAGAGATATCTATACATAGACTTCAGCAGATGTCATAAAGCAAGATATTTATGCCTATTTTTCCTTAAATGATCACATCAGAAGACAATGGTTATAAAGGTAACTCAGAGACATGACACTGAATCAAAATCAAAGTCAATGGTATAGTCCACATAATAATGGCACACCTTCAAGATCTCAAGGTCTTTCTTTATGTCGGGACTGATGGTTGGTGCAAGCATGTCAAACCTACAAGGCACAAAGAACAACATCACATGCTGCAAGGTTGAAGAAAATTCCTAACACAGTTTCAAAAATTCATCTACCAGCTTTTTCCAGTTGTGTCCTTCATGTTTTCTTAAGGAACTTATTCAATTTCCTTGGATCCCTTGGGGGGACAAACAACCCATCAACAAGTTCACCTTCATTTTTCCAAGCTAAAACTTCTGGTAGATTTTCTGCCATTTCAGATGTGGTCCTTCTCCCGCAGGTCAGGGGTGGCACCTTCGGTGCCCAAGAAACCTCAATTGTTGATTTGTTTTCTGCCACTACTCGAGTCAAAAGCCTGACCAAATAAGACTGGTAAGAATATGGATCACACATACATGTAAGAGAACCATGAAAAAGATAAATTAACATTCAAATATAATAAATCAAAATAGCAATGCCATCCTTTAGAAAGTAGCTCAACCTCTACTAGCGTCCATATCAAAGAACCCCTTACCAATATCTGCCTAGCCTCCTCTGTTTCCTTCTCCAAATAAACCAATTTCTTCTGAGAAAATGAAAGCTTAAACAGCCAAAAAGACATACTCCATCACAGATATTCTTGTTCACATTCACAGCAATTTTTTGTTTTGAAATGTACATTCACTGCAATTGAGTTGTTTTCTCCTAAATTCATTTTGATTATCAAATAATTGTACTCAGGAATCTCCCAAGATCTACTAAAATAATCTCCCAAGATCTACTAAAATAACATAAGAAATTTCTGCTACATAATATTAAGTTAATCTTGCATGAAGAGACTCAATAGGTACAACCTCCATAAAGAAAAAAAACAATAGTACGATGTTTTATGACAGAAGGAGATTATGGAAGAAGCTCACGCAGTCACCATCTTGGATCTGATCTGATCTCCTCTTTATCAAACTAGTACTACTCATGCCTGCCTGTGTGTCTGTTTTTACCCTGCCCTTGTTTTGATCGAGATCTGATCTCGCGATCGAGAACTTGGATGATCATTGCAGTGGATGATCTTGGATGATCTGTTTTATCCTAATCCATCACTGTAAAGGAAAAGAAGCAGCAACGATTCTAGATCCATTAACACCCTCTTCCACCTCAGATCCAACTCAAACACAACGAACACCTCGGTACCTCGTGGCCGCATCATCTTTCCTCCTCCAGGCGCCGCTCCACTCCACAGCCTCTGCGGCCGCAGGGTTCTCCTCGGGGAAGACGGTGGACACGGAGAGTGAGAAGATGCCGAGCGGCGAGCAGCAAGAGCAGGATGACCGACAGCATCAGCAGCATCGCCAGCACCAGCGTCCACGCCGACGACGAGGACAACGTGCTCCTGCTGGCAATCCTCCTGCGCATTGGACCCCTTCGGTATCACTGGCGATGACGGCAGCAGCACAGGCGCCTACGCGGGCCTCCTCTACACTCCGCGAGCTCTGATGCGGTTTCTGGAGGATTCCAATGTAGAGGTTCGGATTCCCATTTACATTCCAATGCGTAGGCTCCTACGCGGGCCTCCTCTGCCTTCGCGACCTGCAGCAAGGGAATCCCTTCTTCTTCGCAACCTACAAGAGAGAGAGAGAGAGAGAGAGAGAGAGAGAGAGAGGAGAGGAGAGAGAGAGAGAGAGAGAGAGAGAGAGAGAGAGAGAGAGAGAGAGAGAGAGAGAGAGAGAGAGAGAGAGAGAGAGCAGCAGAAGTAGGGGGCTGGGATGGGGAGAGAGCAGGGAGGGGGCGGGACGGGCGGGTGAGTGGTTTTTTTTTTAACTAAAAGTTTTAACATATGTCAACGGCTCTTTATAGCCGTTGACAAATATTCTTACTAGATAAATATATGTCAACGGTTACACGGAGAGTCGTTGACATAAAAAATATATGTCAATGATTTTTCATAACCGTTGACACATATTCTTAGTCTGGGCGGTTATGGACATATGGTGAACATATGTCAACAGCTACAATTAGCCGCTGACATATGTTACTTATGTCAACGGATCCTTCTAACCGCTGACAAAACTCTGTTGACAATTCTCACTCCTCTTGTAGTGTACAACCCCTCAAACTTATCTTGATAGGGTCCAGATTGAAAATGAAAATAAGAAGGTTGACGACAACACATGCTACTGTCAAAAGAGAGATAGACAACAATCGGTACAGCTGTCAAGAATATCCTCACAGCAATCCTTTCTGCCGTGAAGAGGATCTTAATGGTAGTCGACATTGTCTTCAAAGACCCTCAACCAGATACCAAAAGAATAAAGACAACAGAAATATCTCGAAAACAAAATATAGGGCATCACACATACTCGATCATATCATTTTCTTGCAATCATGTGTCCAAAGACAAATTTGGACATCATAGTAGAAATTTCATAATTTGATTTAGTGATAACTAACTTGAAATGCCAACTCCAAATTGGGGTCTCACAAGCCATTTTGATCATCGGGCAAAGAAATATTCGTGTTTTACCAAAGTGATGTGATAATCGATCGAATCGTGTACTTATATTCATGCTCCAGGGAGAAATTTAGGACTTGAAATATAATTTCATAAACTAACCTCATGTCGGCTGCCTTGAGTTATGACCTTTCCTACCGAATGGGTGAGAAAAAGCCAGAAGACTGGGTTGTGGCTAGTGTGTGTTGGTCATCTCAACACGATCTCGGGTGAGATTCTTGTGTTGAGATGACCAAACTTTTTGACCGCCGTGATAGACCAATTCTAAATTGTGGCTCCTTAAGTGATTTGTACAATCAAGAAAAAATGTTGCAAACTTTTTCTACTAGAAAAACTTCTAGACATGGAGAACAACTATTAGAACTATAATTTTATAGAGAAAAAAGAAGAATTTTTGAGTCAGAGACAATGTCCAATGGCAAGAGGCAGTAAGAGACATTGAGTGCCTTAGAGTGCTGATTCTGAATGGTATTCTTATAAGTAATTTCGTTAACCAAGCGGAAAGTTATGTCCATTAGACAACCGGTGTCATACTCAATCAGATCGTATGCCTGCAATCACGCGCTCATAAAGGATTTTGGACATCAGAGGTGAAATCCCCATATCTGACCTAGTGAGGACCAACTTGAAGTGATAATTCCTAATTGGGATCTGGCAAGAGGTTCCCATCGCTAGATGAAGAAATATTCGT
Organism: Colocasia esculenta; assembly: GCA_014218235.1. Classification (NCBI taxonomy): domain Eukaryota; kingdom Viridiplantae; phylum Streptophyta; class Magnoliopsida; order Alismatales; family Araceae; genus Colocasia; species Colocasia esculenta. The sequence continues at coordinate 1,672,748 of CM024754.1, read as the reverse complement.
ATTTTACTGATGGGGTGTGAAAATCGATAGACTCGTGTACTTATATTCACGTGTCAGAGAAGAATTTTGGCCTTGACATGTAACTTCATAAGTCTAGCCTAACATCGATCATTTTAGAGTGTCAATTCCAAATTGTAGTCTTATAAGCGATTTTGATAACTAAGAGAAAAGTTATGCCCATTTGACTAAATGGGTGTCATACTCAATCAGATTATGTGCCTACAATCAAGCGTCCAGAGAGGAATTTAATCACTGGAGTAGAAATCCCCGAATTTGATGACCGACTAGAAGTGTTTATTCTGAATTAGGGTCTTTCAAGTAGTTCTGATCGTCAGGTGAAAAAATATTCATATTTTACTGAAGAGGTGTGATAATCGATTGAATCGTGTACTTATATTCACCCTTCAGAGAGGAATTTAGGACTCGAAACAGAATTTTGTGAACTAGTCTCAAGTTGATCATCTCGGAGTGCCGATTTGAAATTGTGGTCATATAAGTGATTCTGATAACTGAGCAAAATGTTATGTCCATTTTTATCGAAGGGATGAGAGTATGCTAATGTAACGACCCTCTTTATATCGGTACGGTTCTACCAACCTACGTCGATATAGAAAGCGTCGCCACAGTGGGACATTTACCCAACACTAGTACAATGGGCTTAAATATACACACATATAAATATCACATGACAGCGGAAAAGAAAGAACTAAATGATATATCTTATTCCATCATCCACATTTTATCCACAGTCCATAAAGAGGAAAAGAAACTAGACATTTCATAACTAAAACAAATGAATTAAGTACATTGTCCACATAAGACTACACCGAGTCCTTTATTACATACTTATGAAAATAAAATACAATGTCAAATCCACAATGTCTCCTACTCCTGCTCCGAGTCGCTCCTAACGACTTCCTCGGAAGAAGTAGAAATGTTTGCACATGTACGCCGAAGCAAGAATGAGTCCAAAAGAACTCAACAAGTAACTCTAGACACATTAAACTTACATGCATCACCTATCATTCTCATTCTCACACCACATAATCACGTTTAAGCATGGATTTAACTATTTATGCAAATAGAACTTAAACATGGTTTCTACACACGTTATATATGGAGTTTGTTTAGTACAAAATGTTCAATAACTTAAAGCCTATCACATGCTCTCTACACATTTATCAATATGTGAAACTAAATTCATTTAATTACATTCGCATGCTAAGATAACAATCATTTTAAACGTGGAGTTTGCACATTTTACAAAAGACGTTCCTAGCATGGATTCTATAATCAGTCACATGGTTTACACATTTATATTCATGAAGAGCTTGCTGTTTTGCTATGGACATATCACATTCATATAAGAAATTATCATTTTACAAGTTATCACAAGAATTTATATTAACACATGATTATTTATACAATTTCACAGATTTTCACATGCACTTTCACTTAAACACAAGTTCACATTTATTAAATGTCGTGACACATAGCCCAAACCACCTTTAGAAGGACACACACTGATCACATCACATATCTATCACCTAGGCAATCTATACTATTATAATAAAACTCAGTCTTAAAAGTACACGTGGCAGCGTCAGGTTCTTTCAAATTCCCGCCAAAACTGAAGTATGTTGTATTCTCCATCTATACTTTCTTTCTCAATCTTGGTGCTGCCACGTGGCAACACTAGGATAATTCTACTCCTACCTAAAAATATTCTGTAATCTTTAGAATTCTAATTAACTAAACTACTATTTATGTACTGCCAAAACATAACACAATAATATGCATGCGGTACTACTCTCCATATATACATACATGCGGTAATAGTACACTTTCCATCCTTTATTTCCTGTACTGCCAAAAGATATAGCACAAAATTTCTGCGCCAAAACCTCACCTTTCCATTGAAATATACTTATTAATAATGGCATGCAAAACTTGGGATGGTTGTACTGCGCCAATTTTTTTAAAAAATTTAGTTGGAAATCTTGGCAAAATATGGCAGGACTATACAAACTTAATTAAAATTGAGTTGTGTACTGCGCCAAATTTTTTTAAAATTTTAGTTGAAAATCCTTGCAAAATATGGCAAGACTATACAAACTTAATTAAAAAAGGCATAGAAAATTGAGGTGTGTACTTTTCTTCTTCTCCTGCAGAGCGAAGGTTGGAGGCACTGCAATATCCTAGATCAGAGAGTTCACTGGAGGTGAGGGTTGTAGGTAGATTTTTGGTGGTTTCTGCATGTCCGCTATGAATATTTACTGATCTTCTATTTATATCTCTTGAATGCGGTTGTATGTTGCCATGGACGGATGCAGGGTTAAGCCAGTGGGGTCACATGACCCTACTGAAATTTTTTTGGGGTTAAAATGACCATGCAAATTATGTGTTTTGGGAGATTTTATAGGGGGGTGACCCCACTGAAATATTTTTTTTTGTTCAAATAATCATGTAAATTTTGTGTTTGGAGAGGGGGGGGGGTTATAAAGAGTGACCCCACTGGACAAAATTTCTGGGTCGATAATGTTGCCATGGACACTGCTAGATCAGCAGCATTGCGAAGACACTCGAGTTGTTAGTCGGGCGCCGTCGTCAACAACATCACCAAGGTGTACAGCGAGTTCTCAACTACTATGTAAGTGAATCGTGAACACCGGGAGTTTGTGTTATATCTTTCTGTTCGTTTCTTTCTGAGCCTGCCTGGTGGATGGGGAGGAACTGTCGCCATTGCCGCAACTGTCGCCATGGACGCAGTCCTCATCTTCCCTTCTCCACCGCCTTCATGTCCTCCAACGTCACCTGCAAGTCCTTCCCCTGTCGAAACCACAACCCCGGACGGAGTCCGGCATCGCCTTAGGTATATCTGCTGCATGGATAGATGCAGGTACCACACCTCCACCAGTCCCCATCTCTTCTTCACGCTGTCGAGGCCCTGCGCCCCCTCCCCACCTCCACCAGTCCTCACGGCAACAGGAAGATGCAGACTGCGAGCGTGGTGGAAGATAGATGCATCGCCTTAGGTATATCTGCTGCATGGATAGATGCATGCAGGTACCACACCTCCAACAGTAGTCCCCATATCTTCTTCGCGCTGTCGAGGCCCTGCGCCTCCTCCCCACCTCCACCAGTCCCATCTCTCTCTCTCTCTCTCTCTCTCTCTCTCTCCACAGAAAAGAGATGTCCGCCGAGGGCGTGGCGGGTGCCCTGGAGATGGGCGGTGCAGGATGTCCGCCGACAACGTCCAGTTTCATGTGCGCCAGCTTCCTCCTTCTTCTCTTCCTCCTCCGACGTTGAGCAGCGGAAGCAGCTAGACGGCGGCGACACCGCATCCGCCGTCGCTTCCACCCGACTCCTCCCCGCCTCCACAAGCTCATCGCCGCCTCCCTCCGCCCCGCCATCTTCTCCCCCTCCTCCCCCGTCCTCTTCTTCCCTCCTCCCTCACCAACGAGTTGCACTGTAGCTTGCTACAGTTAGGAACAGTATATTCAAACTTTATCCATTTTTATGTTTTTTTTAATTTGTTTTTAAAAATATGATTGGATAACATCAGATTTTTTATTTTATAGTTTTTTTCAACATAAAAATGATAAAATAATATTATTTTAAAAAAGTTACTGTAGCAGTTACAATCTACTGCTACTAAACATCTGTAGCGCTACTCACTGTAGCGCTACTAAATTACATATCTAAAAATTGTTCACATTGTCCATTATAAAAGTAACAACTGTGATCTATTTAAAACATGTTAGATGGTGCTTGGTGTCTGTTATTGCCTTATTGGTGAAGAGCAAGTAAACTTCCTGCCGTATTTTTTTTTCCTTTTAAATATTGTGCCTGGAATTCTTTCTCTAGGTATTGGTAAAAATAATACACTAGAAATAAGATAATACAAGTCGCTTCTTTTGCTAATGAGATTTTACATATGTAACAACTGGGCCGATTTGATATTTCACATGCAAAAATAACAGAAATTTGAGTATAGACTTTAATAAAAATATAAAAAATGCTACTCACTGGAGGGAATAAGATGTTATTATGTGAGTGTTTTTTAACATTTCTATGTATTTATGCATAACAATATCTCATTTTTAAACCTCATTCACTGTTCATTTTTATCGACCTGCAGTCTCACATTGAGGCAACTACTTTTCGAGAGTGCATCGTAGGCAACGTAGCAAAGCAACAGGTAAGCTAAGATTTTTTTTATATGTTTGCATACATACTTTCACTATCATATTCACAGCATGTATACCTTATTTTTTATAAGCGTGTTCTTTTAATTCAACATCCTTCTTGCTCACTGTAGCGTCACAGACATATATAAGCTGTCAACAGTTCATCTAGAGCGGGATTGCAAAGCGAAAGAGAAGGTAAGTATGTGTTACCTCAAGTCTATATGTATTTATTCACTATGATATGAAGAAAAATGTATGAAAATTTTTTCTTTCAACATGTTATAGTTTACTATTCATGTGCTTTTTTCTGGTAGTCTAATTAGAATGTATTTCAATTTAAAGGAATGGGTGATCAACAAGCTAGCATGGATCATACGAGTCAAGGAAGAAAATTTGATTATAAAACTACATGTATTTTTGAACGACGGATCTTCCCGTTCGATATACGAAGATTGGAGGAGGGACTGATTATTGTCAACTCAAATGGATGAGAAAAAATGACTCCTCATTGCAATACAAGATGTTAATGGTCGAAGATATTTGCCGATACTTCGTCGAAGTTGGGCTGGGGGCATGTATATGTTTAGTGGTTGAGTTTTTTTTTAAAGATATACATGCCCCCAGCCACTAAACATATACTTCATCGAAGTTGGATTTTTTTTTATGACATTATTTACTTTAACACTATATATATATTTTATGTATCTTACGATATTCTTAGATAAGTTGTTTGATTTTAATTGTTTACATTATTATATATATATTAAGACATATCAATATATTAAAAACATTCAAATTTAAAATTTTCTGTGCATCGCACGGGCATAGAACTAGTTTAGTGATAAATCTTAGTTACTGCGCAGAACCGGGAGAAACACTCTCCACCCTAACCAGCGATACTTGTTCGCCTCCAGGATTTAATCCCAAAGCCCGTGGGATATCACACACTTTGAACTTTTCCGTGGGGACCACAGTACAGTTCCACAGCCCTCTAAGGTAGCAGTGTCACCCATTGGCACAATTTCACATGTTTTTCTAAACAGTTAACACACACTTAATGTACACTAAATCATATCCATGTCATGTTCATCATCACATTTCAGTATTTCCTAATACAATAATGCTGTTCATAGTATTGCACAAATTTTAACTAAGTTTTATTTATTTATGCAGGAAATTTCAGATTTTTGTATTAAACACATTCACATGCTTTAATCCATCAATGCCTCACATGAAACTGAAATATCTAGCTACTGTTATCATTTCATTTCTAAATTTTAACCAAAAATCCATCACAGGTTAACCACCATGAATATCAATTTTTGCATTTTTCTGAATTACACACTAATTATGAAAATTCTAACAGTGGAATCACATGAGACTAAAATAACCAAACTAACATGGATTTTCATTGTTCAGATTCACAATTCGTATTATACATGGATACTGTCAGTTCTAATCATGTACCAATTTCTAGAGATTTACCTGCTTTCACACCATTTATTTGAATTTCTATTCTAAATAAGCATGCTCACTGTTTTTCAGTTCAGAATTTCTAGAAATTTACACAGTCATCAGAAATTTCCTAAATTTTAACAGCATGCTTTGACATCAATTTAAGTACCACAGAAAATTTCTGACATCACAATTTATTTCAGAATCATATAACAGTAATTAAACATGCTCAAGATAGTATTTCAGAATTTCTTGATAAATTTTGCAGTAATTAAAAATCGTCAAAAAATTTCACAACATGTTCCCTTACATATACGATACAATATACATATCTTACTGTATATCCTCACACGTAGAAAATCTCGAAAATTAGATTATAGAGGTCAAACATGCATACAGTTGCAGTCTGACAAACTTGACGTCATGATGGTGGCCGTTTATCAGTTAACGGCAACAAAGGTCGCCGCCGACTCAAGATCTTAACGGCAATGCATCCTGCCGTTAAGTTCCTGTCTGTGCAAAACACAGACTGAACACCAAAAGACCACTTGAATGGGGTTTCCAGGACACGAGAAAATCTGTAAAAATCCCTCGGACATACTAGACTCATGTAGGGATGATGTGGATAGGTTACTTGCCTTGGATAAAATCTATACTCCTCGAATTTGGTCGGAGAAGCCCTCCTCGGCCTGTGCCAAAGAGCCTTCAAAACTCTCTTTATCCGGATTTCCTGTTGATCTCCTCTGTACTCTAGTGTGGGGAAGTCGTTCCCGGATGTATTGACTCCTCTTCTGTCGTTGAAGAACGCCGGAGGAAGTCACCAGTCGCCGGATCCAATGGTTCCAAAGCAGGTTTTCGCACAGGAAAAAAATAGGGTTTTTGACCCAAGAGTCAAAAGGGTTATCTCCGGCCAGAATCTGGGTATTTTATAGGCTAATGGTCGGAGACGAAGTTGGGTAAGGCTGGGTTTCCGTTGGGGAACGGTTTCCTAAACCAAGGGCAACATTTCCGGAGGCGTTTCCGGATCTGAAATCGCAACAGATCTGGCACATTGACGTCAACATCACTGGCCTCCAATATGAAGTTGGCGTCCATCGATGTGGCCGCTGATTTACCATGAACGTCAACCCATGTTGACGCCAACAGGTCGTCTGCACAGAACTTAAAACTGCAGAACTATATACATCACACACACATAGATATAAACAATGCATACATCACAATATTCTTTACTCATGATATATATATATATAAATACTATACACAATACTTTACACATCAATAATATGTACTCATATACGCATATATACATAAGCAAACACTCAAGATGAAAATCAAGGGCCTTACAGCTAAAAGGGGTTAATATATTACCGATGGTCATGTACTTATATCTACGACATCGGGAGGGATTCTTATGCCGAGATGACCTTAATTTTTGACCGTGTTGATTTGTATAGTCGAGGTAAATGTTGTGTGTATTTTCTGTTAGAAAACTTTCTAAACAAGGAAAAAGACTAGTAGAATTGTAATTTTACAGTGAGAAATGAGGGATTTTTTAGTCAGAGATGACGTCCTATGGTCAGAGGCAATAAGAGGTGTTGAGTGCCTCAGAGTGCCGATTCGGAATCATAGTCTTATAAGGAATTCTGATAATTGATTGGAAGTTATATCCATTTGATCGAAGGGGTATAACAATCAATCAGATATCATGTGCATGTAATCACGCTCTTGGAGAGGAATTTGGGCACCAAAGTAGAGACCTTTGAATCTAACCAAGTGATTAATGAGACGAAGTCTTGATTCTGAATTAGGGTCTCAGAAGCAGTTTCAATTGTTGGGTGAAGCAATATTCACATTTTACTAAAGGGATGTGATAATCGATCCAATCGAGTTCTTATATTCACGCTTTGGGGAAGAATTTAGTTATCATAATAGAAATTTGTGAAGGTAGCCTCATGTCGATCGTCTAAGAGCTCTGATTCTGAATTGCGATCTTATAAATAATTTTGATAACTAAGCAAAAAATTATGCTCATTTTTACCAAAGGGGTGAGAATAAGTCAAAAGGGGTTACTACATTGTCGATGGTTATATAGTTATATCTACGACTTGATCATGATTTCCGTCCATCGTGATAGCTCGATTTTGAATTTTGGCTCCACAAGTGATTCGTATGATCGAGAAAAATGTTGCGCTTATTTTTTTGCTAGAAAACCTTATAAATATGGAGAATGTAATGACCCAAGAATCTGATACCCGGAACCCTCCAAGTAATTGACCCTTGGACCACCACCCATGGCACCAAAGACCCGGAAGGGTAAGAAATATGTCCAGTGAGATATACAACAAGTTACAATAGCTAAGCAATTAAAGAAGTGAAACAACGGAAAAAAAAATACACAATGTCCCATATAATAATTCAAGTGCAAAATGGAAATACTAACCACTGCTAACTCTGCTGATGACAAGCGGCACAACGCTGACCGTCCGAACGCAAGTGCCGACTCTCGCGAACTCAAACCTAGAAGGAAGTAAGGGGAATGAGCTTCGCGAATGAAGCCCAGTAGGGAACCCAACCCCTCACCGGTTCGAACAGTGGAAACAAGAAGTAGCGCAGCTAAACTAGGCAGGATGAATAGTAGTAGTAAAGCAACTAAACTACCAAGTGGAAAGGCAGCGGTATCTCAAGTAAACACAACTACCAGTTGAGCAGGAATAGCCAGAGTGCTACTGTAACCAACCAACCACACTAAGCAGGAGACGACGGTAACACAAGTAAACAGAACTAATAACTAAGCAAGTAATATAACAATTTAACAACTGAGCGAGTACTAAAGTAAATAAACAGCAAGGTACATAGGTCCACGAGTATCGCCAACTCAGCGCAACTACACATGGTCTAAACCTTGGTAAGCATGCCCTGAGCACGCCACTAAACTGCACAAACAGACTGTAAAACCCTCGTTTGGACAACACACACTAGCCACAACCCAGCCTCTACTAGTCAGAGGTTAGGTGCTCCCACCGGTGTCTTACAGCTCGACCACGAGTCCAGGTCTCCCCTTCTGTTGGAGTGAGATGCGTGGACAAACACAACCACAAGTCGTAGTTTGGCCAGACTACGGTTCCACACCTGTCCTCCCGACACGACTCCGAAGTTGTGTAAGGCGAGGCAGTGAGAATAGACTAGCTGGCCCACACCGCGACACTCCAAACTCCGCAGGATCCAGACCAACTAAGAGAGCTCTACAAACGACTCAACGATGCTGCTAGGGCTGCCAATGGATATCTGCTATCCGACTTTCCGACCCGTTTCCGACCATTCTGTATCTATTTTTCCGTTTTGATTATTTTCTGTTATTCCGTTTCCAATTCCAATAAGATATAATTTTTATTTTATTTACAAAATATATACTCTTAAAATATTATTTCTTAATATTGGAAAATTTTAGACAAAGTTTTTAGCTTCTACTTGATTTGTAATCGAGGGAGTCGCTACTGTAAAAAAATCTTGGAATAGGGGAGATCGTCGGCTAGAATCGTAATTTCGGAGTGCGAAACAAAGGTTTTTCGACCCCGAAATGATGTCTTATCGCCTGAGGCAATAACGGTGCGTCGAGCGCCTCTGCGTGCCGATTCCGAATTGGGGTCTTATAAGCGATTCCGATAACCGAGCGAAAATTTATCCTCGTTTGAGCGAAGCGGTGTCCGTATGCGATCGCATCGGCAGCCTGCGACCGTGCTCCCGTAGAGGAATTTTGGCGCCGGACCGGAAATCGCCGAATGCGACCATTTACCGACCGGGTCGAAGTGCCGATTCTGAATTGGGGCCTCATGGGCGGTTCCGACCCCCGATTGAATAAATATCCGCATCCGACCGGAGGGTACGGCAGTCGGTGTACTGGTACACACGCTCCGGGGGGAATTATGGCCCCGAAACGGAATTCCGTGAAACCAGCGCCCTATCGACCGTCTTGGAGTGCCGATTCCGAATTGTGGTAACATAAGCGATTCCGATGCCCGTGCGGAATGTTATGCCCAATTCTTTCGCTGAAGGGATGAGAATAAATCGGAGGGGGTGACTATATCGGCGATGTTCGGGCACCCATATCCACGACCTGGGGAGGAGATCTTGCGTCGAGTTGAACATGACTTCCGATCGATGTGATTGGGCGGCTCCGCGTGTGGGCTCCGTCAGCGATTCGCGTAATCGAGGGAGTCGCTACTGCCAAAAAACCTTGGAATAGGGGAGATCGTCGGCTAGAATCGCAATTTTGGAGTGCGAAACGAAGGTTTTTCGACCCTGAAACGACATCTTATCGCCTGAGGCAATATGGGTGCGTCAATCACCTCTGCGTGCCGATTCCAAATTAGGGTCTTATAAGCGATTCCGATAACCGAGCGAAAAGTTATCCCCGTTTGAGCGAAGCGGTGTCCGTATGCGATCGCTTCGGCAGCCCGCGACCGCGCTCCCGGAGAGGAATTTTGGCGCCGGACCGGAAATCTCTGAATGCGACCATTTAATGACCGGGTCGAAGTGTCGATTCTGAATTGGGACCTCGCGGGCGGTTCCGACCTCCGGGCGAATAAATATCCGCGTCCGACCGGAGGGTACGGCAGTTGGTGTACTAGTACACACGCTCCGGGGGGGATTTTGGCCGCGGAAGGGAATTCCGCGAAACCAGCGCCCTGTCGACCGTCTTGGAGTGCCGATTCCGAATTGTGGTCACATAAGCGATTCCGATGCCCGTGCGGAAAGTTATGCTCAATTCTTTCGCTGAAAGGGTGGGAATAAACCAGAGGGGGTGACTTTATCGACGATGTTCGGGCACCCATATGCACGACCTGGGGAGGAGATCTCGCGTCGAATTGAACACGACTTCCGATTGATGTTACTGGGCGGCTCCGCGTGTGGGCTCCATCAGCGATTCGCGTAATCGAGGGAGTCGCTACTGCAAAAAAACCTTGGAATAGGGGAGATCGTCGGCTACAATCGCAATTTCGGAGTGCGAAACGAAGGTTTTTCGACCCCGAAACGATGTCTTATCGCCTGAGGCAATAACGATGCGTCGAGCGCCTCTGCGTGCCGATTCCGAATTGGGGTCTTATAAGCGATTCCGATAACCGAGCGAAAATTTATCCCCGTTTGAGCGAAGCGGTGTCCGTATGCGATCGCATCGGCAGCCTGCGACCGTGCTCCCGTAGAGGAATTTTGGCGCCGGACCGGAAATCGCCGAATGCGACCATTTACCGACCGGGTCGAAGTGTCGATTCTGAATTGGGGCCTCACGGGCGGTTCCGACCCCCGGGCGAATAAATATCTGCATCCGACTGGAGGGTACGGCAGTCGGTGTACTGGTACACACGCTCCGGGGGGAATTATGGCCCCGGAACGGAATTCCGCGAAACCAGCGCCCTATTGACCGTCTCGGAGTGCCGATTTCGAATTGTGGTAACATAAGCGATTCCGATGCCCGTGCGGAAAGTTATGCCCAATTCTTTCGCTGAAGGGATGGGAATAAATCGGAGGGGTGACTATATCGGCGATGTTCGGGCACCTATATCCACGACCTGAGGAGGAGATCTCGCGTCGAGTTGAACATGACTTCCGATCGATGTGATTGGGCGGCTCCGCGTGTGGGCTCCGTCAGCGATTCGCGTAATCGAGGGAGTCGCTACTGCCAAAAAACCTTGGAATAGGGGAGATCGTCGACTAGAATCGCAATTTCGGAGTGCGAAACGAAGGTTTTTCGACCCCGAAACGACGTCTTATCGCCTAAGGCAATATGGGTGCGTCGATCACCTCTGCGTGCCGATTCCAAATTAGGGTCTTATAAGCGATTCCGATAACCGAGAGAAAAGTTATCCCCGTTTGAGCGAAGCGGTGTCCGTATGCGATCGCTTCGGCAGCCCGCGACCGCGCTCCCGGAGAGGAATTATGGCACCGGACCGGAAATCTCCGAATGCGACCATTTACCGACCGGGTCGAAGTGTCGATTTTGAATTGGGACCTCGCGGGCGGTTCCGACCTCCGGGCGAATAAATATCCGCATCCGACCGGAGGGTACGGCAGTCGGTGTACTAGTACACACGCTCCGGGGGGATTTTGGCCCCGAAGGGGAATTCCGCGAAACCAGCGCCCTGTCGACCGTCTCGGAGTGCCGATTCTGAATTGTGGTCACATAAGCGATTCCGATGCCCGTGCGGAAAGTTATGCTCAATTCTTTCGCTGAAAGGGTGGGAATAAACCGGAGGGGGTGACTTTATCGGCGATGTTCGGGCACCCATATCCACGACCTGGGGAGGAGATCTCGCGTCGAGTTGAACACGACTTCGGATTGATGTGACTGGGCGGCTCCGCGTGTGGGCTCCGTCAGCGATTCGCGTAATCGAGGGAGTCGCTACTCACAAAAAACCTTGGAATAGGGGAGATCGTCGGCTACAATCACAATTTTGGATTGCGAAACGAAGGTTTTTTGACCCCGAAACGACGTCTTATTGCCTGAGGCAATAATGGTGCGTCGAGCGCCTCTGCGTGCCGATTCCGAATTGTGGTCTTATAAGCGATTCCGATAACCGAGCGAAAAGTTATCCCCGTTTGAGCGAAGCGGTGTCCGTATGCGATCGCATCGGCAGCCTGCGACCGTGCTCCCGTAGAGGAATTTTGGCGCCGGACCGGAAATTGCCGAATGCGACCATTTACCGACCGGGTTGAAGTGCCGATTATAAATTGGGGCCTCACGGGCGGTTCCGACCCCCGGGCGAATAAATATTCGCATCCGACAGGAGGGTACGGCTGTCGGTGTACTAGTACACACGCTCCGGCGGGAATTATGGCCCCGGAACGGAATTCCGCGAAACCAGCGCCCTATCGACCATCTCGGAGTGCCGATTCCGAATTGTGGTAACATAAGCGATTCTGATGCCCGTGCGGATAGTTATGCCCAATTCTTTCGCTGAAGGGGTGGGAATAAACCGGAGGGGGTGACTATATCGGCGATGTTCGGGCACCCATGTCCACGACCTGGGGAGGAGATCTCACGTCGAGTTGAACACGACTTCCGATCGATGTGACTGGGCGGCTCCGCGTGTGGGCTCCGTCAGCGATTCGCGTAATCGAGGGAGTCGCTACTGCCAAAAAACCTTGGAATAGGGGAGATCATCGGCTAGAATCACAATTTCGGAGTGCGAAACGAAGGTTTTTCGACCCCGAAACGACGTCTTATCACCTGAGGCAATAAGGGTGCGTCGAGCGCCTCTGCGTGCCGATTCCGAATTGGGGTCTTATAAGCGATTCCCATAACTGAGCGAAAAGTTATCCCCGTTTGAGCGAAGCGGTGTCCGTATGCGATCGCATCGGCAGCCTGCGACCCTGCTCCCGGAGAGGAATTTTGGCGCCGGACTGAAATCTCCGAATGCGACCATTTACCGACCGGGTCGAAGTGTCGATTCTGAATTGGGACCTCGCGGGCGGTTCCGACCTCTGGGCGAATAAATATCTGCGTCCGACCGGAGGGTACGGCAGTCGGTGTACTAGTACATACGCTCCGGGGGGATTTTTGCCCCGGAAGGGAATTCCGCGAAACCAGCGCCCTGTCGACCGTCTCGGAGTGCCGATTCCGAATTGTGGTTACATTAGTGATTCCGATGCCCGTGCGGAAAGTTATGCTCAATTCTTTCGCTGAAAGGGTGGGAATAAACCGAAGGGGTGACTTTATCGGCGATGTTCGGGCACCCATATCCACGACCTGGGGAGGAGATCTCGCGTCGAGTTGAACACGACTTCCGATTGATGTGACTGGGCGGCTCCGCGTGTGGGCTCCATCAGCGATTCGCGTAATCGAGGGAGTCGCTAATGCCAAAAACTTTGGAATAGGGGAGATCGTCGGCTAGAATCGTAATTTCGGAGTGCGAAACGAAAGTTTTTCGACCCCGAAATGATGTCTTATCGCCTGAGGCAATAACAGTGCGTCGAGCGCCTTTGCGTGCCAATTCCGAATTGGGGTCTTATAAGCGATTCCGATAACCAAGCGAAAATTTATCCCCGTTTGAGCGAAGCGGTGTCCGTATGCGATCGCATCGGCAGCCTGCGACCGTGCTCCCGTAGAGGAATATTGGCGCCGGACCGGAAATCGCCGAATGCGACCAATTACCGACCGGGTCGAAGTGCCGATTCTGAATTGGGGCCTCACGGGCGGTTTCGACCCCCGGGCGAATAAATATCCGCATCCGACCGGAGGGTATGGCAGTCGGTGTACTGGTACACACGCTCCGGGGGGATTATGGCCCCGGAACGGGATTCCGCGAAACCAGCGCCCTATCGACCGTCTCGGAGTGCCGATTCCGAATTGTGGTAACATAAGCGATTCCGATGCCCGTGCGAAAAGTTATGCCCAATTCTTTCGCTGAAGGGATGGGAATAAATCGGAGGGGTGACTATATCGGCGATGTTCGTGCACCCATATCCACGACCTGAGGAGGAGATCTCGCGTCGAGTTGAACATGACTTCCGATCGATGTGATTGGGCGGCTCCGCGTGTGGGCTCCGTCAGCGATTCGCGTAATCGAGGGAGTCGCTACTGCCAAAAAGCCTTGGAATAGGGGAGATCGTCCGCTAGAATCGCAATTTCGGAGTGCGAAACGAAGGTTTTTCGACCCCGAAACGACGTCTTATCGCCTAAGGCAATATTGGTGCATCGATCACTCTGCGTGCCGATTCCAAATTAGGGTCTTATAAGCGATTCCGATAACCGAGCGAAAAGTTATCCCCGTTTGAGCGAAGCGGTGTCCGTATGCGATCGCTTCGGCAGCCCGCGACCGCGCTCCCGGAGAGGAATTTTGGCGCCGGACCGGAAATCTCCGAATGCGACCATATACCGACATGGGTCGAAGTGTCGATTCTGAATTGGGACCTCGCGGGCGGTTCCGACCTCCGGGCGAATAAATATCCGCATCCGACCGGAGGGTACGGCAGTCGGTGTGCTAGTACACACGCTCCGGGGGGGATTTTGGCCCCGAAGGGGAATTCCGCGAAACCAGCGCTCTGTCGACCGTCTCGGAGTGCCGATTCTGAATTGTGGTCACATACGCGATTCCGATGCCCGTGCGGAAAGTTATGCTCAATTCTTTCGCTGAAAGGGTGGGAATAAACCGGAGGGGGTGACTTTATCGGCGATGTTCGGGCACCCATATCCACGACCTGGGGAGGAGATCTCGCGTCGAGTTGAACACGACTTCCGATTGATGTGACTGGACGGCTCCGCGTGTGGGATCCGTCAGCGATTCGCGTAATCGAGGGAGTCGCTACTGCCAAAAACCTTGGAATAGGGCAGATCGTCGGCTAGAATCGCAATTTCGGAGTGCGAAACAAAGGTTTTTCGACCCCGAAACGACGCCTTTTCGCCTGAGGCAATAATCGTGCATCGAGCGCCTCTGCGTGCCGATTCCGAATTGTGGTCTTATAAGTGATTCCGATAACCGAGCGAAAAGTTATCCCCGTTTGAGCGAAGCGGTGTCCGTATGCGATCGCATCGGCAGCCTGCGACCGTGCTCCCGTAGAGGAATTTTGGCGCCGGACCGGAAATCGCCGAATGCGACCATTTACCGACCGGGTCGAAGTGCCGATTCTGAATTGGGGCCTCACGGGCGGTTCCGACCCTCAGGCGAATAAATATCCGCATCCGACCGGAGGGTACGGCTGTCGGTGTACTAGTACACACGCTCCGGTGGGAATTATTGTCCCGAACGGAATTCTACGAAACCAGCGCCCTATCGACCGTCTCGGAGTGCCGATTCCGAATTGTGGTAACATAAGCGATTCTGATGCCCGTGCGGAAAGTTATGCCCAATTCTTTCGCTGAAAGGGTGGGAATAAACCGGAGGGGGTGACTATATCGGCGATGTTCGGGCACCCATATCCACGACCTGGGGAGGAGATCTCGCATCGAGTTGAACACGACTTCCGATCGATGTGATTGGGCGGCTCCGCGTGTGGGCTCCGTCAGCGATTCGCGTAATCGAGGGAGTCGCTACTACTGCCAAAAAACATTGGAATAGGGGAAATCGTCGGCTAGAATCGCAATTTCGGAGTGCGAAACGAAGGTTTTTCGACCCCGAAACGACGTCTTATCGCCTGAGACAATATGGGTGCGTCGATCACCTCTACGTGCCGATTCCGAATTAGGGTCTTATAAGCGATTCCGATAACCGAGCGAAAAGTTATCCCCGTTTGAGCGAAGCGGTGTCCGTATGCGATCGCATCGACAGCCTGCGACCGTGCTCCCGTAGCGGAATTTTTGCGCCAGACCGGAAATCGCCGAATGCGACCATTTACCGACCGGGTCGAAGTGCCGATTCTGAATTGAGGCCTCACGGGCGATTCCGACCCCCGGCGAATAAATATCCGCATCCGACCGGAGGGTACGGTTGTCGGTGTACTAGTACACACGCTCCGGCGGGAATTATGGCCTCGGAACGGAATTCCGCGAAACCAGCGCCCTATCGACCGTCTCGGAGTGCCAATTCCGAATTGTGGTAACATAAGCGATTCCGATGCCCGTGCGGAAAGTTATGCCCAATTCTTTCGCTGACGGGTGGGAATAAACCAGAGGGGGTGACTATATCGGCGATGTTCGGACACCCATATCCACGACCTGGGGAGGTGATCTCGCGTCGAGTTGAACACGACTTCCAATCGATGTGACTGGGCGGCTCCGCGTGTGGGCTCCGTCAGCTATTTGCGTAATCGAGGGAGTCGCTACTGCCAAAAAACCTTGGAACAGGGAGATCGTCGGCTAGAATCGCAATTTCGGAGTGCGAAATGAAGGTTTTTCGACCGTGAAACGACGTCTTATCGCCTGAGGCTATAAGGGTGCATCGAGCGCCTCTGCGTTCCGATTCCGAATTGGGGTCTTATAAGCGATTCCGATAACCAAACGAAAAGTTATCCCCGTTTGAGCGAAGCGGTGTCCGTATGCGATCGCATCGGCAGCCCGCGACCGCGCTCCCGCAGAGGAATTTTGGCGCCGGACCGGAAATCTCTGAATGCAATCATTTACTGACCGGTTGAAGTGTCGATTCTGAATCGGGGCCTCGCGGGCGGTTCCGACCCCCGGGCGAATAAATATCTGCATCCGACCGGAGGGTACGGCAGTCGGTGTACTAGTACACACGCTCCGCGGGGGAATTTTGGCCCCAGAACGGAATTCCGCAAAACTACCGCCATGTCGACCATCTCGGAGTGCCGATTCCGAATTGTGGTCACATAAGCGATTCTGATGCCCGTGCGGAAAGTTATGCTCAATTCTTTCGCTGAAGGGGTGGGAATAAACCGGAGGGGGTGACTATATCGGCGATGTTCGGGCACCCATGTCCACGACCTGGGGAGGAGATCTCACGTCGAGTTGAACACGACTTCCGATCGATGTGACTGGGCGGCTCCGCGTGTGGGCTCCGTCAGCGATTCGCGTAATCGAGGGAGTCGCTACTGCCAAAAAACCTTGGAATAGGGGAGATCATCGGCTAGAATCACAATTTCGGAGTGCGAAACGAAGGTTTTTCGACCCCGAAACGACGTCTTATCACCTGAGGCAATAAGGGTGCGTCGAGCGCCTCTGCGTGCCGATCCGAATTGGGGTCTTATAAGCGATTCCCATAACTGAGCGAAAAGTTATCCCCGTTTGAGCGAAGCGGTGTCCGTATGCGATCGCTTCGGCAGCCCGCGACCGCACTCCCGGAGAGGAATTTTGGCGCCGGACCGGAAATCGCCGAATGCGACCATTTACCGACCGGGTCGAAGTGCCGATTCTGAATTGGGGCCTCACGGGCGGTTCCGACGCCCGGGCGAATAAATATCCGCATCCGACCGGAGGGTACAGAAGTCGGTGTATTGGTACACACGCTCCGGCGGGAATTATGGCCCCGGAAGGGAATTCCGCGAAACCAGCGCCCTATCGACCGTCTCGGAGTGCCGATTCTGAATTGTGGTAACATAAGCGATTTCGATGCCCGTGCGGAAAGTTATGCCCAATTCTTTCGCTGAAGGGGTGGGAATAAACCGGAGGGGGTGACTATATCGCGATGTTCGGGAACCCATATCCACGACCTAGAGAGAAGATCTCGCGTCGAGTTGAACATGACTTCCGATCGATGTGACTGGGCGGCTCCGCGTGTGGGCTCCGTCAGAGATTCGCGTAATCGAGGGAGTCGCTATTGCCAAAAACCTTGGAATAGATGAGATCGTCAGCTAGAATCGCAATTTCGGAGTGCGAAACGAAGGTTTTTCGACCCCGAAACGACGTCTTATCGCCTGAGGCAATAAGGGTGCATCGAGCGGCTCTACGTGCCGATTCTGAATTGGTGTCTTATAAGCGATTCCGATAACCGAGCGAAAAGTTATCGTTGTTTGAGCGAAGCGGTGTCCGTATGCGATCGCATCGGCAGCCTGCTTCCGCGCTCCCGTAGAGGAATTTTGGCGCCGGACCGGAAATCTCCGAATGCGACCATTTACCGGCCGGGTCGAAGTGCTGATTCTGAATTGGGGCCTCGCGGGCGGTTCCGAACCCCGGGCGAATAAATATCCGTGTCCGACCGGAGGGTACGGCAGTCGGTGTACTAGTACACACGCTCCAGGGGGAATTTTGGCCCTGGAACAGAATTCCGCGAACCCATTGCCCTGTTGCCGTCTCGGAGTGCCGATTCCAAATTGTGGTGACATAAGCGATTCCGATGCCCGTGCAGAAAGTTACGCCCAATTCCTTCGCTGAAGGGGTGGGAATAAACCGGAGGGGGTGACTATATCGGCGATGTTCGGGCACCCATATCCACGACCTGGGGAGGAGATCGCGCGTCGAGTTGAACATGACTTCTAATCGATGTGACTGGGCGACTCCGCGTGTGGGCTCCGTCAGCAATTCGCGTAATCGAGGGAGTCGCTACTGCCAAAAAACCATGGAATAGGGGAGATCGTCGGCTAGAATCGCAATTTTGGAGTGCGAAACGAAGGTTTTTCGACCCCGAAACGACGTCTTATCGCTGAGGCAATAACGGTGCGTCGAGCGCCTCTGCGTGCCGATTCCGAATTAGGGTCTTATAAGCGATTCCGATAACCGAGCGAAAAGTTATCCCCGTTTGAGCGAAGCGGTGTCCGTATGCGATCGCATCGGCAGCCCGCGACCGCGCTCAAGCAGAGGAATTTGGGCGCCGGACCGCAAATCTCCGAATGCGACCATTTACCGACCGGGTTGAAGTGTCGATTCTGAATTGGGGACTCGCGGGCGGTGCCGACCCCCGGGCGAATAAATATCCGCATCCGACAGGAGGGTACGACAGTCGGTGTACTAGTAAACGCTCCGGGGGGGATTTTGGCCCCGGAACGGAATTCCGCAAACCAGCGCCTTGTCGACCGTCTCGGAGTGCCGATTCCGAATTGTGGTCACATAAGCGATTCCGATGCCCGTGCGGAAAGTTATGCCCAATTCTTTCGCTGAAGGGGTCTGAATAAACCGGAGGGGGTGACTATATCGGCGATGTTCGGCACCCATATCCATGACCTGGGAGGAGATCTAGCGTCGAGTTGAACACGACTTCCGATCGATGTGACTGGGCGGCTCCACGTGTTGGCTCCGTCTACGATTCGCGTAATCGAGGGAGTCGCTACTGTCAAAAAACCTTGGAATAGGGGAGATCGTTGGCTAGAATCGCAATTTCGGAGTGCGAAAAAAAGATTTTTCGACCCCGAAACAACATCTTATCGCCTGAGGCCTTCGATGCATCGAGCGCCTCTGGGTGCCGATTCCGAATTGGGGTCTTAAGAGCGATTCCGATAACCGAGCGAAAAGTTATCCCCGTTTGAGCGAAGCGGTGTCCGTATGCGATCGCATCGGCAGCCCGCGACCGCGGTCCCGCAGAGGAATTTGGGCGTTGTACCGGAAATCTCCAAATGCGACCATTTACCGACCGGGTCGAAGTGTCGATTCTGAATTGGGGCCTCGCGTGCGGTTCCGACCCCCGGGCGAATAAATATCCGCATCCGACCAGAGGGTACGGCAGTCGGTGTACTAGTAGACACGCTCCGGGGGAGAATTTTGGCCCCGGAACAGAATTCCGCGAAACCAGCGCCCTGTCGACCGTCTCGGAGTGTCGATTCCGAATTGTGGTCACATAAGCGATTCCGATGCCCGTGCGGAAAATTATGCCCAATTCTTTCGCTGAAGGGGTGGGAATAAACCTGAGGGGGTGACTATATCGGCGATGTTCGGGCACCCATATCCACGACCTGGGGAGGAGATCTCACGTCGAGTTGAACACGACTTCCGATTGATGTGACTCGGTGGCTCCGCGTGTGGGCTCCGTCAGCAATTCGCGTAATCGAGGGAGTCGCTACTGCCAAAAAACCTTGGAATAGGGGAGATCGTCGGCTAGAATCGTAATTTTAGAGTGCGAAACGAAGTTTTTTCGACCCCGAAATGACGTCTTATCGCCTAAGGCAATAAGGGTGCATCGAGCGCCTCTGCGTGCCGATTCCGAATTGGGGTCTTATAAGCAATTCTGATAACCGAGCGAAAAGTTATCCCCGTTTGTGCGAAGCGGTGTCCGTATGCGATCGCATCGGCAGCCCGCGACCGCGCTCCCGCAGAGGAATTTTGGCGCCAGACCGTAAATCTGCGAATGCGACCATTTACCGACCGGGTCGAAGTGTCGATTCTGAATTGGGGCCTCGCGGGCGGTTCCGACCCCCGGGCGAATAAATATCCGCATCCGACCGGAGGTACGGCAGTCGGTGTACTAGTACACATGCTGCGGGGGGAATTTCGGCCCCAGAATAGAATTCTATGAAACCAGCGCCATTTCGACCGTCTCGTAGTGCCGATTTCGAATTGTGGTCACATAAGCGATTCCGATGCCCGTGTGGAAAGTTATGCCCAATTCTTTCGCTGAAGGGGTGGGAATAAACCAGAGGGGGTGACTATATCGGCGATGTTCGGGCACCCATATCTACGACCCGGGGAGGAAATCTCGCGTCGAGTTGAACACGAATTCTGATCGATGTGACTGGGCGGCTCCGCGTGAGGGCTCCGTCAGTGATTCGCGTAATCGAGGGAGTCGCTACTCTGCCAAAAAACCTTGGAATAGGGGAGATCGTCGGCTAGAATCGCAATTTTGGAGTGCGAAACGAAGGTTTTTCGACCCCGAAGCGACGTCTTATCGCCTGAGGCAATAAAGGTGCGTCGAGCGCCTCTGCGTGCCGATTCCGAATTGGTGCCTTATAAAGGATTCCGATAACCGAGCCAAAAGTTATCCCCGTTTGAGCAAAGCGGTGTCCGTATGCGATCGCATCGGCAGCCTGCGACCGCGCTCCCCCAGAGGAATTTTGGCGCCGGACCAGAAATCTCCGAATGCGACCATTTACCGACCGGGTCGAAGTGCTGATTCTAATTGGGGCCTCGCGGCGGTTCCGACCCCCGAGCGAATAAATATCCGCGTCCGACCGGAGGGTACGGCAGTCGATGTACTAGTACACACGCTCCGGGGGGAATTTTTGCCCCGAAACAGAATTTCGCGTACCCAGTGCCCTGTTGACTGTCTCGGAGTGCCGATTACGAATTGTGGTCACTTAAGCGATTCCGATGCCCGTGCGGAAAGTTATGCCCAATTCTTTCGCTGAAGGGGTGGGAATAAACCGGAGGGGGTGACTATATCGGCGATGTTCGGGCACCATATCCACGACCTGGGGAGGAGATCGCGCGTCGAGTTGAACACGACTTCTAATCGATGTGACTGGGCGACTCCGCGTGTCGGCTCCGTCAGCAATTCGCGTAATCGAGGGAGTCGCTACTACCAAAAACCTTGGAATAGGGGAGATCGTCGGTTAGAATCGCAATTTTGGAGTGCGAAACGAAGGTTTTTTGACCCCGAAACGACGTCTTATCGCTGAGGCAATAACGATGCGTCGAGCGCCTCTGCGTGCCGATTCCGAATTAGGGTCTTATAAGCGATTCCGATAACCGAGCGAAAAGTTATGTTATCCCCGTTTGAGCGAAGCGGTGTCCTTATGCGATCGCATCGGCAGCCCGCGACCGCGCTCAAGCAGAGGAATTTGGGCGCCGGACCGGAAATCTCCGAATGCGACCATTTTCCGACCGGGTTGAAGTGTCGATTCTGAATTGGGGACTCGCAGGCGGTTCCGACCCCCGGGCGAATAAATATCCGCATCCGACAGGAGGGTACGACAGTCGGTGTACTAGTACACACGCTCCGGGGGGGGGGGGGGGGGGGGGTGGGGGGGGAATTTGGCCCCAGAATGGAATTCCGCGAAACCAGCGCCTTGTCGACCGTCTCGGAGTGCCGATTCCGAATTGTGGTCACATAAGCGATTCCGATGCCCGTGCGGAAAGTTATGCCAAATTCTTTCGCTGAAGGGGTGGGAATAAACCGGAGGGGGTGACTATATCGGCGATATTCGTGCACCCATATCCACGACCTGGGGAGAAGATCTCGCGTCGAGTTGAACACGACTTCTAATCGATGTGACTGGGCGGCTCTGCGTGTGGGATCCGTCAGCGATTCGTGTAATCGAGGGAGTCGCTACTGCCAAAAAACCTTGGAATAGGGGAGATCGTCGGCTAGAATCGCAATTTCGGAGTGCGAAACGAAGGTTTTTCGACCCGAAAATGACGTCTTATCGCCTGAGGCAATAAGGGTGCGTCGAGCGCCTCTGCGTTCCGATTCCGAATTGGGTATAAGCGATTCCGATAACCGAGCGAAAGGTTATCCCTATTTGAGCGAAGCGGTGTCCGTATGATGCGATCGCATAGGCAGCCCGCGACCGCGCTCCCCGCAGAGGAATTTTGGCGCCGGACCGCAAATCTCCGAATGCGACCATTTACGACCGGGTCGAAGTGTTGATTCTGATTGGGGCCTCGCGGGCGGTTTCGACCCCCAGGCGAATAAATATCCGCATCCGACCGGAGGGTACGGCAGTCGGTGTACTAGTACACATGCTGCGGGGGGAATTTTGGCCCCAGAACAGAATTCTGTGAAACCAGCGCCATGTCGACCGTCTCGGAGTGCTGATTCCGAATTGTGGTCACATAAGCGATTTCGATGCCCGTGCGGAAAGTTATGCCCAATTCTTTCGCTGAAGGGGTGGGAATAAACCGGAGGTGGTGACTATATCGGCGATGTTCGGGCACCCATATCTACGACCTGGGGAGGAGATCTCGCGTCGAGTTGAACACGACTTCCGATCGATGTGACTGGGCGGCTCCGCGTGTGGGCTCCGTCAGTGATTTGCGTAATCGAGGGAGTCGCTACTTTCCAAAAAACCTTGGAATAGGGGAGATCGTCGGCTAGAATCACAATTTCGGAGTGCAAAATGAAGGTTTTTCGACCCCGAAACGACGTCTTATCGCCTGAGGCAATAAGGGTGCGTCGAGCGCCTCTGCGTGCCGATTCCGAATTGGTGTCTTATTCCTTCTGACTTCTTAAACTCTTTGTGTTTCTTGAAGAATCTTCTACCAGATTGAAATTTCTTTTTCTTGGCTAAAATCCGCTACAGTCTTCTTGATAGCATTGCTTCTTCATTTTCACTGTCCTCAATACTTTCATTTTCATCTGAGCTTGCTTCTGATGAGTCTTCGGCGACGAGCACCTCTGCGTGTCGATTCCGAATTGGGGTCTTATAAGCGATTTTGAAAACCGAGCGAAATGTTATGCCTGTCTGACCGAAGGGGTGTCTAAATGCGATCGCATCGGCAGCCCGCGACCAAGCTCTCGGAGAGGAATTTGGGCGCCGGACGGGAAATCACCGAATCCGGCCCATGGCCGACCGGTTCGGAGTGCGTATTCAAAATTGGGGCCTCGCGGGCGGTTTCGATCACTGCGCGAGGAAATATCCGCATTTTACCAAAGCATTGCGAAATTCTGTGTACTAGTACACACGCTCCGAGATGGCATTTCAGCGTCCGAACTCAGAATTCTGCAAAATCGGCATCTTCTGGACCGTCTCGGAGAGACGTTTCCAAAAAGTTGTCACATAAGCGATTACGATGCCCGGACGGAAAGTTATGCCCAGTTCTTTCGCTGAAGGGGTGGGAATAAACCGGAGGGGGTGACTATATTGCCGATGTTCGTGCACCCATATCTACGACCTGGGGGCGAGATCTCGAGCCGAGCTGAACACGACTTCCGATCGCCGTGATAGGCCGACTGCGTGTATTGGCCGCACCAGCGATTCGCGTAATCGAGGGAGGCACTACTGTCCGAAAACCATGGAAACGGGGAGATCGTGGGCTGAATTCGCAATTTCAGAGTGCGAAACGATGGTTTTTGGACCCCGACACGACGCAATAAGGGGGCGACACGCTCCTCTGAGTACTGATTCCGAATTAGAGTCTTATAAGCGATTCTGATAACCGAGCGGAATGTTACGCCCGTCTGACCGATGGGGTGTCCGAATGCGATCACATCGGCAGCCCGCGACCAGGCTCTCGGAGAGGAATTTGGGCGCCGGACCGGAAATCGACGAACCCGACCCATGGCCGACCGGTTCGGAGTGCCGATTCGGAATTGGGGCCTCGCGGGCGATTCCGATCACTGGGCGAGGAAATATCCACGTTTTACCGAAGCGTTGCGAAATTCCGTGTACTAGTACACACGCTCTGATGTGGCATTTCGGCGTCCGAACTCGGAATTCCGCAAAATCTGCAACTTCTAGACCATCTCGGAGAGCCGTTTCTGAAAAGTGGTCACATAAGCGATTTCGATGCCCGGGCGGAAAGTTATGCCCAGTTCTTTCGCTGAAGGGGTGGGAATAAACTGGAGGGGGTGACTATATCAACGATGTTTGTGCACCCATATCTATGACCTGGGGGCGAGATCTCGAGCTGAGCTGAACACGACTTCCGATTGTCGTGATAGGCCAACTCTGTGTGTTCACCCCGCCAGTGATTCGCATAATCGAGGGAGGCGCTACTGCCCGAAAACCTTGAACTAGGGAGATCGTTGGCTGAAATCGTGATTTTGGAGTGCAAAACGATGGTTTTTGGACCCGAAACGACATCATATCGCCTAAGGCTATAAGGGGGCGACGGGCGCCTCTGAGTGCCGATTCCGAATTGGGGTCTTATAAGCGATTCCTATAACCGAGCGGAATGTTATGCCGTCTGACCGAAGGGGTGTCTGAATACAATCGCATCGGCAACCCGCAACCAGGCTCCCAGAGAGGAATTTGGGCGCCGGACCGAAAATCACCGAACCCGACCCATGGCCGACCGGTTCGGAGTGCCGATTCGAAATTGGGGCCTCGCGGGCGGTTTCGATCACTAGGCGAGGAATATCCGCGTTTTACCGAAGCGTTGTGAAATTTGGTGTACTAGTACACACGATCCGATGTGGCATTTCGGCATCCGAACTCGAAATTCCACGAAATCGGCGTCTTATAGACCGTCTCTGAGAGCCGTTTCCAAAAAGTGGTCACTTAAGCGATTTCGATGCCCGGGCGGAAAGTTATGCCCAGTTCTTTTCGATGAAGGGGTGGGAATAAACCAGAGAGGGTGACTATATCACCGATATTCTTGAACCCATATCTACGACCTGGGGGTGAGATCTCGAGCCGAGCTGAACACGACTTCCGATCGCCGTGATAGGCCAACTGTGTGTGTTGGCCCCGCCAGTGATTCGCGTAATCGAGGGAGGCGCTACTGCCCAAAACCTTGGAATCGCGGAGATCGTGGGCTGAAATCGCGATTTGGAGTGCGAAACGATGGTTTTTGAACCCAAAATGACGTCTTATCGCCTGAGGTAGGGCTGTTCACTATTTGGTCCAACCGAAAAATCGAACCGAACCAACCGGTTCGGTTCGGTTCGGTTTTCATGAGCTGGGTGGTTCGGTTCGGTTTTTGGTTGGGAAACCGAAATAAATCGAATACCTATATATAATTATATAAATAATAGAATTAAACAAAAAAAAGTAGCACAGTGGAGGGCGCCTTCGCGCGCCCTCCACGCGCATGGCGGTCGCGAGTTCGAAACTCGCGACCGCCAAAAAAACTGTCTTTTTAACAGTTTTGCCTGTAAAATGTCATAAAAATGTCAAACATATCATAAAAATATTAAAAAAATGTCAGAAATGTAATATTTCGGTTCGGTTCGGTTTCTCTCAAAAATAGAGAAAACCGAACCGAATCGAACCGTGAACACCCCTAGCCTGAGGCAATAATGGGGCGATGGGCGCCTCTGAGTGCCGATTCTGAATTTGGGGTCTTATAAGCGATTCCGATAACCGAGCAGAATGTTATGCCCGTCTGACCGAAGGGGTGTCAGAATGCGATCGCATCGGCAGCCCGCGACCAGGCTCCCGGAGAGGAATTTAGGCGCCGGACCGGATATCACCGAACCCGACCCATGGCCAACCGGTTCGGAGTGCCGATTCGGAATTGGGGCCTCGCGGGCAGTTCCGATCACTGGGTGAGGAAATATCCACGTTTTACCGAAGCGTTGCGAAATTCCGTGTACTAGTACACACGCTCCGATGTGGCATTTAGGCGTCCGAACTCAGAATTCCGTGAAACCTGCGCCTGCTGGACCGTCTCGAAGAGCTGTTTCCGAAAAGTGGTCACTTAGGTGATTTCGATGCCCGGGCGGAAAGTTATGCCCAGTTCTTTCACTGAAGGGGTGGGAATAAACCGGAGGGGGTGACTATATCGCCGATGTTCGTGCACCATATCTACGACCTGGGGGCGTGATCTCGAGCCGAGCTGAACACGACTTTCGATCATCGTGATAGGCCGACTCCATGTGTTGGCCCCGCCAGTGATTTGCGTAATCGAGGGAGGCGCTACTGCCCGAAAACCTTGGAATCAGGGAGATCGTGGGCTGAAATCGAGATTTCGGAGTGCAAAATGATGGTTTTTGGACCAGAAACGACATCTTATCGCATGAGGCAATAAGAGGCGACGGCGCCTCTGAGTGCCGATTCCGAATTGGGATCTTATGAACGATTCTGATAACCGAGCGGAATGTTATGCCCGTCTGACCGAAGGGGTGTCCGAATGCGATCGCATCGGCAGCCGGCGACAGGCTCCCGGAGAGGAATTTTGGCGCCGGACCGGAAATCGCAGAACCCAAACCATGGCGGACACGTTCGGAGTGCCGATTCGGAATTGGGGCCTCGCGGGTAGATCCGATCACTAGGCGAGGAAATATCTGCGTTTTACCGAAGCGGTGGGATATTCGGTATACTAGTACACACGCTCCGATGTGGCATTTTGACGTCCGAACTTGGAATTCTGCGAAACTGGCGCTTTCTGGACCGTCTCAGGGAGCCGTTTCCGAAAAGTGGCCACATAAGCGATTCTGATGCCCGGGCGGAAAGTTATGCCCAGTTTTTTCGCTGAAGGGGTGGGAACAAACCAGATGGGGTGACTATATCGTCGATGTTCGTTCACCAATATCTACGACCTGGGGGCGATCTCTAGCCGAGCTGAACACGACTTCCGATCTTCGTGATAGGCCAACTGTGTGTGTTGGCCCCGCCAGTGATTCGCGTAATCGAGGGAGGCACTACTGCCCGAAAACCTTGGAATCGGGGGAGATCGTGGGCTGAAATTGTGACTTTGGACTGCGAAACGATGGTTTTTGGACCCTGAAACGACATCTTATCGTATGAGGCAAGGGCAACGGGTGCCTCTGAGTGTCGATTCCGAATTGGGGTCTTATAAGCGATTCCGATAACCGAGCGGAATGTTATGCTTGTCTGACCAAAGGGGTGTCCGAATGCGATCGCATCGGCAGCCGCGACCAGGCTCCCGGAGAGGAATTTGGGCGCCGGACCGGAAATCGCCGAACCTGAACCATGGCAGACAGGTTCGGAGTGCCGATTCAGAATTGGGGCCTCGCGGGCAGTTCCGATCACTGGGCGAGGAAATATCTGTGTTTTACCGTAGCGGTGCGATATTCGGTGGACTAGTACACACGCTCCGATGTGGCATTTCGGCGACCGAACTCAGAATTCCGCGAAACTGGGGTCTTCTAGACCGTCTCGGAGAGCCGTTTCCGAAAAGTGGTCACATAAGCGATTCCGATGCCCGGGCGGAACGTTATGCCCTGTTCTTTCGCTGAAGGGGTGGGAACAAACTGGAGGGGGTGACTTTATTGCCGATGTTCGTGCACCCATATCTACGACCTGGGTGCGAGCTCTCGAGCCGAGCTATACACGACTTTCGATCTCCGTGATAGGCCAACTCCTTGTGTTGGCTCCGCCAGTGATTCGCGTAATCGAGGGGGGCATTACTGCCCGAAAACCTTGGAATCGGGGAGATCATGGGCTGAAATCGCATTTTGGAGTGCGAAACAATGGTTTTTTGAACCCGAAATGACGTCTTATCGCCTGAGGCAATAATGGGGAGACGGGAGCCTCTTAGTGCCGATTCCGAATTGGGGTCTTATAAGCGATTCCGATAACCGAGCGGATTGTTATGCCCGTCTGACCGAAGGGGTGTCCGAATGTGATCGCATCGGCAGCCCGCGACCACGCTCCCGGAGAGGAATTTACGCGCCAGACCGGAATCTGCCAAACCCGACCCATGGCCAACCGGTTCGGAGTGCCGATTTGGAATTAGGGCCTCGCGGGCGGTTCCGATCACTGGGTGAGGAAATATCTGTGTTTTACCGAAGCGTTGCGAAATTTCCGTGTACTAGTACACACGCTCCGATGTGGCATTTCGGCGTCCGAACTAGGATTCCGCGAAATCGACGTCTTCTAGACCGTCTCGGAGAGCCTTTTCCGAAAAGTGGTCACATAAGCGATTCCGATGCCTGGGCAGAATGTTATGCCCAGTTCATTCGCTGAAGGGTGGGAATAAATGCACCCATATCTACGACCTGGGGGCGAGATCTCGAGCCGAGCTGGACACGACTCCGATCGCCGTGATAGGCCAACTCCGTGTGTTGGCCCCGCTAGCAATTCGCGTAATCGAGGGAGGAGCTACTGCCCGAAAACCTTGCAAATGGGGAGATCATGGGTGTAGACACCCGTTTTCGGCCTATAAGTTGAGCACATTTCTTGTTCATATCATTAATGTCCCAAATTGATCATCACTTTGGAGTCCTCCCATGACCCATCATGAGCCCATTCACCCTTAATTTCAAGCCCATTCTCAAGCCCATGACCAAACACCACTTGAAACATCAAAACTGTGCAATCTGCCCAAACCTGTGAACATGCCTTCACTTTGAGAGCTCATAACATCCTCATTTCTAATCCAAATTTGGCATATCATACTATCATTTTGTAGCCCTCTGAGTCTGGAATCCAACGCAACAAGCGGCGCATCAATCCGATATCTGTGGAGAGAGTTATGGCCCTTTTCGTGGGACCTACGCGCACTGCCCCTAGTGACGCGGCCCTGTGCATGGACGCGACCAGAACGCGGCCCCACGATCTGACGCGACAGCGCCATGCACGTAAACACGTTTTTACGTGATTTTCGGCCTCTCTCTCCATCCTAGAGCCTATCTAAAGTCCCTATGAGTTGGATTCCGACCCAAACCTCCTATCCTCATCCCTAGGGAGCCCCAAGTCCATCCAAACTCTAGATAGACTCTAGAACACCCCACAACTTAGACTCTCTCTCTAACTCGGGATTGGACTCTATCTCTCACTAGAACACATCCTAGGACTCTCTAAGGGAGAGAGGAAGGCTACCACTACGAGGAGAGGTCCCTGGAGGCTCTGCTCACGAGGTCCCATCGTCCCCAAGGCAGAGGAGAAGCTGCTCTTCCCGTTTTCCTTCTTTCTCTCTCCTCTTTCTCTCTCATATCGCCTCCAGGACCAGCAGGACTTGCACGACTTGTGGAGATCGAACCAGGCCAGATCGTTTCGAGGTTTCTTCATCAAAGTTGCTCCCCACAGAGCCCTCTTCAACCTCGAAGTGGAATCACGTCGATTGGCGGCTTGTGCAAAAAGTTACAGCGGATTATTCTTCACTTTCTCTCTCATATCGAGATCTGCACATGCGGGATTATCGTCTCTTCCACAGCCCAAACCAGGCCAGATCTCTTCAAGATGTCTTCATGAAAGTTGTTCAAGACGTCCTCCTCTACGACCTCCAACTGGAATCACATCAAACGGGGCAGTATCTGTTTAGTTTTGATTTTTACTTTCTTCTCTATGTTTTGCACATGAATACATGCTAGTTAGGGTTCCTCCCTCTCCTCTTCCATGATTTCTCCCCATGCATATTTCTTCCCACATTTTCCTACTACCCAAGGGGTTTAAAAACCACCCCCCAGGTCCGTTCCCTCCATGCTCCACATCTTTCTTTCATTTAAGAATAGCTACTACACTTAACATAGTCTAACAGGGTTTTATTTCTTGTTTTCGTTGTTTTGGCAGGCACCCAAGCGAAGATCCTAGAGGAGCTCTCATCCTCTGGCCGGCTGGAGGACGGGAAGAAGGTCCCATCCATCATCTCCCGCACAAGAAGAGAACGCGACGGAGGAAGGCGACGCGACAAGAAACGCGGCTGGCAATGGCGACGCGTTCTCAGCATTACCGCGGTCGTCCGGATGACCGCGACATCAGGTACTCCTCCGTTCTCTCTCTCCCTTTCCTAGAGTAGTTAGCCCGCATTATTATCTTTATTTGGCAATACTCTAGGTGGCGATCACATCCTATTTTCCATGCTATCATATTTGATATTCATGTCTGTGTCGAGGGGAAGCACAATCCCTGTGATTACACCTTTTGGCGATCACGGTGGGACCTTCAGTGCTACCCTCGTGGTTTGAGTTTGCTTGCTTGCCATGTCTTCTCCCTTATTTGTCTTTTTAGAGCCCTGTTAGTCTTTGTTCCTTTGTTTCCTGCGATTTCTGTCTCTCTGTTCGAGTCGCGGTGTATCGCGGGGACGCTACCCTAACGCGTCGTCAGAGACCGACGCGATAGCAGGTCAGTGCAATTCTTTCCATATCTGCCTTATCCTGCTTCAATGAGATCATGCATCCCTGTTCCATGTCCCTGTATCATGTATTTTCATGTTTTTGTATGTTAAAATCCTGCTAGGGTCGGATTTTCCTTTTATTTTCATTTGCAAGTTTTCTGGACCTGTCGCGGTCGAGAGAGAGGCCGCGACTTGGTCGCGTCGTGGGTGGGCGTCGCGTCAACAGGTACACTCTGTTTGTTAATGCTTCCTTTCATGAATCGGTTCCTGGGTGCTTCCTGATCCATGCTGTATTAATTTAGTGATTTTTGTGCTTTTATCGTCTATTAGGGTAGTCTATTTTGAGTCTGGTTGTGTGAGTTTCTTTGTTCTCGGGGCTCTGTTCGTATCGCGGCAGCCCGCCCTGTCGCGATAGGGTCGCGGTGTACACGGCCGCCGCGACTCTGCCCGAGACCCTGTTGGTCACCCTGCTTGGTCATTGTTCACCCTTGCATACATCTTGGGCACTTAAGCCCCTTGCATACGCTATTCATCCCAGTTATTCAGGTTCC
Organism: Colocasia esculenta; assembly: GCA_014218235.1. Classification (NCBI taxonomy): domain Eukaryota; kingdom Viridiplantae; phylum Streptophyta; class Magnoliopsida; order Alismatales; family Araceae; genus Colocasia; species Colocasia esculenta. Next base: position 1,641,615 of record CM024754.1, on the reverse strand, counting down.
CCCTTGGTTGAGTGAGCCCTCTCACCTACGAGCACTCGTAGGCTGACTCGGGCCCACCTTCCGAGGACCTCCGTAAGTCCTCGTGACCGTACGCACGTTGCGGTTCACCGGGCCGGTTGTACCCGTTGCACCCCTAGTTCGAGCCATCTCCCCGTGTGAGTTGTGTATCCCCCTTAGTATCACCGGAGTACTTGAGTTCATACCCATTAGGGTCTTCTTTAGCCGAGTGTATTTCAATTAAATCAATCCATTAAAAGGCTAAGTGATAACCCTAAAATCCTAACACTTATCATATCAACTTGGGTGTTTGCTTGAAAACTCCTTTCTCGTCCCCTTCTTGTGTAATTGTATCTGTTGTTGTACTCCTTATTTGTATTTTAGTGTATCCTTTTTAATTCCCCCATTTTATCATCCTCTCATGGCTCCTTTCCACTTCACCTATCCTCCAACCTCTCCTCCTCATGTAGACCTCTTGTCTCATGAGTCTATTCTAAGTTCGGCCCAGTCCAGGGCCCATCGGGCCGATGAGAATGCCCATTCCCAACCTAATCTGTCACCATCTTCTTCTAATGAGGCCGCTGAATTGGAGCGCCTCCTGCTTGAAATGGGCCCGGACCAGGCCCGCGAATTGTTGTCCACCTTTGCTCTACGGTCTTCTTCCAGGATGGGCCCAACATGCCCACATTATCCTGCTCATTCTAGATCACCTAACATTGTCACTCCTAGATCGGGACATCCTTTTGCTCAGCCCACATCATTGCAGCCGGCCCATTATGCTCAATCTGGCCCGGACCTTGACTCTCGACTCCGCTCTCATTCCCAAGCTGGCCCTCGCTATCCACTATCCACTTCGGCTCAGGACTTCCAATCCGAGTTCGAATCCATGAAGCGAGAGCTCAGTGACCTGCGGAGGCAGTTAAAGCCAAAACCTTCCTTCAATGATACTCTTCCTGATTTCTGTGGTCTCCGGATCCCTCCACCTTCTCAGCTCCCTGTTTATCGCAAATTCAATGGGGCTGGAGACCCTTACATCCATCTGAAGGATTTTCTCTATGAGTCGGTGTCCTATCAACATGATCGCCGCTTACTGGCTTATCTTTTTAGGCGGTCATTAGACGGGCCCGCTCTGGAGTGGTTTTATTCCCTGCCTCTCAATGAAGTCGAGGATTTTGAAATTGTCAAGGCCAGATTCGTGCAGCAATATCAAGACCGGGCCGGACCCGCGTATTCAATGACCGATCTAGTGGCTGAGCAGATGAAGCTTGATGAAGAATTCGCAACTTATGCTGACCGGTGGCGTCAGATGTCCGCGCATGTCCAGATGCACATCCCAGAAGAAGAAAATCAAGCTTATCATTTCTAATGCAACACCCATGTACCGCCACATCCTGGCTATGAACAATATCACATCCATGCAACAATTATACAGCCGTGCTCGCTTTGTTAAAACCCAACTCCTTGACTCCCCCATGCCATCCATGTTTGAGGCCCAACAACCGAATTCTTCATTTCAAGGGCCCACTTATGAGGGAGTTCAAACCCATGCCCAAGTTGATGCCATCCACCATCCCATGTCTACCCACTCTGCTAATCACTACACACCTCCACCTTCATATAGCCAACTTGCTCCACTTCCACAAGAACAACCACCTCGCCCGTACCACCGCACCACACCATCCAATACTCATCCATCTAGACATCCTCTTGGCCCAAAGCGAGCCCATTATCATCCGTTGCCCGAATCCCTCTCTGATGTCTTCACAGCCCTGATGTCCATCAATGCATTGCAACTCCCTCCAGAAAAGCCAAGCTGGGACATGACAGTGGACCGATCAGAATATTGCTTATATCATCGCCATCCGGGGCATACAGTCGCAAACTGCTGTGAATTCCGGGATGTAATATGTAATCTGGATCTAGAGCAGAAGATAAATTGGTCTGAAATGCACAGGCTCATCCTACATTGTCAAGAAAAGAGAGCGGCACAAGACCAGGGGCAGCAGTCCTCCCCATCACAGACAGCGGAACAGCCGCCCGAGCAGTCAGCAGCGCAACCAAGACAACCAGCACAGGTATCAAGGCAGTCGTCATCTTCACCAGTCCAGGGCCAAAGGCACTTCTTTACTTATCCTCCAAGTGCACCACCCGCTCTATCACAACCTCAACAACCCCCTTCACCAACCCTTGCTCAGGCTATCACCACCACACCTACCCTTGACACCGCCTCGCACCCTGATGATGAGCTATCGGCTCGACATATTGTGTCGATGTGCCGCTGGTCATCTCCCCAAGCATCAGCCATTGATCCCTCACCTCCCCGAACCCTCCATCCTTACCCCTCCCCATCATCTCCACCCTGCTACCACTTGCACCTGAGCAAGCCATTACCACCACACCAAGGCTCAAACAAGCCCCACTCACTTCTGAGGTAGGGCAAGAGTTTCTGACTCCTAAGCTTAAGGCTGATTCAGCCCCGGAAATGGAACAAGAGCTCTCTCCGCACGAGCCTATCCTTGCCACCACCCAGTCACCTCACATCAAGCCCTCCGCATCCGACAAACCCACCATAGCCACCATACATCCCATCACCACATCCCAATGGAGCGGGTGTGCATCACCAGCAGCATGCCTTGAAATTACTTCCCCTATGCAAGATGGACCGAGTCAAGGTAGCCCAGTTCCGGTCATGTGTTTCGACCCTTACAACTACATCAGTCGCATGCCAGTCTATGTCCTTATCTCGGGCGCATTCAGGAAGGATGAGCTTTCATCTCCTCAGAAGAGCACTGTCAAAAAGAGTTCCCAGGCCCTAGTGCCATCCAGATCCAAAGCGGGGACGATAGCCATTACGTTGCTTATTGGAAATGCTACCATTAATGCCATCATCACTCCTCGCTCAGTTATATGGCATATGGCTGGTCAAGAGAAGGGGTTCTCTACAAATGTCGTGCTATCTCATGCATCTGCTAAGGCCATCATGAATCAGCTATCACTCAAGGGGCAAGAAGTCACGCTGCCCGAAGCATCCAAAGCCCTCCTTGCCATGTTTCAACCTAACGAGGGGCACATTGCTATGTCACCAAGAACACTCAAGGTTATGCCAAGAGTCCTTTGCAATTTGCCTCAGCCTGTCAGTCAGTTGGCCGTGCTAGTGCCACCCATCACACTCCCAGAAGCCTCCCCTCTTCAACTGTCAAGGGAGTTGGTTTTCATGCCAGACTGTCAAGCCAAGATGCCAAGTCTCAAGTTGCTGGTACCACGCATCGAATTCCCATGGATCTGCACTGTCCACTTGTCAAGGGAAATCCTCTCAGAAAAGGAGCCTATTTATGGCATTCCCCCATGGGTGTCTATAAAAGTTGGGTACACAAATGATAGCCAAGGGGCAAGTACACATACGACAACTATGGCAATTGAGGAGAGAGCCATGTGGCTGCGGAGAAGAGCAAGGCCATCTGCTGCCTGGTCCCGCTATTTGAGAAGACATGTTAAGATGAAACCGTCATATCTGTATGTGAGAGCGAATAAGTTGTGGCGTCACAAGAAGAAATCTGCCAAGAAGCAAAGGAGGTTGCAATCAAGATTCAAGTTCTTCAAGAAAATGTCGATCTCCTATCCTCGCATCCTCTGACCTTGATCTTTCAATGCTACTCATCCTGGTCAATCTAGTTCGCAGAGGAGGCGCCCGATCTCTCAATCCTGGACTGGTGCCGCATTATCCCCCTCGTACTCCTTTGGGTCTTTGGACCCTCACTCCTCTCCACCTGAACCGCCCCGATCACCCTCGGGGTTCCCAGTTTTTCTCTCCATATCCATCTGGGTCACCTGACTTTCTTCCTAGTGCTCAGGATTCCCCTTTTCCTCTTCCACCTGAGCTTCCTGATTGTAGGCCGGGCCCACATCCTTCAGGGACATCCAATCTTGGTCCTGATTCCCTTCCTTCCACTTCACCTTCTGATCCACCAGATCCTCCACCCTCCATTCTACAGTTCCTTCGTTTCCTCCAACCCCTCCTGATCACGGGTCTGACCCGATTCCTCCTTCGCTACCTTCTCAGGGTCCTGACCCTTTCTCTCACTGTTTTCGAGGTTTCAGTCCTCACTAACATTCTTCTCCTTCTTTGTAAATCCTTTGTTCGAGGTTCTTATCCCTCATATTCTTGTAGAGTCTTGTCTCCCTCTTATTTGTAATTGAGCTGACTCAATTTTGCCACCCATTTTCGCATTTTCCTGCAAATGATCTAATTAAAATCAACCAAAGTCAAAGTTCAAAGACTAATACAGGTCGCTCTTTCAATAAAGGAGTCGTGTTGCTCACAAAATAATCATGTAAATATTTGTTTGAACACAAAGAGCATCAAAGAGAGTCATCTCAATTCACAACAAGAGTGGTCGAGTTAGTCTTAGGTTTGTTTTGCTTCTGCAGCACTCAGGCTAGAGATTGCTCTGTGCCAGGAGTTCAACATCCTTTCCCCTGTCATTAAGATCACCTTAAGCAAGGATCACCACACACTCACATGGCAACCTTAGTCGGCTCCTCTAGTAAACACCGTTGCTACTCAGGCCATACCTAGGAGGTGCAAAAGTTTTTCTCTTCTTTACTCGGACGAAGTGTAAGGGAAGAAAAGGGCTAGTCGGGCAAGGCGACCAACCTAAGCACATCTTGATGAGAGGAAATCTCAAATAGGGACGGTCAATCAAGCTTGCAAAAGAAAAGCGAAGGAAAAGAAAAATGAAAGAAGAACAAATGAAAGAAAATCAAGGAATATGGGCATGGCAAAGAGTGGCAGTATAGTTCCCCGCGGGACGCCCTTGAGCCCGGTCGTACGCATGCCCCAAACAAGAAACAGGCACAATAAAGTGACCAAAAGTCCCTCCTCAACAGATTGAACCTCTAAGAGGTATGCCGTGGAAGGAAGCTAAGCTTAACTTGTCCTTTAAAGCTTGCACTAGACTTATCCCAATACTTTCTTCTTCTCTCTATAAGGCTGGGTCGTCTCCCGCGTATGGCCTTTGTAGTGGCACCGTGAGCTACGGGCAACCATCTATAGGACGCCACCATCTTAATGCACATCCGACCTTTTTGGTGGTCTTTAATGAAAGGGGAATGAATGGGGACCCCTTGCCAGTAGTTTGATCTTGCTTTAGTGCTGTAGTAGCAAGGGTGAGTACCTTCTGTCTCATGTATTTTTTAGGAAGGGCTAACGTCGGCTTTAGGCGTTATTCAAAAATTAAAAAAAATCAAATATTGCCAAAAATCCAAAAAAATCAAATATTTTCAAAAATCTAAAAATCAAATATTGCCAAAAAATCCCAAAAAAATTAGATATTTCAAAAATCCAAAAAAAATCAAATATTTTCAAAAATCCAAAAAATCAGATAATTCAAAACTCTAAAAAAATTAAATATTTTCAAACTGAAAATAACAAGAATGAGCAGATCTAATCATACATACTAAGTGTGCAGGTACATTGGCTCCCAAGCATTGATCACTCAGATCTCCACATTTCTTCATTACTTTTGTCTGAGTCTTGCTCACATCATCTTTACGATCTGTCTCTCCTTCTCAGTTCCACCCATGATTTGAATTTCAAACTCATTATCCCACCAAGTCCTTCCGAAGTCCCATACATATTCTCCTTCATCTGAATGGCTCCATGAGAGGACTCTCTATGTGTGAACCTGGCTGTTCTTCAGTGCTTTGTTTCAATCATGTGGGTAACTGAGCTGTGTATGCTTGTTGTTGTTAGCTTGTTTAGTGCTTTGTTTATTTCTTCATTTACACAAAAAGGACAAAAAAATCAGAAAAAGCAAAACCCAAAAAAATGGCGAGTTCTACGCTCCACGGGTAAGTATCCCTACCTTTCTCCCTGCATTACTATATGGTACTTATGCTACTATATTATCTCAAGGACCGGCTGATTTCCAATGTGTTCTGAGATTTGAGTTCCCCTTCAACAAAAACAGTGATAATCTAGGTGCACATTGCTAATCGCTGGACAGGCCGTTGAGTTAAATAAGTTTGGGGACGATAGATTCAGGCCTGCACTGCGGTTGCAGGTAGTCTCTTGACCCATTCTTATTTGGCTTAACAATATTATCCTTGAGTATTTCCTATTTTCTCTTTTCTTTGCATATTGATTTGATGATTTCTTTTTATTTTAGCCCAGCATGCATCATGTAGGACTTTGAGCTTCATGCCTCATGATTTGTCAAAAGTGTTGTTCTTGGTGGTGATCAATCATGCTTAAGTTTCTTGAACAAGAAATCCTATTCCACTCACAATTTGAAGGTCTTCTTTGAACTAGTCCCTTGGTCTAGTTGGCCAGTATGACTTCTGTCTGAAATTTACTCCCTCCATTCATCCAAATCAACTTAAATATCCCCTGATCCGTCTTGGTTGCGAACCGCTCCCAGGCCTTGAGTCATCGTGACCCGCCTGGCACGCACATGTCCTCCCAAGATGAAACCTGCAGGCCAATCGGCTAGGGTACCTCTTAATCAAGAAGTTGATCATCCTTCTTTTGCTTTCCTTTTGTCGTTCCACACAGGAGCCGTCCGTGCTCGCTCTTCCTTGAGGTTAGTTTAGAGTCTTCCTGAGAATTTCTATCGCTTATTGGTTGTGACGGGTGTCTCTTTACCTTGATGCCCACTTTTCAGTCCACTCCGCTTCATCCTCGCTCCATTCTATTTCATTACACTTCGCTCTCTTTCCGCTTCGCTCCCTTGCAAAGCGAGCATCAAGGAGGGGCAATCTGTAGACACCCGTTTTCGGCCTATAAGTTGAGCACATTTCTTGTTCATATCATTAATGTCCCAAATTGATCATCACTTTGGAGTCCTCCCATGACCCATCATGAGCCCATTCACCCTTAATTTCAAGCCCATTCTCAAGCCATGGCAAACACCACTTGAAACATCAAAACTGTGCAATCTGCCCAAACCTGTGAACATGCCTTCACTTTGAGAGCTCATAACGTCCTCATTTCTAATCCAAATTTGGCATATCATACTATCATTTGTAGCCCTCTGAGTCTGGAATCCAACGCAACAAGCGGCGCATCAATCCGATATCTTTGGAGAGAGTTATGGCCCTTTTCGTGGGACCTACGTGCACTGCCCCTAGTGACGCGGCCCTGTGCATGGACGCGACCAGAACGCGGCCCCACGATCCGACGCGACAGCGCCGTGCACGTAAACACGTTTTTATGTGATTTTCGGCCTCTCTCTCCATCCTAGAGCCTATCTAAAGTCCCTATGAGTTGGATTCCGACCCAAATCTCCTATCCTCATCCCTAGGGAGCCCCCAAGTCCATCCAAACTCTAGATAGACTCTAGAACACCCCACAACTTGGACTCTCTCTCTAACTCGGGATTGGACTCTATCTCTCACTAGAACACATCCTAGGACTCTCTAAGGGAGAGAGGAAGGCTACCACTACGAGGAGAGGTCCGTGGAGGCTCTGCTCACGAGGTCCCATCGTCCCCAAGGCAGAGGAGAAGCTGCTCTTCCCGTTTTCCTTCTTTCTCTCTCCTCTTTCTCTCTCATATCGCCTCCACGACCAGCAGGACTTGCACGACTTGTGGAGATCGAACCAGGCCAGATCGTTTCGAGGTTTCTTCATCAAAGTTGCTCCCCACAGAGCCCTCTTCAACCTCGAAGTGGAATCACGTCGATTGGCGGCTTGTGCAAAAAGTTACAGCGGATTATTCTTCACTTTCTCTCTCATATCGAGATCTGCACATACGGGATTATCGTCTCTTCCACAGCCCAAACCAGGTCAGATCTCTTCAAGATGTCTTCATAAAAGTTGTTCAAGACGTCCTCCTCTACGACCTCCAACTGGAATCACATCAAACGGGGCAGTATCTGTTTAGTTTTGATTTTTACTTTCTTCTCTATGTTTTGCACATGAATACATGCTAGTTAGGGTTCCTCCCTCTCCTCTTCCATGATTTCTCCCCATGCATATTCCTTCCCACGTTTTCCTACTACCCAAGGGGTTTAAAAACCACCCCCCAGGTCCGTTCCCTCCATGCTCCACATCTTTCTTTCATTTAAGAATAGCTACTACACTTAACATAGTCTAACAGGGTTTTATTTCTTGTTTTCGTTGTTTTGGCAGGCACCCAAGCGAAGATCCACGAGGATTTCTCATCCTCTGGCCGGCTGGAGGACGGGAAGAAGGTCCCATTCATCATCTCCCGCACAAGAAGAGAACGCGACGGAGGAAGGCGACGCGACAAGAAACGCGGCTGGCAATGGCGACGCGTTCTCAGCATTGCCGCGGTCGTCCGGATGACCGCGACATCAGGTACTCCTCCGTTCTCTCTCTCCCTTTCCTAGAGTAGTTAGCCCGCATTATTATCTTTATTTGGCAATACTTTAGGTGGCGATCACATCCTTTTTTCCATGCTATCATATTTGATATTCATGTCTGTGTCGAGGGGAAGCACAATCCCTGTGATTACAATGGGCTGCAATTTCGGAGTGCGAAACGATGGTTTTTGGACCCCGAAACGACGTCTTATCACATGAGGCAATATGGGGGTGACGGGCGCCTCTGAGTGCCGATTCCGAATTGGGGTCTTATAAGCGATTCCGATAACCGAGCGAAAAGTTATGCCCGTCTGACCGATGGGATGTCTGAATGTGATCGCATCGCTGCCCGGGACCAGGCTCCCGGAGAGGAATTTGGGCGCCGGACCGCAAATCGCCGAACCCGACCCATGGCCGATCGGTTCGGAGTGCCGATTCGGAATAGGGGCCTCGCAGGCGGTTCCGATCACTGAGCGAGGAAATATCTGCATTTTACCGAAGCGTTGCGAAATTCTGTGTACTAGTACACACGCTCTGATGTGGCATTTCGGCGTCCGTACTCAGAATTCTGCAAAATCGACATCTTCTGGAGCGTCTCGGAGAGCCGTTTCCGAAAGTAGTCACATAAGCGATTCCGATGCCCGGACGAAAAGTTATGTCTAGCTCTTCAGCTGAAGGGGTGGGAATAAACCGGGGAGGTGACTATATAGCCGATGTTCGTGCACCCATATCTACGACCTGGGGTGAGATCTCGAGCCGAGCTGAACATGACTTCCGATCGCCGTGATAGGCCGACTCCGTGTGTTGGCCCCGCCAGTGATTTGTGTAATTGAGTGAGGCGCTATTGCCCGAAAACCCTGGAAACGGGGAGATCGTGGGCTGAAATCATGTTTTTGGAGTGCGAAACGATAGTTTTTGGACCACGAAACGACGCCTTATCGCCCAAGGCGATTAGGGGGCGACGGGCGCCTCTGAGTGCCGATTCCGAATTGGGGTCTTATAAGCGATTCCGATAACCAAGCGGAATGTTATGCCCGTCTGACCGAAGGGGTGTCCGAATGCGATCGCATCGGCAGCCCGCGACCAGGCTCCCGGAGAGGAATTTGGGCGCCGGACTTGAAATCACCGAACCCGACCCATGGCCGACCGATTGGGAGTGCCGATTCAAAATTGGCGCCTCACGGGCGGTTCCGATCCCTGGGTGAGGAAACCTCTGTGTTTTACCAAAGCGTTGCAAAATTCCGTGTACTAGTACACATGCTCTGATGTGGCATTTCGACGTCCGAACTCGGAATTCTGCGAAACTGGCGTCTTCTAGACCGTCTCAAAGAGCCGTTTCCGAAAAGTGGTCACAAAAGCGATTTTGATGCCCGGGCAGAAACTTATGCCCAGTTCTTTCGCTAAAGGGGTGGGAATAAATCGGAGGGGGTGACTATATCGCCGATGTTCGTGCACCCATATCTACGACCTGGGAGCGAGATCTCGAGCCGAGCTGAACACGACTTCCGATCGCCATGATAGGCCAACTCTGTGTGTTGGCCCCGCCAGTGATTCGCGTAATCGAGGGAGGAGCTACTGCCTGAAAACCTTGGAATCGGGGAGATCGTGGGCTGAAATCGCGATTTCGGAGTGCGAAACGATGGTTTTTGGACCCGAAACGACGTCATATCGCCTAAAGCTATAATGGGCAACGGGCGCCTCTGAGTGCCGATTCCGAATTCGGGTCTTATAAGCGATTTCGATAACCGAGCGGAATGTTATGCCCGTCTGACCGAAGGGGTGTTCAAATGCGATCGTATCGCCAGCCCGCGACCAGGCTCCCGGAGAGGAATTTGGGCGCCGGATCAGAAATCGCCGAACCCGAACCATGGTGGACCGGTTCGGAGTGTCGATTCGGAATTGGGGACTCGCGGGCAGTTCCGATCACTGGGCGAGAAAATATCCGCATTTTACCGAAGCACTGCGATATTCGGTGTACTAGTACACACACTCCGATGTGGCATTTCGGCGTCTAAACTCAGAATTCTGCGAAACTAGCGCCTTCTGGACCGTCTCGGAGAGCCATTTCCGAAAAGTGGTCACATAAGCGATTCCGATGCCCGGGCGGAAAGTTATGCCCAATTCGTTCGCTGAAGGGGTGGGAATAAACCGGAGGGGGTGACTATATCGTCGATGTTTGTGCACCCATATCTATGACCTAGGGGCGAGCTCTCGAGCTGAACTAAACACGACTTCCGATCTCCGTGATAGGCCAACTCTGTGTGTTGGCCACGCCAGTGATTCGCGTATTCGAGGGAGGCGCTACGGCCCGAAAACCTTGGAATCGGGGAGATCGTGGGCTGAAATCGCAATTTCAAAGTGCGAAACGATGGTTTTTGAACCCGAAATGACGTCTTATCGCCTGAGGCAATAATGGGAGACAGGCACCTCTGGGTGCCGATTCTGAATTGGGGTCTTATAAGCGATTCCGATAACCGAGCGGAATGTTATGCCCGTCTGACCGAAGGGGTGTCCGAATGCGATCGCATCGGCAGCCCGCGACCAGGCTCCCATAGAGGAATTTGGGCGCCAGACTGGAAATCGTCGAACACGACCCATGGCAGACCGGTTCAGAGTGTCGATTCGGAATTGGGGCCTCGCGGGTGGTTCCGATCACTGGGCGAGGAAATATCCGTGTTTTACTGAAGCGTTGCGAAATTCCGTGTACTAGTGCACACGCTCTGATGTGGCATTTCGGCGTCCGTACTTGGAATTTTGTGAAATCGGCGTCTTCTAGACCGTCTCAGAGAGCCGTTTCCGAAAAGTGGTCACATAAGCGATTCCGATGCCCGGGCGGAAAGTTATGTCCAATTCATTCGCTGAAGGGGTGGGAATAAATCGTAGGGGGTGACTATATCGCCGATGTTCGTGCACCCATATCTATGACCTAGGGGTGAGATCTCGAGCTGAACTGAACACGACTTCCGATCTCCGTGATAGGCCGACTCCGTGTGTTGGCCCGCCAGTGATTCGCGTAATCGAGGGAGGCGCTACTGCCCGAAAACCTTAGAATCGGGGAGATCGTTGGCTGAAATCGCAATTTTGGAGTGCGAAATGATGGTTTTTGGACCCCCGAAATGACGTCTTATCACCAGAGACAATAGGGGGCGACGGGCGCCTCTGAGTTCCGATTCCGAATTGGGGTCTTATAAGCTATTCCGATAACCGAGCGGAATGTTATGCCCGTCTGACCGAAGGGGTGTCTGAATGCGATCGCATCGGCAGCCCGCGACCAGGCTCCCGGAGAGGAATTTGGGCGCCGGACTGGAAATTGCCGAACCCGTCCCATGGCCGACCGGTTCGGAGTGCCGATTTGGAATTGGCGCCTCGCGGGAGGTTCCGATCACTGGGTGAGGAAATATCTGTGTTTTACCAAAGTGTTACGAAATTCTGTGTACTAGTTCACACGCTCTGATGTGGCATTTCGGCGTCTCGTAGAGCCTTTTCTGAAAAGTAGTCACATAAGCGATTCCGATGTCCGGGCGGAATGTTATGCCCAGTTCATTCACTGAAGGGGTGGGAATAAATGCACCCATATCTACGACCTGGGGGCGAGATCTGGAGCCGAGCTGAACGCAACTTCTAATCGCCATGATAGGCCAACTCCGTGTGTTGGCCCCGCTAGCAATTCACATAATCGAGGGAGGAGCTACTTCCCGAAAACCTTGCAAATGGGGAGATCGTGGGCTGGAATTACGATTTCAGAGTGCGAAACGATGGCTTTTGGACCCCGAAACGACGTCTTATCGCATGAGGCAATAAGGGGGCGACGGGCGCCTCTGAGTGCCGATTCCGAATTGGGGTCTTATAAGCGATTCCGATAACCGAGCGGAATGTTATGCCCGTCTGACCGAAGGGGTGTCCGATTGCGATCGCATCGGCAGCCCGCGACTAGGCTCCCGGAGAGGAATTTGGGCGCCATACCGGAAATCGCCGAACCCGACCCATGGCCTATCGGTTCGGAGTGCCGATTTGGAATTGGGGCCTCGTGGGAGGTTCCGATCACTGGGTGTGGAAATATCCGTGTTTTACCAAAGCGTTGCAAAATTCTGTGTACTAGTACACACGCTCCGATGTGGCATTTCGGCGTCTCGGAGAGCCTTTTCCGAAAAGTGGTCACATAAGCGATTCCGATGCCCGGGCGAAATGTTATGCCCAGTTCATTCGCTGAAGGGGTAGGAATAAATGCACCCATATCTACGACTTGGGGGTGAGATCTCGAGCCGAGCTGAACACGACATCCGATCGCCGTGATAGGCCAACTCCGTGTGTTGGCCCCGTTAGCAATTCGCGTAATCGAGGGAGGAGCTACTGCCCGAAAACCTTGTAAATGGGGAGATCGTGGGCTGAAATTGTGATTTTGGAGTGCGACACGATGGCTTTTGGACCCCAAAATTACATCTTATCGCATGAGGCAATAAGGGGGCGACGGGCGCCTCTGAGTGCCGATTTTGAATTGGGGTCTTATAAGCGATTCCGATAACCGAGCGGAATGTTATGCCTGTCTGACCGAAGGGGTGTCCGAATGCGATCGCATCGGCAGCCCGGGACCAGCCTCCCGGAGAGGAATTTTGGCGCCGGACCGGAAATCGCCGAACCCGACCCATGGCCAACGGGTTCGGAGTGCCGATTTGGAATTGGGGCCTCGCGGGTGGTTCCAATCACTGGGCGAGGAAATATCCGCGTTTTACCGAAGCGTTGCGAAATTCTGTGTACTAGTACACACGCTCCGATGTGGCATTTTGGTGTCCGTACTCGGAATTCCGCAAAATCGGCATCTTCTGGACCGTCTCGGAGGTCCGTTTCCGAAAAGTGGTCACATAAGCGATTCTGATGCCCGGGCGGAAAGCTATGTCCAGTTCTTCAGCTGAAGGGGTGGGAATAAACTGGGGAGGTGACTATATAGCCGATGTTGGTGCACCTATATCTACAACCTGGGGGCGAGACCTCGAGCCGAGTTGAACATGACTTCCAATCGCCGTGATAGGCCGACTCCAAAAACCTTGGAAACGGGGAGATCATGGGCTGAAATCATGATTTCGGAGTGCAAAAATGATGGTTTTTGGACCCCGAAATGACGCCTTATCTCTTAAGGCAATAAGGGGGCGACGGGCGCCTCTGAGTGCCGACTCCGAATTGGGGTCTTATAAGCGATTCCGATAACCGAGCGGAATGTCATGCTCGTCTGACCGAAGGGGTGTCCGAATGTGATCGCATCGGCAGCCCGCGGCCAGGCTCCCGGAGAGGAATTTGGGCGCCAGACCGGAAATCGCCGAACCCGAACCATGGCGGACCAGTTCAGAGTACCTATTCGGAATTGGAGCCTCGCGAGCAGTTCAGATCATTGGGCGAGGAAATATCTGCATTTTACCGAAGCGGTGCGATATTCGGTGTACTAGTACACACGCTCCGATGTGACATTTCGGCGTCCGAACTCGGAATTCTGTGAAACTGGCGCCTTTTGGACCGTCTCGGAGAGCCGTTTCCGAAAAGTGGTCACATAAGCGATTCCGATGCCCGGGCGGAAAGTTAAGCCCAATTCGTTCGCTGAAGGGGTGGGAATAAACCGGAGGGGGTGACTATATCGCCGATGTTTGTGCACCCATATCTATGACCTAGGGGCGAGCTCTGGAGCTGAACTGAACATGACTTCCGATCCCCGTGACAGGCCAACTCTGTGTGTTGGCCCCACCAGTGATTCGCATAATCGAGGGAGGCGCTACTGCCCGAAAACCTTGGAATCAGGGAGATCGTGGGTTGAAATCACAATTTCGGAGTGCGAAACGATGGTTTTTGAACCCGAAATGACGTCTTATCGCCTGAGGCAATAATGGAGAGATGGGCGCCTCTGAGTGCCGATTCCGAATTGGGGTCTTATAAGTGATTCCGATAACCGAGCGGAATGTTATGCCCGTCTGACCGAAGGGGTGTCCGAATGCGAACGCATCGACAGCCCGCGACCAGGCTCCCATAGAGGAATTTGGGCGCCAGACTGGAAATCGCCGAACCGACCCATGGCGGACCAGTTTGGAGTGCCGATTCGGAATTGGGGCCTCGCGGGCGGTTCTGATCACTGGGCGAGGAAATATCCGCGTTTTACCGAAGCGTTGCGAAATTCTGTGTACTAGTGCACACGCTCCGATGTGGCATTTTGGCATCCGTACTCGGAATTTTACGAAATCAGCATCTTCTGGACCGTCTCGAAGAGTCGTTTTGAAAAGTGGTCACATAAGCGATTCTGATGCCCGGGCGGAAAGTTATGCCCAATTCGTTCGCTGAAGATGTGGGAATAAACTGGAGGGGGTGACTATATCGCCGATGTTTGTGCACTGATATCTATGACCTAGGGGCGAGCTCTCGAGCTGAACTGAGCACAAATTCTGATCGCCGTGATAGGCCAACTCCATGTGTTGGCCTCGCTAGTGATTCGCGTAATCGAGGGAGGCGCTACTGCCCGAAAACCTTGGAATCGGGGAGATCGTGTGCTGAAATCGCAATTTCAGAGTGCGAAACGATGGTTTTTGAACCCGAAATGATGTCTTGTCGCCTGAGGCAATAATGGGGAGATGGGCGCCTCTGAGTGCCGATTCCGAATGGGTGTCTTATAAGCAATTCCGATAACTGAGCGGAATGTTATGCCCGTCTGATCGAAGGGGTGTCCGAATGCAATCGCATCGGCAGCCCGTGACCAGGCTCCCACAGAGGAATTTGGGCGCCGGACTGGAAATCGCCGAACCTGACCGACGGCTGACCGGTTCGGAGTGCCGATTCGAAATTGGGGCCTCGCGGGCGGTTTCGATCACTGGGGGAGGAAATATCCGCGTTTTACCGAAGCGTTGCAAAATTCCGTGTAATAGTACACACGCTCCGATGTGGCATTTCGGAGTTTGAACTCAGAATTCCGTGAAATTGGCGCCTTAAGGACCGACTCAGAGAGCCGTTTCCGAAAAGTGGTCACATAAGCGATTTCGATGGCTGGGCGGAATGTTATACCCAGTTCTTTCGCTGAAGGGGTGGGAATAAACCGGTGGGGGTTACTATATCGCCGATGTTCGTGCACCCATATCTACGACCTGGGGGCGAGATCTCGAGCCGAGCTAAACACGACTTCCGATCGCCGTGATAGGCCGACTCCGTGTGTTGGCCCCACCAGCGATTAACGTAATCGAGGGAGGCGCTACAGGATGAAAACCTTGGAAACGGGGAGATCGTGGGCTGAAATCGCGATTTCGGAGTGTGAAATGATGGTTTTTGGACCCTAAAACGACGTCTTATCGCCTAAGGCAATAACGGGACGACGGGCGCCTCTGAGTGCCGATTCCGAATTGTGGTCTTATAAGCGATTCCGATAACCGAGCGGAATGTTATGTCCGTCTGACCGAAGGGGTGTCCGAATACGATCGCATCGGCAGCCCGCGACCAGGCTCCTGTAGAGGAATTTGGGTGCCGGACCGGAAATTTCCGAACCCGACCCACGGCCGACCGGTTCGGAGTGTCGATTCGAAATTGGGGCCTCGCGGGCGGTTCCGATCACTGGGGGAGGAAATATCCGCGTTTTACTGAAACATTGCAAAATTTCGTGTAATAGTACACACGCTCCGATGTGGCATTTCAGCGTCCGAACTCGGAATTCCACAAATCGGTGTCCTCTGGACCGTCTCGGAGTGTCGTTTCCGAAAAGTGGTCACATAAGCGATTTCGATGCCCCGGCGAAAAATTATACGTAGTTCTTTCGCTGAAGTGGTGGGAATGAACCGGAGGGGGTGACTATATCACCGATGTACGTGCACCCATATCTACGACCTGGGGGCGAGATCTCTAGCCAAGCTGAACACGACTTCCGATCTCCGTGATAGGCTGACTCCGTGTGTTGGCCCCGCCAGCGATTTGCGTAATCGAGAGAGGCACTACTGCTCGAAAACATTGGAATCGGGGAGATCGTGGGCTGAAATCGTAATTTCAGAGTGCGAAACGATGGTTTTTGGACCCCGACACGACGTCTTATCACATGATGCAATAAGGGGGCGACGGGCGCCTCTGAGTGCCGATTCCGAATTGGGGTCTTATAAGCGATTCCGATAACCGAGTGGAATGTTATGCCCGTCTGAACGAAGGGGTGTCCGAATGCGATCGCATCGGCAGCCTGCGACCAGGCTCCCAGAGAGGAATTTGGGCGCCGGACCGGAAATCGCCGAACCTGAACCATGGCGGACCGGTTCGGAGTGCCGATTCGGAATTGGGGCCTCGCAGGCAGTTACGATCACTGGGCGAGGAAATAACCACGTTTTACCGAAGCGGTGCGATATTCGGTAAACTAGTACACACGCTCTGATGTGGCATTTCGGCGTCCGAACTCGGAATTCCGCAAAACTGGTGCCTTCTGAACCGTCTCGCAGAGCCGTTTCCGAAAAGTGGTCACATAAGCGATTCCGATGCCCGGACGGAAAGTTATGCCCAGTTCTTTCGCAGAAGTGGTGGGATCAAACCGGAGGGGGTGACTATATCGCCGATGTTCGTGCACCCATATCTACCACCTGGGGGTGAGCTCTCGAGCCGAGCTGAACACGACTTCCGATCGTCGTGATACGTCGAGTTCGTGTGTTGGCCGGCCAGTGATTTGCGTAATCGAGGGAGGCGCTACTGCCCAAAAACCTTGGAATCAGGGAGATCGTTGGCTGAAATCGCAATTTCGGAGTGCAAAATGATGGTTTTTGGACCCCGAAATGACGTCTTATCGCCTGAGACAATATGGGGGCGACGAGCGCCTCTGAGTGCCGATTCTTTGGGTCTTATAAGCGATTCCGATAACCGAGCATAATGTTATGCCCGTCTGACCGAAGGGGTGTTCAAATGCGATCGCATTGGCAGCCCGGGACCAGGCTCCCGGAGAGGAATTTGGGCACCGGAATAGAAATCGCCGAACCCGAACCATGGTGGAACGGAAATTGCCGAACCCGACCCATGACGGACCGGTTCGGAGTGCCGATTCAAAATTGGGGCCTCGCAGGCGGTTCCGATCACTGGGCGGGGAAATATCCGCGTTTTACCGAAGCGTTGCGAAATTCCATGTACTAGTACACACGCTCCGATGTGGCATTTCAGCGTCCGAACTCAGAATTTCGTGAAACCGGTGTCTTCTGGACCGTCTCGGAGAGCCGTTTCCGAAAAGTGGTCACATAAGCGATTCCAATGCCCGGGCGGAATTTTATGCCCAGTTCTTTCGCTGAAGGGGTGGAAATAAACCGGAGGGGGTAACTATAACGCCGATGTTCGTGCACCCATATCTACGTCCTGGGGGTGAGATCTCGAGCCGAGCTGAACATGACTTCCGATCGTCGTGATAGGCCGACTCCGAGTGTTGGCCCTACCAGCGATTCACAAAATCGAGGGAGGTGCTACTGCCCGAAAACCTTGGAATCGGGGAGATCGTTGGCTGAAATCGCAATTTCAGAGTGGGAAACGATGGTTCTTGGACCCCGAAACGACGTCTTATCAGCTGAGGCAATAAGGAGTCGACGGGCGTCTCTGAGTGCCGATTCCGAATTGGAGTCTTATAAGCGATTCTGATAATCGAGCGGAAAGTTATGCCCGTCTGACCGAAGGGGTGTCCGAATGTGTTCGCTTCGGCAGCCCGGGACCAGGCCCCCGGAGAGGAATTTTGGCGCCGGATCGGAAATCACCGAACCTGACCCATGGTCGACCGGTTCGGAGTGCCGATTCATAATTGGGGCCTCGCGGGCGGTTCCGATCACTGGGTGAGGAAATATCCGCGTTTTACCGAAGCGTTGCGAAATTCGTGTACTAATACACACGCTCTGATGTGGCATTTCGGCGTCCAAACTCGGAATTCCGCAAAACCGACGTCTTCTGGACCGTCTCGGAGAGCCATTTCCGAGAAGTGGTCACATAAGCGATTCTGATGCTCGGGCAGAAAGTTATGCCCAGTTCTTTCGCTGAAGGGGTGGGAATAAACCGGAGAGGGTGACTATATCGCCTATGTTCGTGCACCCATATCTACGACCTGGGGGGGAGATCTCGAGCCGAGCTAAACACGACTTCCAATCGCCGTAATAGGCTGACTCCGTGTGTTGTCCCCACCAGCGATTTGCGAAATCGAGGGAGGCGCTACTACCCGAAAACCTTGGAATCGGGGAGATTGTGGGCTGAAATCGCAATTTCGAAGTGTGAAATGATGGTTTTTGGACACTGAAACAATGTCTTATCACCTGAGGCTATAAGGGGGCGACGGGTGCCTCTGAGTGTCGATTCCGAATTGGGGTCTTATAAATGATTCCGATAACCGAGCGGAAAGTTATGCCCGTCTGACCGAAGCGGTGTCCGAATGCGATCGCATTGGCAGCCCGGGACCAGGCTCCCGGAGTGGAATTTGGGCGCCGGACCGGAAATTGCCGAACCCAACCCATGGCCGACCGGTTTGGAGTGCCGATTCGGAATTGGAACCTCGTGGGAGGTTCCGATCACTGGGCGAGGAAATATCCACATTTTACCGAAGCGTTGAGAAATTTCGTGTACTAGTACACACGCTCCAATGTGGCATTTCAGCATTCGAACTCGGAATTTTACGAAATCGGCATCTTCTGGACCGTCTCGGAGATCCGTTTCTGAAAAGTGGTCACATAAGCGATTCCGATACCCGGGCGGAAAGTTATGCCCAGTTGTTTCGTTGAAGGGTGGGAATAAACCGAAGGGGATGACTATATTGCCAATGTTCGTGCACCGATATCTACGACCTGTGGGAGAGATCTCGAGCCGAGCTGAACACGACTTCCGATCGCCGTGATAGGATGACTCCATGTGTTGACCCCTCCAGCGATTCACATAATTGAGGGAGGCGCTACTGCCCGAAAACCTTGGAATCGGGGAGATCGTGGGCAGAACTCGCAATTTCGGAGTGTGAACGATGGTTTTTGGACCCCGAAATGACGTCTGATCACCCAAGGTGGTAAGGAAGTGACGGGCGCCTCTGAGTGCTGATTCTGAATTGGGGTCTTATAACCGATTCTGATAACCGAGCGGAAAGTTATGCCCATCTGACCGAAGGGGTGTCCGAATGCGATCGCATCGGTAGCCCTAGACCAGGCACCCGGAGTGGAATTTGGACGCCGGACCGGAAATCGCCGAACCTGACCCATGGCCGACCGGTTCGTAGTGCCGATTCGGAATTGGGGCCTCGCGGCGTTTCCGATCACTGGACGTGGAAATATCCACGTTTTACCGAAGCGTTGCGAAATTCTGTGTACTAGTACACATGCTCCGATGTGGCATTTCGACGTCCGAACTCGAAATTCTGTGAGACTGGCATCTTTTGGACCGTCTCGGAGAGCCGTTTCCGAAAAGTGGTCACATAAGCGATTCCGATGCCCGGGCGGAAAGTTATGCCCAGTTCTTTTGCTGAAGAGGTGGGAATAAACCGGAGGGGGTGACTATATCGTCGATGTTCGAGCACCCATATCTACGACATGGGGGCGAGATCTCGAGCCGAGCTGAACAAAACTTTCAATCGCCGTGATAGGCCGACTCCGTGTGTTGCCCCCGCCAGCGATTCGCGTAATCGAGGGAGGCGCTACTACCCGAAAACCTTGGTATCGGGGAGATCGTGGGCTGACATCGCAATTTCGGAGTGCGAAACGATAGTTTTGGACCCCGAAACGACGTCTTATCGCCTGAGGCAATAAGGGGCCGACGGGCGCCTCTGAGTGCCGATTCGAATTGGGGTCTTATAAGCAATTCCGATAACCGAGCGGAAAGTTATGCCCGTCTGACCGAATTGGTGTCCGAGTTTGATCGCATCGGCAGCACGGGACCATGCTCCCAGGGAGGAATTTGGGCTCCGGACCTGAAATCACCGAACCCGACCCATGGCGGACCGATTCGGAGTGCCGATTCAGAATTGGGGCCTCGCGGGCGGTTCCGATCACTGGGCGAGGAAATATCTACGATTTACCGAAGCGTTGCGAAATTCCGTAAACTAGTACACACGCTCCGATGTGGCATTTCGGCATCCGAACTCAAAATTCTGTGAAACCGACGTCTTCTGGACCGTCTCGGAGAACCGTTTCCGAGAAGTGGTCGCAGAAGCGATTCCGATACCCAGGCGGAAAGTTATGCCCAGTTCTTTCGCTGAAGGGGTGGGAATAAACCGGAGGGGGTGACTATAACGCTGATGTTCGTGCACCCATATCTACGCCCTGGGGGCGAGATCTCGAGCCGAGCCGAACTTGACTTCTGATCGCCGTGATAGGCCTACTCCGTGTGTTAGCCCCACCAGCGATTCGCGTAATCGAGGGAGGCGCTACTGCCCAAAAATCTTGGAATCGGGGAGATCGTGGGCTGAAATCACAATTTTGGAGTGCTAAACGATGGTTCTTGGACCCCGAAATGACGTCTTATTAGCTAAGGCAATAAGGACTCAACGGGCGTCTCTGAGTGCCGATTCCGAATTGGGGTCTTATAAGCGATTCCGATAACCGAGCGGAAAGTTATGCCTATATGACCGAAGGGGTGTCCGAATACGATCGCTTCGGCAGCCAGGGACCAAGATCCCGGAGAGGAATTTGGGCGCCGGATCGGAAATCACCGAACCTGACCCATGGCCGACCGGTTCGAAGTGCCGATTCGGAATTAGGGCCTCGCGGGCGGTTCCGATCACTGGGCGAGGAAATATCCGCATTTTGCCGAAGCGTTGCGAAATTCCGTGTACTAGTACACAAGCTCCGATGTTGCATTTCGGCGTCCGAACTTGGAATTCTGCGAAACTGGCGTCTTCTAGACCGTCTCAGAGAGCCATTTCCGAGAAGTGGTCACATAAGCGATTTCGATGCTCGGGCAGAATGTTATGCCTAGTTCTTTCGCTAAAGGGGTGGGAATAAACCGGAGGGGGTGACTTTATCGCCGATGTTCGTGCACCCATATCTACGACCTGGGGGGGGGGGATATCTCGAGCCGAGCTGAACACGACTTCCGATCTCTGTGACAGGCCGACTCCGTGTGTTGGCCCTGCAAGCGATTTTCGTAATCGAGGGAGGCGCTACTGCCCGAAAACCTTGGAATCGGGGAGATCGTGTGCTGAAATTGCAATTTTAGTGTGCAAAACGATGGTGTTTGGACCCCGAAACGACGTCTTATCACCTGATGCAATAATGGGACGACGGGCGCCTCTGAGTGCCGATTCCGAATTGGGGTCTTATAAGCGATTCCGATAACCGAGCGGAAAGTTATGCCCGTCTGACCGAAGGGGTGTCCGAATGCGATCGCATCGGCAGCCCGGGACCAGGCACCCAGAGTGGAATTTGGGCGCCAGATCTGAAATTGCAGAACCTGACCCATGGCCGACCGGTTCGGAGTGTCGATTCAGAATTGGGGCCTCGCGGGCGGTTCCGATCACTGGGCGAGGAAATATCCGCTTTTACCGAAGCGTTGCGAAATCCCGTGTACTAGTACACACGCTCCGATCTGGTATTTTGCCGTCCGAACTCAGAATTTCGCAACATCGACATCTTCTAGACCATCTTGGAGATCTGTTTCCGAAAAGTGGTCACATAAACGATTCCGATGCCCGGGCGGAAAGTTATGCCCAGTTTTTACGCTGAAGGGGTGGGAATAAACCGGACGGGTGAGTATATCGCCGATGTTCGTGCACCCATATCTACGACCTGGGGGGGGGGGGGGGCGATCTCGAGCCGATCTGAACACGACTTCCGATCGCCATGATAGGCCGACTCTGTGTGTTTGCTCCTCCAGCAATTCGCGAAATCGAGGGAGGTGCTACTGCCCGAAAACCTTGGAATCGGGGAGATCGTGGGCTGAAATCACAATTTCAGAGTGTGAAACGATGGTTTTTGGACCCTAAAATGACGTCCGATCGCCTAAGGCGATAAGGGGGTGACGGGCGCCTCTTAGTGTCGATTCTGAATTTGGATCTTATAAGCGATTCTAATAACCGAGCGGAAAATTATGCCCATCTGACCGAAGGGGTGTCCGAATGCGATCGCATCGGCATCCCTAGACCAGGCTCCCAGAGTGGAATTTGGACGCCCGACCGGAAATCGCCGAACGTGACCCATGGCCGACCGGTTCGTAGTGCTAATTCGGAATTGGGGCCTCGCGGCGGTTCCGATCATTGGACGAGGAAATATCCGCATTTTATCGAAGCGTTGCGAAATTCCGTGTACTAGTACACACGCTCCGATGTGGCATTTCGACGTCCGAACTCGGAATTCTGCGAAACCGGCATCTTCTGGACCATCTCGGAGAGTCGTTTCCGAAAAGTGGTCACATAAGCGATTCCGATGCCCGGGCGGAAAGTTATGCCCAGTTCTTTCGCTGAAGAGGTGGGAATAAACCGGAGGGGTGACTATATCGCTGATGTTCATGCACCTACATCTACGACCTAGGGGCGAGATCTCGAGCCGAGCTGAACACAACTTCTGATTGCCGTGATAGGCCGACTCCGTATGTTGGCCTCGCCAGCGATTCACGAAATCGAGGGAGGTTAAGGTACACAATGTGGGTGAATTTTGTAGTAGCATGACATTAAATATCAAGGTAAATGAGAGGGTAACTTTCTTGGCTTTTAGGATGAAGTTTTAGCATGGATTCGGACATGAAAGAGTGCAGAAATTTGAATCAGGACTGTAGCTGTCGACAGCCAGGAAGGGGCTGTCGACAGGTAGCAGCAGACAGAGCTCAGGATTTCTGGTTCTGTGGGTATCTGTCGACAACAAGGGGCTGGCTATCGACAGATAGCTACAGTCCAGACATCTGAAGTTCTGGAAGACATGCGCCTGTCGACAGCTTTGGGCTGGCTTTCGACAGGTAGCAGTAGAACTTCCAGAAATGATTTGTAAATCTGTTCTAAGCACCCTAATTATAGAACTTATAAACCAAGACATGTTTATATCAAATGGAAGAGTCTAATTGGAGTTCTCACAGTGGTTTATAAACTGAACAAGCGAGATGAAATGAGAGGTTTACAATTCAAGCTTGTCTAGCTAAAAACTAGATATAATGTAGTACTGGAAGCCTGATCTTGTTAACAATGGTTTATTGGGAAGATTCCTACAAGATAAACACTAAAACTCCAAGTGTTTCATGGATTTAAATCAAGGCTTGGAGTACCTAACAATTAAGTAAAAGTTCTCACATAGTTCTTTAAACATTAAAACTTCTACATGACTCCAGATCTTGAACAAAGATCAAAGGTAGAAGAGGAGGATAGGAATTGATTTCTAAAATAGAACCAAGTTGTTCCTTTCCCAACAAGAGTAATTCTACCATGACTGGAAGGAAAACAGAGAATTACAAGTATAACAACTTATCCGTTCCTCACGAATTCCTTGTTACATATGGAGAACCGAATTGAACCAGAGGGATATGAATCCTACCTTACTAAACAGATGAACTTGCAGGTCTCCTTGATGAAGATCCTATACCCAGCAAGAGAAGAGTTCCCATAGAATTGATGGGGTGTTGGCCAAAAGACACTCCACAGGTGGAAACAACAACACCGTACTCCTGGTAAGGGCAGTAGTAGCAGAGAAAACTAAGGACAAGAGCTGAATAAGGTGCAAGAACAGGAGAAAACCCAAGAAGCTTGCGTTGGAAAGGCTCCCTTGCTGATTATGGAGTGGGTTTTATAACCCCAAGCTCACTTCCTGCACACTGCCATGCATGCTCACAGGTGTTGGGGGGTAAAACCATTTTACCACCCACAGACACCTATCTCATGCAAATCATGCAAGTTACACATGGTAACTAACGTGTTACCTTCTCCCTTAGGTACGTTGGCCTCCCCAATGCCTCCCACGTAGGTAGCCCATAATTCAAAGGAAAATTCCTCCCGTAATTAATCTAAAATTCAACTGGTCTATTATACTTGATGTAAACATGTCCAAACAAAGTCCGTTTGTACTAAAATTTCAACCATAGACTAATGCGATAGTTTTAAAAATTATGGTGATTTTAGTTTAATTTTTAGAATTTATTTTACAGTAAGTGAAAAATCACCCGAAAAATGGTCGCGTCGACTTAATCTCAAAATCCGAATGTCGAAAAATTCAGATATTTATATTTCTGAGATCTCCACATTTTTCTGAAAATTATGGTATTCTCGGATTTTGTTTTCGTTACAGTTTTTCAGTGTCGCCCTGTGGGAGCGCGCACATCCGAGTACGACACTGGAGTAACGTAAGTTAATACTAATCATACCCAAATATCAATTATTTCAATTTAAGACTAATGCTTAAGTCTAATAACTTTATTATTCATGTTCTTCAACAAATAAAAATTCTGGGGTGTTACAACTCTCCCCCACTAAAAGAAATTTGGTCCTCCAAATTTAATTACACATGGATGCGATTACTGACCTGTAAACAACTCTGGATACTTGTTCTTTATGGCATCTTCCAATTCCCATGTTGCTTCTTCATGTCCCCGCTTATTCCACTAAATTTTTAGTAAAGGAACTTCCTTGTTCCGAAGTTGCTTGATTTTTCGATCGAGGATCTGTACTGGTCTTTCTTCATATGCTAAATTTCCTTGTACATCCAGATCTTGGTATCCAATAATGTGTTCCGGATCCATGAAAGATATCATGTACATTGGATAATTGTGGTGGAAGTGCCAGTTGGTATGTCATTTCGCCAACTCTCTTCAATATTTCAAAAGGTCTAATGTATCTTGGACTCAATTTTCCCTTGATATCAAATCTTTTGATTCCTCTCCGGGGTGATACTTTAAGAAACACATGTTCCCCTTGCTGAAATTCTAACTCTCTTCTACGTCGATCGGCATAGCTTTTCTGTCGATCTTGAGCAGCTTTCATCCGATCTTGTACCAACTTGATAACTTCTGTCGTCTCTTGGATCATTTCTGGTCCAAGAATATGCGTTTCTTTTAGTTCTACCCAACATAATGGTGATCTACATTGCCGACCATACAAAGCTTCGAAAGGTGCCATTCGAATGGTAGACTGGTAGCTATTGTTATATGCAAATTCCATAATTGCTAGGTGAGTGTTCCAGTCATTTCCGAACTCTAATACACAAGCTCGGCACATATCCTCAACAATTTGATTCACCCGTTCGGTTTGTCCATCTGTTTGAGGGTGAAATGCAGTACTAAATTTTAATTTAGTTCCTAAAGCATCTTGCAACTCTCTCCAAAAATGCGAAGTAAATCTTGCATCTCGGTCAAAAACTATGTTCTTTGGAATTCCATGCAACCGTACAATTTTCTTCATATATAGTGCTGCCAAAATATTAACAGACCATCTTGTCTTTATTGCTAAGAAATGAGCTGATTTGGTAAGTCTGTCAATGATTACCCATATAGCATTAAATCCACTCAGTGTTTTGGGTAATCCCACAATAAAATCCATATCAATGCTATCCCACTTCCACTCTAGTATCTCAAGTGATTTTAATTTTCCTACAGGTTTCTGGTGTTCTGCCTTAATTTTCTGACATGTCAAATATTTTGTAATAAATTCCACAATATCCTTTTTCATGTTGCACCACCAGAAATGCTTCTTCAAATCCTGATACATTTTGACAGCTCCGGGGTCAATAGTGTAGTGAGACCGATGAGCTTCTTCTAAGATCTGTTTCTTGATTTCGGGATTATCTTGTACACACAATCTGTCCCGGAATTGAAGATTTCCATGAGAATCCTCATTAAAGTCAGGTTTAGAAGCCAATTTTTCTCTGATTCCTACCAGTATAGGGTCATTGTCTTGTTGCTCTTTAATTTGCTTCAGCAAATCTGACTGTACTATCAAGTTATTAATTACAACCCTTTCTTCTTGGGTTTCAACTTTTAAGCTCAAGGTAGAAAATTCCTCCAATAATTTCCATTCCCTTACTTGCAACCGAAATATCTTGGCTATAGGATTTCTGCTGAGTTCGTCAGCCACAGTGTTTCCTTTTCCCTGATGGTATTCAATCTTGAAATCATAGTCTTTGATATATTCCATCCATCTCCTTTGTCTCATGTTTAGTTCTTTTTGTGAAAACAAATACTTGAGACTCTTATGATCGGAGTACACTATAAATTGATTATCGTATAGGTAGTGTCTCCAAAGCTTAAGAGCAACGACCACAACGGCCAATTCTAAATCATGTACTGGGTAATTCCTCTCGTGAGTCTTCAACTGTCTTGATGCATAGGCAATAACTCGTCCATCTTGCATTAATACACAACCCAGTCCAATGTTGGAAGCATCAGTATAAACCTCAAATAATTTTCCCTCTACCGGCAAAAGCTAGAATTGGTGCAGACGACAGACATTCTTTTAACAATTGGCTTCCTCACAATTCTCATTCCATATAAACGCAGTTCCTTTTCTAGTCAACTGTGTAAGAGGTGAGGCAATTCTAGAAAAGTCCTTGACAAATCTTCGGTAGTAACTGGCCATGCCCAAAAAACTTCTTACTTTAGTGAGATTCTTAGGTTGCTCCCATTTCTGTATAGTTTTGATTTTTGAAGAATCTACTGATAGACCTTCTTTAGAAATAATGTGTCCTAAGAACATCACTTCCTTCAACCAAAATTCACACTTACTAAACTTTGCATATAACTTGTTGTCTCGTAACAATTGCAAAGTGATCCGTAGATGAGCTTCATGCTCTTCCACACTTTTGGAGTAGATTAGTATATCATCAATGAATACAACCACAAACTGATCTAAATAAGACCTAAACACATCATTCATTAGACGCATAAATGCAGCTGGTGCGTTTGTCAATCCAAACGGCATCACCACAAATTCATAATGTCCATATCTTGTTCGAAAAGCCATTTTATGATTATTTGATTCTTGAATTTTAAGTTGATGATATCCAGACCTTAAATCAATCTTAGAGAAACACTGAGCTCCAGACAACTGATCAAATAAATCATCAATTCTCGGAAGTGGGTACTTATTCTTTATAGTCAACTGATTTAACTGTCGATAATCTATACACAACCGCATAGATCCATCTTTCTTTTTAACAAACAGTACCGGAGCACCCCAAGGTGAGGTACTGGGTCTGATGAATCCCTTCTCTATCAATTCCAACAATTGCCTTTTTAGTTCTTTCAATTCTTCTATTGACATTCTGTACGACGTTCTTGAGATAGGCGTAGCTCCTGGTACCAATTCAATTGAAAAATTCACCTCTCTATTAGGTGGTATGCTAGGTAGCTCTTCAGGGAATACATCAAGAAACTTCCTTACAATCGGAATATCTTCCAATCCTACTATGTTCTGATTTAATAAGGTCACAGAAGCCAAATATCCTTGACAACCTTTCTGTACTAATTTACAAGCTTTCACTGCTGAAATTATTGGTATGCTTTTGGTTTGGGGTTTATCGAAGGTCATGGAATAGATTTCCTCTTCTAAGAAAGTCACTTGTCTCAATTGGCAATCTAAGTTTTCATGGTATTTAGATAACCAATCAACCCCAAAGATTACATCATAATCCCACATTTCTAAACATATCAAATCACCGAGTAAATCATGTCCTTTGACCATGATCTGACTAGCAGGGTAATATTCTTTAAGCTTTTTACCCTCACTTAAAGGAGTTGCAACTTCCAGTTGTGTGGGTAATGGAACTGACTTTACTTCCAAGAATTTAGCAAACTCATAGCTAATGAAAGAGTGCGTAGCTCCAGAATCAAACAACATAAATGCAGGTTTTGAGTTCACTAATAGTGTACCTTCAATCAATCCGCCCTCCTGAGGGGATTCAGGTTCCATTTCTTGAATGGCTTGCATTCTTCCTTGCTTTACTTGGGGGTTCTTATTTGTTGGTGCTGTCTTGGCCATTGGGCAGTCCGGGATTCGGTGTTGAGTGCTTCCACAACGGAAACATGCACCCAATTTACGCCAACAAGTTTCAACCTTATGCCCGATACGATGGCAATGCTTACAAACATCCTTACTCCCTACCGGAGCCTTGCCTGCCTTCTTAGTAGTTTGCTGAACCTTTGGGGCATTCCCTGACTCATACTTCCTTTTTCAATCTGAAGACCCTTCTCCAGATTTCCCTCTAATCTTATCTACAGTTTCATTCGCAGCTTCCAGTGCCAAGGCTCTCTTTACCATTTCTAAATAAGTAGTGATCAGGTGAGGAGTTAGCTGCGTAATAAAATTAGGACGCAGTCCATTCATAAACCTTTTAGCCTTCAATTTCTCTGTGGTTATAAGATGCGGAGCATACTTTGACAACCGGGCAAATTGAGCCCCATACTCTGATACTGACATCCTTAGCTGCTTTAGACTAGCAAATTCATTTGCTTTCTTCTCTTGAACTACCTCAGAGAAATATTGATCATTGAACAATTCCACAAACTCTTCCCAACTAACTTGGTTTGAATCCTCTAGGGTAGCTTCCACAGTTTCCCACCAAGCACGGGCATCACGATCTAACTGGAATGTAGTCAGACGAACCTTTTCTTCTTCCGTACAATTAATCATTCTAAATATCCTTTCAATGTCTTTTAGCCAATTTTCGGCCTCATCCGGATCTGTACCTCTTGAAAATCTCAGGGGATCCAGGCTTCGAAAATCCTTAAATAGACTTGTCCCGTTATGACTGTTATGTCTAGCCACTGATTTCATCACCCGAGTCAAGTCATGCATTGAACTTTCCATTTTCCTCCAATTGGCGTCACCTCCTTCCATAATTAAATTGGGAATATATCTGAAACATTCAATAGGACATACATTAATTCCACAATCCACCTAAACTTGCACTTCTTCCTCCCATTCTGTGGTATAATTCCCAATAGCCCTCAAACTGATGGAGCAACATGTCTTGCCCCAGGCTTAGATTGTCCAACCTACACATAACTTGAGTCATAACGTCCAGCGAAGCACCAGGATTGCCAGAAATAAAAGCACCCGCAGTCAAATTAAGCACTTCTTCCTTAATTTGCATATGAGCTTCCTGCTGGGCTTGAGCATACAGCTCAATGTTTTGACGTAACATTTCTAGCGCTGCCACCATCCTATCTTGGGCATTCATATCCATACTGAAACAAATATCAAGTTAAGCATTTATATAATTGCAAAGTCATGCTAACTAATCCCAAATTTCTACCCCAACTCACTGGTTTCCCTAGGTTTATCGAACTAATGCTCTGATACCAAATTTATCTGTCACGTCCTAATAAAAGGCTATTTATCGAAAGTGACAGAAAATAGGCATAAAAGGTAATAATTATTTATCCATTCATAACGTCATAAGCGGAAGTTTATTACACCAGTGTTCCTCATAACCACTAAGAGAGGAGTAGATCAAAAACAAACTCTTCCTAATACATCTTATTTTATACTACTAAAAGAAAACAGTAGAAAGTTTGCTTGGCTTGACACGGCCATTCACTCTGCACACATTCCCTTAAGCTTCACCCCCATCTGAATTACCTGAAAAGAGTAGGGAATAGTGAGCTAACTAGCTCAGTAGAATTCAATCCATAATTCAAATTCATAGTTCCGGAGTGTACACATGATAATCAAGACAAGGATAGGGCAGATATCAAGAGATAGTACCAGATTTCAGAACAGCAAACTTGATACAATAACAGTAAAACTCAGTTCATATTCAGATATATAGCTCAAGAATTGATTCATATATAAGTTACACAGTACAGGACTTATGATGACCGTATTCAGAAATATTTGATCCAATGCCAGACATCCAGATGCCCTTTATCATTCCACGTGGTCCGAAAATGAATTCGGGTGCTCCTCCCAAGACTGGACCAGCCCTATTTGCACAGGCATATAAATCACAGGGGTACAAAGACCCAATAAATGTCATCATCAATTATTCACATCTCATAAGGTGTTCAAGCATATGAACTCTCAGGTGATCAGATTTTATAAACTCAGTTACCGAGTACCGAAGAATAGACTCAATCAGAGTGCTATTCGAAATTGACAACTTTAAGACTAATTCAAGGGAAGTTAAGGTACACAAAGTGGGTGAATTTACAGTAGCATGATATTAAATATCAAGGTAAATGAGAGGGTAACTTTCTTGGCTTTTAGGATGAACTTTTAGCATGGATTCGGACATGAAAGAGTGCAGAAATTTGAATCAGGACTGTAGCTGTCGACAGCCAAGAAGGGGCTGTCGACAGGTAGCAGCAGACAGAGCTCAGGATTTCTGGTTCTGTGGGTATCTGTTGACAGCAAGGGGCTGGCTGTCGACAGATAGCTACAGTCCAGACATCTGAAGTTCTGGAAGACATGCGCCTGTCGACAGCTTTGGGTTGGCTGTCGACAGGTAGCAGCAGAACTTCCAGAAATGATTTGTAAATCTGTTCTAAGCACCCTAATTATAGAACTTATAAACCAAGACATGTTTATATCAAATGGAAGAGTCTAATTGGAGTTCTCACAGTGGTTTATAAACTGAACAAGCGAGATGAAATGAGAGGTTTACAATTCAAGCTTGTCTAGCTAGAAACTAGACATAATGTAGTACTGGAAGCCTGATCTTGTTAACAATGGTTTATTGGGAAGATTCCTACAAGATAAACACTAAAACTCCAAGTGTTTCATGGATTTAAATCAAGGCTTGGAGTACCTAACAATTAAGTAAAAGTTCTCACATAGTTCTTTAAACATTAAAACTTCTACATGACTCCAGATCTTGAACATAGATCAAAGGTAGAGGAAGAGGATAGGAATTGATTTCTAAAATAGAACCAAGTTGTTCCTTTCCCAACAAGAGTAATTCTACCATGACTGGAAGGAAAATAGAGAATCACAAGTATAACAACTTATCCGTTCCTCACGAATTCCTTGTTACATATGGAGAACCGAATTGAACCAGAGGGATATGAATCCTACCTTACTAAATAGGTGAACTTGCAGGTCTCCTTGATGAAGATCCTACACCCAGCAAGAGAAGAGTTCCTACAGAATTGATGGGGTGTTGGCCAAAAGACACTCCACAGGTGGAAGCAGCAACACCGTACTCCAGGTAAGGGCAGTAGTAGCAGAGAAAACCAAGGACAAGAGCTGAATAAGGTGCAAGAACAGGAGAAAACCCAAGAAGCTTGCGTTGGAAAGGCTCCCTTGCTGATTACGAAGTAGGTTTTATAACCCCAAGCTCACTTCATGCACACTACCACGCATGCTCACAGGTGTTGGTGGGTAAAACCATTTTACCACCCACAGACACCTATCTCATGCAAATAATGCAAGTTACACATGGTAACTAACGTGTTACCTTCTCCCTTAGGTACGTTGGCCACCCCAATGCCTCCCACATAGGCAGCCCATAATTCAAAGGAAAATTCCTCCCGTAATTAATCTAAAATTCAACTGGTCTATTAGACTTGATGTAAACATGTCCAAACAAAGTCCGTTTGTACTAAAATTTCAACCATAGATTAATGTGATGGTTTTACAAATTATGGTGATTTTAGTTTAATTTTTAGAATTTATTTTATAGTACGTGAAAAATCACCCGGAAAATGGTCACGTCGACTTAATCTCAAAATCCGAATGTCGAAAAATTCAGATATTTATATTTCTGAGATCTCCACATTTTTATGGTAATTATGGTATTCTCGGATTTCATTTTCGTTACAATTTTTCAGTGTCGCCCTGTGGGAGCGCGCACGTCCGAGTACGACACTAGGGTAACGTTAGTTAATACTAATCATACCCAAATATCAATTATTTCAATTTAAGACTAATGCTTAAGTCTAATATCTTTATTATTCATGTTCTTCAACAAATAAAAATTCTGGGGTGTTACAGAAATCACAACTTTTGAGTGAGAAACGATGGTTTTTGGACCCCGAAACAACGTCTTATCGCCTGAGGCAATAAGGGGTCGACGGGAGCCTCTGAGTGCCGATTCTGAATTGGGGTCTTATAAGCGATTTCGATAACCGAGCGGAAAGTTATGCCCGTCTGACCGAAGGGGTGTCCGAATGCGATCGCATCGGCTGCCCGGGACCAAGCTCCCGGAGAGGAATTTGGGCGCCGGAACGAAAATCGTCGAACCTGACCCATGGCCGACCGGTTCGGAGTGCCGATTCCGAATTGGGGCCTCGCGGGCGGTTCCGATCACTGGGCGAGGAAATATCTGCGTTTTACCGAAGCGTTGCGAAATTCTGTGTACTAGTGCACACGGTTCGATGTGGCATTTCTGCGTCTGAACTCGGAATTCTGTAAAACTGGCGTCTTCTGGACCGTCTCGGAGAGCCATTTCCGAAAAGTGGTCACATAAGCGATTCCGATGCTCGGACGGAAAGTTATGCCCAGTTCTTTCGCTGAAGGGGTGGGAGTAAACCAGAGGGGGTGACTATATCGCCGATGTTCGTGCACCCATATCTATGACCTGGGGGTGAGGTCTCGAGCCGAGCTGAACACGACTTCCGATCGCCGTGATAGGCCGACTCCGTGTGTTGACCCCGCCAGTGATTCGCATAATCGAGGTAGGCGCTATTGACCAAAAACCATGGAATCGGGGAGATTGTGGGCTAAAATCACAATTTTGGAGTGCGGAACGATGGTTTTTGGACCTCGAAATGACGTATTACCGCTTGAGACAATAAAGGGTGACGGGCGCCTCTGAGCGCCGATTCCTAATTGGGGTCTTATAAGCAATTCCAATAACTGAGCGGAAAGTTTTGCCCGTCTGACCGAAGGGGTGTCTGAATGTGATCGCATCGGCAGCCCTGGACCAGGCTCCCGGAGTGGAATTTGGACGCCGGATCGGAAATCGCCGAACCCGACCCATGGCCGGCCGGTTCGGAGTGCCGATTCGGAATTGGAGCCCCGCGGGCGGTTCCGATCACTAGACGAGGAAATATTCGCGTTTTACCGAAGCGTTGCGAAATTCCGTGTACTAGTACACACGCTCCGATGTGGCATTTCGGCGTCTGAACTTGGAATTCCGCAAAACCGGTGTCTTCTGGACCATCTAGGAGAGCCGTTTTCGAAAAGTGGTCACATAATCGATTCCGATTCCCGAGCGGAAAGTTATGCCCAGTTCTTTCACTGAAGGGGTGGGAATAAACCGGAGGGGTGACTATATCACCGATGTTCATGCACCCATATCTACGACCTAGGGGCGAGATCTCGAGCCAAGCTGAAAGAAACTTCCAATCGCCGTGATAGGCCGACTCCGTGTGTTAGCCCCACCAGCGATTCGCGTAATTGAGGGAGGCGCTACTGCATAAAAACCTTGGTATCGGGGAGATTGTGGGCTGAAATCGCAATTTCTGAGTGTGAAACGATGGTTTTTGGACCCCGAAACGACGTCTTATCGCCTGAGGCAATAAGGGGGCGACGGGCGCCTTTGAATGCCGATTCGAATTTGGG
This sequence comes from Colocasia esculenta, assembly GCA_014218235.1. Lineage (NCBI taxonomy): Eukaryota > Viridiplantae > Streptophyta > Magnoliopsida > Alismatales > Araceae > Colocasia > Colocasia esculenta. The sequence continues at coordinate 1,607,897 of CM024754.1, read as the reverse complement.
TCTTATAAGCGATTCTGATAACCGAGCAGAAAGTTATGCCCGTCTGACCGAAGGGGTGTCCGAATGCGATCGCATCGGCAGCCCGGGACCAGGCTCCCGGAGAGGAATTTATGCGCCGGACCTGAAATCACCGAACCCGACCCATGGTTGACCGGTTCGGAGTGGCGATTCGGAATTGGGGTCTCGCGGGCGGTTCCGATCACTGGGCGAGGAAATATCCATGTTTTACCGAAGCATTGTGAAATTCTGTTTACTAGTACACACGCTCCGATGTGACATTTCGGCGTCCGAACTCAGAATTCCGCAAAACTGGCGTCTTTTGGAACGTCTCGGAGAGCCGTTTTCGAAACGTGGTCACATAAGCGATTCCGATGCTCGGTCTGAAAGTTATGCCCTGTTCTTTCGCTGAAGGGGTGGGAATAAATCGGAGGGGGTGACTATATCGCCGATGTTCGTGCACCCATATCTACGACCTGGGGGGAGATCTCGAGCTGAGCTGAACACGACTTCCGATCTCTGTGATAGGCCAACTCCGTGTGTTGGCCCTGCCAGCGATTCGCATAATCGAGGGAGGCGCTACTGCCCGAAAACCATGGAATCGGGGAGATCGTGGGCTGAAATCGCAATTTTGGAGTGCGAAACGACTGTTTTTGGACCCCAAAATGACATCTTATCGCCTGATGCAATAAGGGGGTGACGGGCGCCTCTGAGTGCCGATTCTAAATTGGGGTCTTATAAGCGATTCTGATAACCGAGCGGAAAGTTATGCCCATCTAACCGAAGGGGTGTCCGACTGCGATCTCATCGGCAACCTGGGACCAGGCTCCCGGAGTGGAATTTGGTTGTCGGATCGAAAATCATCAAACCCGACCCATGGCCGACCGGTTCGGAGTGCTGATTCGGAATTGGGGCCTCGCGGGCGGTTCCGATCACTGGGCGAGGAAATATCCGCATTTTACCGAAGCGTTGCGAAATTCTGTGTACTAGTACACACGCTCCGATGTGGCATTTTGGCGTCCGAACAAGAAATTCCGTGAAACCAGCATATTTGGACCGTCTCGGAGAGCCGTTTCCGAAAAGTGGTCACAAAAGCGATTACGATGCCGGGGCGGAAAGTTATGCCCAGTTCTTTCACTGAAGGGGTGGGAATAAACCGGAAGGGGGTGACTATATCGCCGATGTTCGTGCACCCATATCAACGACCTGGGGGGGAGAACTCGAGCCGAGCTGAACACGACTTCCGATCGTCGTGATAGGCCGACTCCGTGTGTTGGCCCCGCAAGCGATTCGCGTAATCGACGGAGGCGCTACTGCTCGAAAACCTTGGTATCAGGGAGATCGTGGGCTGAAATCGCAATTTCAGAGTGCGAAACGATAGTTTTTGGACCCCGAAACGATGTCTTATCGCCTGTGGCAACAAGGGGCCGACGGGCGCCTCTGAGTGCAATTTTGAATTGGGGTCTTATAAGCGATTCCGATAATCGAGCGGAAAGTTATGCCCGTCTGACCGAAGGGGTGTCCGAATGCGATCGCATCGACAGCCTGGGACCAGGCTCCCGGAGAGGAATTTTGGCGCGAGGCCGGAAATCTTCGAACCCGACCCATGGCCGACCGGTTCGGAGTGTCGATTCGGAATTAGGCCCTCGCGGGCGGTTCCAATCACTGGGCGAGGAAGTATCTGCATTTTACCGAAGCGTTGCGAAATTCCGTGTACTAGTACACCCGCTCCGATGTGGCATTTCTGCGTCCGAACTCGGAATTCCACGAAACTGGCGTCTTCTGGATCGTCTCGGAGAGCCATTTCCGAAACGTGGTCACATAATCGATTCCGATGCCCGGTCGGAAAGTTATGCCATGTTCTTTCGCTGAAGGGGTGGAAATAAACCGGAGGGGGTGACTATATCGTCGATGTTCGTGCACCCATATCTATGACCTGGGGGAGATCTCAAGCTGAGCTTAACACGACTTCCGATCGCCGTGATAGGCCGATTCCGTGTGTTGGCCCCGCCAGTGATTCTGAATTGGGGTCTTATAAGTGATTCTGATAACCGAGCAGAAAGTTATGCCCGTCTGACCGAAAGGGTGTCCGAATGCGATCGCATCGGCAGCCCGGGACCAGGCTCCCGGAGAGGAATTTGGGCGCCGGATCTGAAATCACCGAACCCGACCCATGGTCGACCGGTATCGGAGTGGCGATTCAGAATTGGGGCCTCGTGGGCGGTTCCGATCACTGGGCGAGGAAATATCTGCATTTTACCGAAGCGTTGCGAAATTCTTTGTACTAGTACACACGCTCCGATATGGCATTTCGGCGTTCGAACTTAGAATTCCGTGAAATTGGCGTCTTCTGAACCGTCTCGGTGAGCTGTTTTCGAAAAGTGGTCACATAAGCGATTCTGATGTCTGGGCGGAAAATTATGCCCAGTTCTTTCGGTGAAGGGGTGGGAATAAACCGGAGGGGGTGACTATATCGCCGATGTTCGTGCACCTGTATCTACGACGTGGGGACGAGATCTCGAGCTGAGCTGAACACGACTTCCGATCGTCGTGATAGGCCGACTCCGTGTGTTGGCCCTGCCAGCGATTTGCATAATCGAGGGAGGCGCTACTGCCCAAAAACCTTGGAATCGGGGAGATCGTGGGCTGAAATCACAATTTTGGAGTGCGAAACGATTGTTTTTGGACCCCGAAATGACATCTTATCGCCTGAGGCGATAAAGGGGCGACGGGCGCCTCTGAGTGCCGATTCTGAATTGAGGTCTTATAAGCGATTCCGATAACCGAGCGGAAGGTTATGTCTGTCTGACCGAAGGGGTGTCAGAATGCGATCGCATCGGCAGCCCGGGACCAGGCTCCCAGAGAGGAATTTGGGCGCCGGACCGGAAATCGCCGAACCCGACCCATGGCCGACCGGTTCGAAGTGCCGATTCGGAATTAGGCCCTCGCTGGCGGTTCCGATCACTGGGTGAGGAAATATCCGTGTTTTACCGAAGCGTTGCGAAATTCCGAGTACTAGTACGCACGCTCCGATGTGGCATTTCGGCGTCCGAACTCAGAATTCCGCAAAACAGGCGTGTTCTGGACCGTCTCGGAGATCCGTTTCCGAAAAGTGGTCTCATAAGCGATTCTGATGCCTGTGCGGAAAATTATGCCCAGTTCTTTCGGTGAAGGGGTGGGAATAAACCGGAGGGGGTGACCATATCGCCGATGTTCGTGCACCCGTATCTACGACCTGGGGGCGAGATCTCGAGCCAAGCTGAACACGACTTTTGATCGCCGTGATAGTCCGACTCTGTGTGTTGTCCGTGCCAGTGATTCGCGAAATCGAGGGAGGCGCTACTGCCCGAAAACCTTGGAATCGGGGAGATCATGGGCTGAAATCGTAATTTTAGAGTGTGAAATGATGGTTTTTGGACCCCGAAATGATGTCTTATCGTCTGATGCAATAAGGAGGCGACGGGCGCCTCTGAGTGCCGATTCCGAATTGGTGTCTTATAAGCGATTCCGATAACCAAGCGGAAAGTTAAGCCCGTCTGACCGAAGGGGTGTCCGAATGCGATCGCATCGGCAACCCGAGACTAGGCTCCCAGAGTGGAATTTATGCGTCAGACAGGAAATCACCAAACCTGACCCATGGCCGACCGGTTCGGACTGTCGATTCGGAATTGGGGCCTCGCGGGCGATTCCGATCACTGCGCGAGGAAATATCCGTGTTTTATCGAAGCGTTGCGAAATTCTGTGTACTAGTACACACGCTCTGATGTGGCATTTCGACGTCTTAACTTGGAATTCTGCAAAACTGGCATCTTCTAGACCGTCTCGGAGAGCCATTTCTGAAAAGTGGTCACATAAGCGATTCCGATGCCCGGCCGGAATGTTATGGCCAGTTCTTTCGTTGAAGTGGTGAGAATAAACCAGAGGGGGTAACTATATCGCCGATGTTCGTGCACCCATATCTACGACCTGGGGGCGAGATCTCCAGCCGAGCTGAACACGATTTCCGATCGCCGTGATAGGCCGACTCCGTGTGTTGGACCCGCCTGCGATTCGCGTAATCGAGGGAGGCGCTACTGCCCGAAAACCTTGGAATCGGGGAGATCGTGGGCTGAAATCGCAATTTTAGAGTGCGAAACGATGGTTTTTGGACCGCGAAACGACGTCTTTTCACCTGAGAAAATAAGGGGGCAACGGGCGACTTTGAGTGTCGATTTCGAATGGGGGTCTTATAAGCGATTCCGATAACCGAGCGGAAAGTTATGCCCGTCTGACCGAAGGGGTGTCAGAATGCGATCGCATCGGCAGCCCGGGACCAGGCTCCCGGAGAGGAATTTGGGTGCCGGACCGGAAATCTCCGAACCCGACCCATGGCCGACCGGTTCGAAGTGCCGATTCAGAATTGGGGCCTCACGGGCGGTTCCGATCACTGGGCGAGGAAATATCCGCGTTTTACCAAAGCATTGCGAAATTCCGTGTACTAGTACACACGCTCCGATGTGGCATTTCGGCGTCCGAACTAGGAATTCCGCAAAACCGGCATCTTCTGGACTACCTCGGAGAGCCGTTTCCGAAACGTGGTCACATAAGCGATTCCGATGCCCGGGCGGAAAGTTATGCTCAGTTCTTTCGCTGAAGGGGTGGGAATAAACTGGAAGGGGTGACTATATCGCCGACGTTCATGCACCCATATCTACGACTGGGGGGGGGGGGGGGGGAGATCTCGAGCCGAGCTGAACACGACTTCCGATCGCCGTGATAGTCCGACTCCGTATGTTGGCCCCGCTAGTGATTCGCGAAATCGAGGGAGGTGCTACTGCCCGAAAACCTTGGAATCACGGAGATTGTGGGCTGAAATCACAATTTTGGAGTGCGAAACGATGGTTTTTGGACACCGAAATGACATCTTATCGCTGAGGAGATAAGGGGACGACGGGCGCCTCTGAGTGCCGATTTCGAATTGGTTTCTTATATGCGATCGCATCGACTTCCCGGAACCAGGCTCCCAGAGAGGAATTTGGGCGCCAGACCGGAAATCGCCGAACCTGACCCATGGCCGACCGGTTCGGAGTGCCGATTCGGAATTTGGGCCTCGCAGGCGGTTCCAATCACTGGGCGATGAAATATCCACGTTTTACCGAAGTGTTGCGAAATTCCGTGTACTAGTACACACGCTCCGATGTGGCATTTCGGCGTCCGAACTCGGAATTCAGCAAAACTGGCATCTTTTGGACCGTCTCGGCGAGCCGTTTCCGAAAAGTGGTCACATAAGCGATTCCGATGCCCGAGTGGAAGGTTATGCCCAGTTCCTTTGCTGAAGGGGTGGGAATAAACCGGAGGGGTGACTATATCGCCGATGTTCGTGCACCCATATCTACGACCTGGGGGCGAGATCTCGAGCCGAGCTGAACATGACTTCCGATCGCCGTGATAGGCCGACTACGTGTGTTGGCCCCGCCAGCGATTCGCGTAATCGAGGGAGGCGCTACTGCCTGAAAACCTTGGAATCGTGGAGATCGTGGGCTGAAATCAGAATTTCAGAGTGCGAAACGATGGTTTTTGGACCCCGAAACGACGTCTTATTGCCTATGCAATAAGGTGGCGACGAGCGCCTCTGAGTGCCAATTTTGAATTGGGGTCTTATAAGCGATTCCGATAACCGAGCTGAAAGTTATGCCCGTCTGACCGAAGGGGTGTCCGAATGCGATCGCATCGGCAGCCCGGGACCAGGCTCCCGGAGAGGAATTTGGGCGCCGGACCGGACATCGCCAAACCCGACCCATGACTGACCGGTTCGGAGTGCCAATTCGGAATTGGGGCCTCGCGAGCGGTTCAGATTACTAGGCGAGGAAATATCCGCATTTTACCGATGTGGAATTTGGACGTCCGAACTCAGAATTCTGCGAAACCAACATCTTTTGGACCGTCTCGGAGAGCCATTTTCGAAAAGTGGTCACATAACTGATTCTGATGCCCGGGCGGAAAGTTATGCCCAGTTTCTTCGATGGACGGTTGGGAATAAACCGGAGGGGGACTTTATCGCCGATATTCGTGCACCCATATCTACGACCTGGGGGCGAGATCTCCAGCCGAGCTGAACATGACTTCCGTTCGCCGTGATAGGCCAACTCCGTGTGTTGGCCCCGCCAGCGATTCGCGTAATCGAGGGAGGCGCTACTGCCCGAAAACCTTGGAATCGGGGAGATCGTGGGCTGAAATCACAATTTTGGAGTGCAAAATGATGGTTTTTGGTCCCCGAAATGACATCTTATCACCTGATGTGATAAGAAGGCGACGGGCGCCTCTGAATGCCGATTCCGAATTGGGGTCTTATAAGCGATTCCGATAATCGAGCGGCAAGTTATACCCGTCTGACAGAAGGGGTGTCCGAATGCGATCGCATCGGCAGCCTAGTACCAGGCTCCCGGAGAGGAATTTGGGCGCCGGACGGGAAATCACCAAACCCGACCCATGGCCGACCGGTTCAGAGTGCCGACTCAGAATTGGGACCTCGCGGGCGGTTCTGATCACTGGGCGAGGAAATATCTGTGTTTTATCGAAGCATTGCGAAATTCTGTGTCCTAGTACACACGCTTCGATGTGGCATTTTCGGCGTCCAAACACGGAATTCTGTGAAATTGGCTTCTTCTGGACCGTCTCGGAGAGCCGGTTCCGAAAAGTGGTCACATAAGCGATTCTGATGCCCGGGCGGAAAGTTATGCCCAGTTCTTTCGCTGAAGGTGTGGGAACAAACCGGAGAAGGTAACTATATCGCCGATGTTCGTGCACCCATATCTACGACCTGGGGGGGGAGATCTCGAGCCGAGCTGAACACGACTTCCGATCGCTGTGATAGGCCGACTCCGTGTGTTAGCCCCGCCAGCGATTCGTGTAATCGAGGGAGGCGCTACTGCCCGAAAACCTTGGAATTGGGGAGATCGTGGGCTGAAATCATAATTTCAGAGTGCTAAACGATGGTTTTGGACCCCGAAACGACGTCTTATCGCTGAGGAGATAAGGGGACGACGGGCGCCTCTGAGTGCCGATTTCGAATTGGGGTTTTATAAGCGATTCCGATAACCGAGCGGAAACGTTATGCCCGTCTGACCGAAGGGGTGTCCAAATGCGATCGCATTGGCAGCCCGGGACGAGGCTCCCGGAGAGGAATTTGGGCGCCGGACCGAAAATTGCCGAACCTTACCCATGGCCGACCCGTTCGGAGTGCCGATTCGGAATTGGGGCCTTGCGGGCGATTCCGATCACTGGGCGAGGAAATATTCGTGTTTTACCGAAGCGTTGCAAAATTGTGTGTACTAGTAGACACGCTCCGATGTGGCATTTCGGCGTCCGAACTCAGAATTCCTAGAAACCGGCGTCTTTTGGACCGCCTCTGAGAGTCGTTTCCGAGACGTGGTCACATAAGCGATTCCGATGCCCGGGCAGAAAGTTATGCTCAGTTCTTTCGCTGAAGGGGTGGGAATAAACTGGAGGGGTGACTATATCACCGATGTTCGTGCACCCATATCTACGACCGGGGGGGGAGATCTCTAGCCAAGCTGAACACGACTTCCGATCGCCGTGATAGTCCGACTCTGTGTGTTGGCCCCGCCAGTGATTCGCGAAATCGAGGGAGGCGCTACTGCCTGAAAACCTTGGAATCGGGGAGATTGTGTGCTGAAATCGCAATTTTGAAGTGCGAAACGATGGTTTTTGGACCCTGAAACGACGTCTTATCGCCTTAGGCCATAAGGGGTCGACGGGCACATCTGAGTGCCGATTCCGAATTGGGGTCTTATAAGCGATTCTGATAACCGAGCGCAAAGTTTTGCCCGTCTGACCGAAGGGGTGTCCGAATGCGATCACATCGGCAGCCCGGGACCAGGCTCCCAGAGAGGAATTTGGGCGCCGAACCGGAAATCACCGAACCCGACCCATGGCCGACCGGTTCGAAGTGCCGATTCGGAATTTGGGCCTCGCAGGCGGTTCCAATCACTGGGCGATGAAATATCCGCGTTTTACCGAAGCGTTGCGAAATTCCGTGTACTAGTACACATGCTCCGATGTGGCATTTCGGCGTCCGAACTCAGAATTCTGGAAAACTGGCGTCTTCTGGACCGTCTCGGCGAGCCGTTTCTGAAAAGTGGTCACAAAAGTGATTCCGATGCCCGGGCGGAAGGTTATGCCCAGTTCCTTTGCTGAAGGGGTGGGAATAAACCAGAGGGGGTGACTATATTGCCGATGTTCGTGCACCCATATCTATGACCTAGGGGTGAGATCTCGAGCCGAGCTGAACATGACTTCCGATCACCGTGATAGGCCGACTACATGTGTTAGCCCCGCCAGCGATTTGCGTAATCGAGGGAGGCGCTACTGCCCGAAAACCTTGGAATCAAGGAGAACGTGGGCTGAAATTACAATTTCAGAGTGCAAAACGATGGTTTTTGGACCTCGAAACGATGTCTTATTGCCTGAGGCCATAAGGGGGCGACGGGCGCCACTGAGTGTTGATTTTGAATTGGGGTCTTATAAGCGATTCCGATAATCGAGGTGAAAGTTATGTCCGTCTAACCGAAGGGGTGTCCGAATGCGATCGCATCGGCAGCCCGGGACCAGGCTCCCGGAGAGGAATTTGGGCGTCGGACAGGAAATCGTCGAACCCGACCCATGGCCGACCGGTTCGGAGTGCTGATTCGGAATTGGGGCCTCGCGGGCGGTTCCGATCACTGGGCGAGGAAATATCTGTGTTTTACTGAAACGTTGCGAAATTCTGTGTACTAGTACACACGCTCCGATGTGCCATTTCGGCGTCCGAACTCAGAATTATGTGAAACTGCCGTCCTATGGACCGTGTCAGAGAGCCGTTTCCAAAAAGATGTCACATAAGCGATTCCGATGCCCGGGCGGAAAGTTATGCCCAGTTCTTTCGCTGAAGGGGTGGGAATAAACCGGAGGGAGTGACTATATCGCCGATGTTTGTGCACCCAAATCTAGGACCTGGGGGTGGGGTGGGGGGAGATCTCTAGCCGAGCTGAACACGACTTCCGATCGCCGTGATAGGCTGAGTCCGTGTGTTGGCCCCGCCAGCGATTCGCGAAATCGGGGGAGGTGCTACTGCCCGAAAACCTTTAATCGGGGATATCGTTGGCAGAAATTGCAATTTCAGAGTGCGAAACGATGGTTTTTCGTCCCCGAAACGACTTATTATCGCCTGAGGCAAGAAGTGGTCAACGGGCGCCTCTGAGTGCCGATTCTGAATTTGTGTCTTATAAGCGATTCCGATAACCGAGCGAAAAGTTATACCCGTCTGACCGAAGAGGTGTCCGAATGCGATCGCATCGGCAGCCCGGGACCGTGCTCCAAGAGTGGAATTTGGGCACCGGACCGGAAATCGTCGAACTCGACCCATGGCCGAACGGTTCGGAGTGCCGATTCGGAATTGGGGCCTCGCGGGCGGTTCTGATCATTGGGCGAGGAAATATCTGCATTTTACCGAAGCGTTGTGAAATTCCGTGTACTAGTACACACGCTCCGATGTGGCATTTCGGCGTCTGAACTCGGAATTCCTAGAAACCGGCGTCTTCTGGACCGCCTCGGAGAGCCGTTTTCGAGACGTGGTCACATAAGCGATTCCGATGCCCGGGCGGAAAGTTATGCTCAGTTCTTTCGCTGAAGGGGTGGGAATAAACGAGAGGGGGTGACTATATCGCCGATGTTCGTGCACCCATATCTACGACGGGGGGGGGGGAGATCTCGAGCCGAGCTGAACACGACTTCCGATCTCCGTGATAGTCCGACTCCTTGTGTTGGCCCCGCCAGTGATTCACGAAATCGAGGGAGGCGCTACTGCCCGAAAACCTTGGAATCGGGGAGATTGTGGGCTGAAATAGCAATTTTGAAGTGCGAAACGATGGTTTTTGGACCCCAAAATGACGTTTTATCGCCTAAGGCAATAAGGGGCCGACGGGCACCTCTGAGTGCCGATTCCGAATTGGGCTCTTATAAGCGATTTCGATAACCGAGCGGAAAGTTTTGCCCGTCTGACCGAAGGGGTGTCCGAATGCGATCGCATCGGCAGCCCGGGACCAGGCTCCCAGAGAGGAATTTGGGTGCCGGACCGGAAATCGCCGAACCCGACCCATGGCCGACCGGTTCGAAGTGCCGATTCAGAATTTGGGCCTCGCAGGGGTTCCAATGACTGGGCGATGAAATATCCGCGTTTTACCAAAGCGTTGCGAAAATTCCGTGTACTAGTACACACGCTTCGATGTGGCATTTCGGCGTCCGAACTCGGAATTCCGCAAAACTGGCGTCTTTTGGACCGTCTCAGCGAGCCATTTTCAAAAAGTGTCACATAAGCGATTCCGATGCCCGGGCGGAAGGTTATGCCCAGTTCCTTTCCTGAAGGGATGGGAATAAACCGGAGGGGGTGACTATATCGCCGATGTTCGTGCACCCATATCTACGACCTGGGGGCGAGATCTCGAGCCGAGCTGAACATGACTTCTGATCGCCGTGATAGGCCGACTACGTGTGTTGGCCCCTCCAGCGATTCGCGTAATCGAGGGAGGCCTTACTGCCCGAAAACCTTGGAATCGGGGAGATCGTGGGCTGAAATCACAATTTCAGAGTTCGAAACGATGGTTTTTGGACCCCGAAATGACGTCTTATTGCCTAAGGCATTAATAGGGCAACGGGCACCTCTGAGTGCCGATTTCGAATTGGGGTCTTATAAGCGATTCCGATAACCGAGCTGAAAGTTATGCCCGTCTGACCGAAGGGGTGTCCGAATGCGATCGCATCGGCAGCCCGGGACCAGGCTCCCGGAGAGGAATTTGGGCGCCGGACAGGAAATCGCCGAACCCGACTCATGGCCGACCGGTTCGGAGTGCCGATTCAGAATTGGGGCCTCGCGGGCGGTTCCGATCACTGGGCGAGGAAATATCTGCGTTTTACCGAAACATTGCGAAATTCTGTGTACTAGTACACACGCTCCGATGTGCCATTTCGGCGTCCGAACTCAGAATTATGTGAAACTGTCGTCCTATGGACCGTGTCAGAGAGCCATTTCTAAAAAGATGTCACATAAGCGATTTCGATGCCCGGGCAAAAAGTTATGCTCAGTTCTTTCGCTGAAGGGGTGGGAATAAACCGGAGGGGGTGACTATATCGCCGATGTTCGTGCACCCATATCTAGGACCTGGGGGGGAGATCTCTAGCCGAGCTGAACACGACTTCCGATCTCCGTGATAGGCTGAGTCCGTGTGTTGGCCCCGCCAGCGATTCACGAAATCGAGGGAGGTGCTACTGCCCGAAAACCTTTGAATCGAGGATATCGTGGGCTGAAATCACAATCTCAGAGTTCGAAACGATGGTTTTTCGTCCCCGAAATGACGTATTATCGCCTGAGGCAAGAAGGGGTCAACGGGCGCCTCTGAGTGCCGATTCTGAATTGGTGTCTTATAAGCGATTCCGATAACCGAGCGGAAAGTTATACCCGTCTGACCGAAGGGGTATCCGAATGCGATCGCATCGGCAGCCCGGGACGAGGCTCCCAGAGTGGAATTTGGGCACCGGACCGGAAATCGCCGAACCCGACCCATGGCCGAACGGTTCGGAGTGCCGATTCGGAATTGGGGCCTCGCGGTCGGTTCTGATCACTGGGCGAGGAAATATCCGCGTTTTACCGAAGCGTTGCGAAATTCCGTGTACTAGTACACACGCTCCGATGTGGCATTTCGGCGTTCGAACTCAGAATTCCTAGAATCCGGCATCTTCTGGACCGCCACGAAGAGCCGTTTCCGAGACGTTGTCACATAAGCGATTCTGATGCCCTCTCGAGCCGAGCTGCACACGACTTCCGATCGCCGTGATAGTCCGACTCCGTGTGTTGGCCACGCCAGTGATTCGCGAAATCGAGGGAGGCGCTACTGCCCGAAAACCTTGGAATCGGGGAGATTGTGGGCTGAAATCACAATTTTGCAGTGCGAAACGATGGTTTTTGGACCCCGAAACGACGACTTATCGCCTAAGGCAATAAGGGGCCGACGAGCACCTCTGAGTGCCGATTCTGAATTGGGGTCTTATAAGCGATTCCGATAACCGAGCGAAAAGTTTTGCCCATCTGACCGAAGGGGTGTCCGAATGCGATCGCATCGGCAGCCCGGGACCAGGCTCCCAGAGAGGAATTTGGGTGCCGGACCGGATATCGCCGAACCCGACCCATGGCCGACCGGTTCGAAGTGTCGATTCGGAATTTGGGCCTCGCAGGGGGTTCCAATGACTGGGCGATGAAATATCCACGTTCTACCGAAGCGTTGCGAAATTCCGTGTACTAGTACACACGCTCCGATGTGGCATTTCAGCGTCCGAACTCGGAATTCCGCAAAACTGGCATCTTCTGGACCGTCTCAGCGAGCCATTTTCGAAAAGTGTCACATAAGCGATTCCGATGCCCGGGCGGAAGGTTATGCCCAGTTCCTTTGCTGAAGGGGTGGGAATAAACCGGAGGGGGTGACTATATCGCCGATGTTCGTGGACCCATATCTACGACCTGGGGGCGAGATCTCGAGCCGAGCTGAACATGACTTCCAATCGCCGTGTTAGGCCGACTACGTGTGTTGGACCCTCCAGCGATTCGCGTAATCGAGGGAGGCGCTACTGCCCGAAAACCTTGGAATCGGGGAGATCGTGGGCTGAAATCACAATTTCAGAGTGCGAAACGATGGTTTTTGGACCCCAAAATGACGTCTTATTGCCTAAGACAATAATGGGGCAACGGGCGCCTCTGAGTGCCGATTTCGAATTGGGGTCTTATAAGCGATTCCGATAACCGAGCTGAAAGTTATACCCGTCTGACCGAAGGGGTGTCCGAATGTGATCGCATCGGCAGACCGGGACCAGGCTCCCGGAGAGGAATTTGGGCGCCGGACAGGAAATCTCCGAACCCGACCCATGGCCGACCAGTTCGGAGTGCCGATTCAGAATTGGGGCCTGGCGGGCGGTTCCGATCACTGGGCGAGGAAATATCTACGTTTTACCGAAGCGTTGCGAAATTCTGTGTACTAGTACACACGCTCCAATGTGCCATTTCTGCGTCCAAACTCAGAATTCTGTAAAACTGCCGTCCTATGGACCGTGTCAAAGAGCCGTTTCTGAAAAGATGTCACATAAGCGATTCTGATGCCCGGGCGGAAAGTTATGCCCAGTTCTTTTGCTGAAGGGGTGGGAATAAACCGGAGGGGATGACTATATCGCCGATGTTCGTGCACCCATATCTAGGACCTGGGGGGGAGATCTCTAGCCGAGCTGAACAGGACTTCCGATCGCCGTGAGAGGCCGACTCTGTGTGTAAGCCCCGCCAGCGATTCGCAAAATCGAGGGAGGTGCTACTGCCCGAAAACCTTGGAATCGGTGAGATCGTGGGCTGAAATCGCAATTTCAGAGTGCGAAACGATGGTTTTTGGACCCCGCAACGACGTCTTATCGCTTGTGGCAATAAGGGAGCAACGGGTGCCTCTGAGTGCCAATTCGGAATTGGGGTCTTATAAGCGATTCTGATAACCGAGCGGAAAGTTATACCCGTCTGACCGAAGGGGTGTCCGAATGCGATCGCATCGGCAGCCCGGGACCAGGCTCCCGGAGAGGAATTTGGGCGCCGGACCAGACATCGCCAAACCCAATCCATGGCCGACCGGTTCGGAGTGCCGATTCGGAATTGGGGCCTCGCGGGCGGTTCAGATTACTAGGCGAGGAAATATCCGCATTTTACCGAAGCGTTGCGAAATTCTGTGTACTAGTACACACGCTCCGATGTGGCATTTGGACGTTCGAACTCAGAATTCTGCGAAACCAGCGTCTTCTGGACCGTCTCGGAGAGCCATATCCGAAAAGTGGTCACATAACTGATTCCGATGCCCGGGCGGAAAGTTATGCCCAGTTTCTTCGATGGAGGGTTGGGAATAAACCGGAGGGGGTGACTATATCGCCGATGTTCGTGCACCCATATCTACGACCTGGGGGCGAGATCTCGAGCCGAGCTGAACACGACTTCCATTCGCCGTGATAGGCCAACTCCGTGTGTTGGCCCCGCCAGCGATTCGCGTAATCGAGGGAGGCGCTACTGCCCGAAAACCTTTGAATCGGGGAGATTGTGGGCTGAAATCGCAATTTTTGAGTGCAAAATGATGGTTTTTGGACCCCGAAATGACATCTTATCCCCTGATGCTATAAGGGGCGAAGGGCGCCTCTGAGTGCCGATTTCGAATTGGGGTCTTATAAGCGATTCTGATAACCGAGCTGAAAGTTATGCCCGTCTGACCGAAGGGGTGTCCGAATGCGATCGCATCGGCAGCCTGGGACCAGGCTCCCGGAGAGGAATTTGGGCGCCGGACAGGAAATCGCCGAACCCGACCCATGGTCGACCGGTTCGTAGTGCCGATTCGGAATTGGGGCCTCGCAGGCGGTTCCGATCACTGGGCGAGGAAATATCCGTGTTTTACCGAAACGTTGCGAAATTCTGTGTACTAGTACACACGCTCCGATGTGCCATTTCGGTGTCCGAACTCAGAATTATGTGAAACTTCCGTCCTATGGATCGTGTCAGAGAGTTGTTTCCAAAAATATGTCACATAAGCGATTCCGATGCCCGGGCGGAAAGTTATGCCCAGTTCTTTCGCTGAAGGGGTGGGAATAAACCGGAGGGGGTGACTATATCGCCGATCTTCGTGCACCCATATCTAGGACGTGGGGGGGGGGGGGGGATCTCTAGCCGAGCTGAACACGACTTCCGATTTCCGTGATAGGCTGAGTCCGTGTGTTGGCCCCGCCAACGATTCGCGAAATCGAGGGAGGTGCTACTGCCCGAAAACCTTTGAATCGGGGATATCGTGGGCTGAAATCGCAATTTCAGAGTGCGAAACGATAGTTTTTCGTCCCCGAAACGACGTATTATCGCCTGAGGCAACAAATGGTCAACGGGCGCCTCTGAGTGTCGATTCCGAATTGGGGTCTTATAAGCGATTCCGATAATCGAGCAGAAAGTTATGCCCGTCTGACCGAAGGGGTGTCCGAATGCGATCGCATTGGCAGCCCGGGACCAGGCTCCCGGGGAGGAATTTGGGTGCCGGACCGGAAATCTCCGAACCCGACCCATGGCCGACCGGTTCCGAGTGCCGATTCGGAACTGGGGCCTCACGGGCGGTTCCGATCACTGGGCGAGGAAATATCCGCATTTTACCGAAGCGTTGCGAAATTCCGCGTACTATGTTGTCTGTGTGTTTGCTTTGCGTTTACTATCTTTCTTTACTAACTCTAACACCCATCGAGGTGTGTTCTGTGTGACTGTTTTGTGAACAGGTCTAAGGTACTCATTACATTTAAAAATCCCATTTACCCCCCCTCTGGGCTTGCTCGCTGGGCAACACCGCCCGCGAGACCTCAATCCAGAATAGGCACTTTGACCAGGTCCGCACAATGTCAGATTCAGAGATTTCAGGTCCAGCGCCTAAATTCCTCTCCGGGAGCGTGGTCGCGGGCTGCCGATGCGATCGCATACGGACACCCCTTTGCTCAAATGGGCATAACTTTCCGCTCCATTATCGGAATCGCTTATAGGAACCTAATTCAGAATCAGCACTCAGAGGCGCTCGTCGCCTCATATTACCTTAGGCGATAAGACATCATTTCAGGGTCGAAAAACCTTCGTTTTGCACTAGAAAATTGGGATTCCAGCCAATGAGCTCCCCATTTCCAAGGTTTTCTGACAGTAACATCTTCCTCGATTTCGTGAATCCCTTGCAGGGCAACCTCACGGAGTCGGCCTCTCATGGCGATGGGAAGTTGTGTTCAACTCGGCGCGAGAAGTCCTCCCCAGGTCGTAAATATGCGTGCATAAACATCACCGATATAGTCACCCCTTCGGGATTATTCCCAACCCTTTAGTGAAAGAATTGGGTATAACTTTCCGCACGGGTATCAAAATCGCTAATGTGACCACAATTCGGCCGACACTTCCACGCTGGTTTCACGAAATTCTGTTCCGGGGCTGAAATTGCACCGCGGAGCATGTGTACTAGTACACTGATTGTCGTACCCCTTGGGTAAGTCGTAGATATTTGTTCGCGCGGCGATCGGAACCGCCTGCGAGGCCCTAATCTGAAATCGGCAATTCGACTCGGTCGGTACAATGTCATATTCGGGGATTTCCGGTCCGACACCCAAATTCCTCTCTGAGAGTGTAGTCGCGGGTTGCCGATGCGATCGCATACAGACACCCCTTCGCTCAAACGGGCATAACTTTCCGCTCCGTTATCGGAATTGCTTATAAGACCCCAATTCGGAATCGGCACTCAGAGGCGCTCGTCGCCTATTACTGCCTCAGGCAATAAGACGTCATTTCGGGGTCGAAAAACCTTCATTTTGCACTTGAAAATTGGGATTCCAGCCAACGAGCTCCCCGTTTCCAAGGTTTTCTAAAAGTAACATCTCCTTCGATTTCATGAATCCCTAGTGGGGCAACCTCACAGAGTCGGCCTATCATGGCGATGGGAAGTTGTGTTCAACTCGGCACGAGAAGTCCTCCCCAGGTCGTAAATATGGGTGCACAAACATCGCTGATTTAGTCACCCCTTCGGGATTATTCCCACCCCTTCAGTGAAAGAACTAGATATAACTTTTTGCACGAGTATCGGAATTGCTAATGTGACTGTAATTCAGATTCGGAACTCCAAGGCGGTGGCCAAGACGTTGGTTTCGCAGAATTCCGTTCTGGGGATGAAATTGCACCGCAAAGAGTGTGTACTAGTACACTGTTTGTCGTACCCCTTGGATAAGTCGCAGATATTTGTTCACTCGACGATCGAAACCGCCCACGAGGCCCCATACTGGAATCAGTACTTCACCCCGGTCGGCACAATGTCGGATTCAGAGATTTCCAGTTCGGCGCCCAAATTCCTCTCTGGGAGCGTAGTCGCAGGCTGCCGATGCGATCGCATACTGACACCCCTTTGCTCAAACGGGCATAACCTTCCGCTCTGTTATTGGAATCACTTATAAGACCCCAATTCGGAATCGGCACTCAGAGGCGCTCGTCGCCCCTAATTACCACAGGGGATAAGACGTCGTTTTAGGGTCGAAATTTGGGATTACAGCAGACGAGCTCCTCGTTCCCAAGGTTTTCTGATAGTAACGTCTCCCTCGGTTTTGTGAATCCCTGGCAGGGCAACCTCACGGAGTCGGCCTGTCACGGCAATGGAAGTTGTTTTCAAGTCGGCTCGAGAAATCCTCCCCAGGTCGTAAATATGGGTGCACAAATATCACCGATATAGTCACCCTTTCGGGATTATTCCCACCCCTTCAATGAAAGAATTGGGCATTACTTTCTGTACGGGTATCAGAATTGCTAATGTGACCACAATTTGGAATCGGCACTCCGAGGCGGTCGACTGGATGTCGATTTTGCGGAATTCCATTCTGGGGCCAAAAATGCACCGCGGAGCATGTGGACTAGTACACCGATTGTTGTACCCCTTGGGTAAGTTGTAGATATTTATTTGCGTGGCGATCGGAACTGCCCGCGAAGCCCAAATTCGGAATCGACAATTCGACCCGGTCGGCACAATGTCAGATTCAGAGATTTCCAGTCCGGCACCCAAATTCCTCTCCGAGAGCGTGGTCGCTTATAAGACCCTAATTCGAAATCGGCACTCAGAGGCGCTCGTTACCCGTTACTGCCTCGGGCGATAAGACGTCATTTCGGGGTCAAAAAATCTTTATTTTGCACTCAAAAATTGGGATTCCAGCCAACGAGCTCCCCATTTCCAAGGTTTTCTGAAAGTAACGAATCCCTGGCAGGGCAACCTCACAGAGTCGGCCTGTTATGGCGATGGGATGTTGTGTTCAACTCGGCGCGAGAAGTCCTCCCCAGGTCGTAAATATAGGTGCACAATCCGGAATATGCACCGCGGAGCGTGTGTACTAGTTCACTGATTATCGTACCCCTTGGGTAAGTAGCAGATATTTGTTCGCGCGGCAATCAGAACCGCCCGCGAGGCCCCAATCCGGAATGGGCACATCGACCCGGTCGGCATAATGTCGGATTAGGAGAATTTCGGTCCGGCGCCCAAATTCCTCTCTGGGAGCGTGGTCGCGGGCTGCTGATGCGATCGCATACGGACATCCCTTTGCTCAAACGGGCATAACTTTCTGCTTTGTTATCGGAATCGCTTATAAGACCCCAATTTGGAATCAGCACTTAGAGGCGCTCGTCGCCCCTAATTGCCTTAGGCGATATGATGTCATTTTGGAGTCGAAAAACCTTCATTTCGCACTCAAAAATTAGGGTTCCAGCTGACGAGCTCCCCATTTCCAAGGTTTTCTGACAGTAACGTCTCCCTCGATTTCGTGAATCCCTAGCGGGGCAACCTCACTGAGTCGGCCTGTCATGACGATGGGAAGTTGTGTTCAACTCGGCACGAGAAGTCCTCCCCTGGTTGTAAATATGGGTGCACAAACATCGCCGATATAGTCACCCCTTCGGGATTATTCCCACCCCTTTAGCGAAAGAACAGGGCATAACTTTCCGCATGGGTATCAGAATCGCTAATGTGACCACAATTCGGAATCGGCACTCCGAGGCGGTCGACAGGATGTTTTTTTTGCAGAATTCTATTTTGGGGACAAAATTGCACCGCGAAGCGTGTGTACTAGTACACCGATTGTCGTACCCCTTGGGTATGTCGCAGATATTAGTTTGTGTGGCGATCGGAACCGCCCGCGAGGCCCCAATCCAGAATTGGAACTTCGACCCGGTCGGCACAATGTCAGATTCAGAGCTTTCTGGTCCGGCGCCCAAATTCCTCTCCGGGAGCGTGGTCGCGGGCTGCCGATGCGATCGCATACGGACACCCCTTCGCTCAAATGGGCATAACTTTCCGCTACGTTATTAGAATCGCTTATAAGAACCCAATTCAGAATCGGCACTCAGAGGCTCTCGTTGCCCCATATTACCTCAGGCGTTAAGACGACATTTCAGGGTCGAAAAACCTTCATTTCGCACTCGAAAATTGGGATTCCAACCGACGAGCTCCACGTTTCCAAGGTTTTCGAACAGTAACGTCTCCCTCGATTTTGTGAATCCCTGGCGGGGCAACCTTACGGAGTGGGCCTGTCACGGCGATGAGAAGTTTTGATCAACTCGGCGAGAGAAATCCTCCCCAGTTCGTAAATATGGGTGAACAAACATCGCCGATATAGTCGCCTCTTCGGGATTATTCTCACCTCTTCAGCGAAAAAACTGGGCATAACTTTCCGCACGGGTATCGGAATCGCTAATGTGACCACAATTTGGAATCGGCACTACGAGGCAATGGACAGGACGCTAGTTTCACAAAATTCCATTTCGGGTCCAAAATTACACCGTGGAGTGTGTGTACTAGTACACCGATTGTCGTAGCCCTTGGGTAAGTCACAGATATTTATTCGTGTGGCGATCGGAACTTCCCGCGAGGCCCCAATTCGGAATTGGCACTTCGACCCGGTCGGCACAATGTCAGATTCGGAAATTTTCGATCTGGCGCCCAAATTCCTCTCCGAGAGCGTGGTCGCGGGCAGTCGATGCGATCGCATACGGACACCCTTTTGCTCAAACGGGCATAACTTTCCGCTCTGTTATTGGAATCGCTTATAAGACCCCAACTCGAAATTGGCACTCAGAGTCGTTCACCGCCCCTTACTGCATCAGACGATAAGACGTCATTTTAGGGTCAAAAAACCTTCTTTTTGCACTCGTAAATTGGGATTCCATCCGATCAGCACCCCATTTCCAAGGTTTTCTAACAGTAGTCTCCCTCGATTTCGTGAATCCATGGCGGGGCAACCTCACGGAGTCGGCCTGTCATGGCGATGGGAAGTTGTGTTCAACTCGGCGCGAAAAGTACTCCCTAGGTCGTAAATATGGGTGCACAAACATCGCCAATATAGTCACCCCTTAGGCATTATTCACACCCATTCAGCGAAAGAACTGGGCATAACTTTCCACACGGGTATTAGAATCGCTAATGTGACCACAATTCGGAATCGGCACTCTGAGGCGGTGGACAAGACGCTGGTTTCGCGGGATTCAATTTTAGGGCCAAAATTACACTGCGGAGTGTGTGTACTAGTAGACCGATTGTCGTACCCCTTGGGTAAGTCGCAGATATTTGTTCGCGCAACGATCGGAAACGCCCTCGAAGCCCCAATCCAGAATCGACACTTCGACCCGGTCGGTACTTCGACCCGGTCGACACAATGTCAGATTCGGAGATTTCCGGCCCGGCGCCCTAATTCCTCTCCGAGAGCATGGTCGCGGGCTGCCGATGAGATCGCATACGGACACCCCTTCGCTCAAATGGGTAAAACTTTCCGCTCCGTTATCGGAATCGCTTATAAGACCTCAATTCAAAATCGGCACTCAGAGGCACTCGTCGTCCCTTATTATATTAGGTGATAAGACGTTGTTTCAGGGTCGAAACACCTTCATTTTGCACTAAAAAATTGGGATTCCAGCCGACGAGCTCCCTGTTCCCAAAGTTTTCTGACAGTAACGTCTCCCTCGATTTTGTGAATCCCTGGCGGTGCAACCTCAAGGAGTCAGCCTGTCACGGCGATGGGAAGTTGTGTTCAACTCGGCACGAGAAGTCCTCCCCAGGTCGTAAATATGGATGCATAAACATCGTCGATATAGTCACCCCTTCGGGATTATTCCAACCCCTTCAGCGAAAGAACTGGGCATAACTTTCCGCACGGGTATCAGAATCGCTAATGTGACCACAATTCGGAATCAGCACTCCGAGGCGGTGGACATGACGGTGGTTTCATAGAATTCTATTTCGGGGCTGAAATTGCATCGTGGAGCATGTGTACTAGTACACCGATTGTCGTACCCCTTGGGTAAATCGCAGATATTTGTTTGCGCGGCGATCGAAACTGCCCGTGATGCCCTAATCGAGAATCGACACTTCGACCCAGTCGGCAGAATGTCAGATTCGGAGATTTTCGGTCCGACGCCCAAATTCCTCTCCGGGAGCGTGGTGCGGGCTGCGGATGCTATCACATATGGACACCCCTTCGCTCAAACGGGCATAACTTTCCGCTACATTATCGGAATCGCTTATAAGAACCCAATTCGGAATCGGCACTCAGAGGCGCTCATCGCCCGTCACTTATAAGAACCCTAAACCCATATTACCTCATGTGATATGTCATTTCGGGGTCAAAATCCTTCATTTCGCACTCGAAAATTGGGATTCCAACCGACGAGCTCCCCATTTTCAAGGTTTTCTGACAGTAACGTCTCCCTCGATTTCGTGAATCCCGGGCGGGCCAACCTCACAGAGTCGGCCTATCATAGCAATGGGAAGTTGTGTTCAACTCGGCGTGAGATTTTCTCCCCAAGTCGTAAATATGGGTGCACAAACATCGCCAATAAAGTCACCCCTTCGGAATTATTCTCACCCCTTCAGCGAAAGAACTGGGCATAACTTTCCGCACGGGTTTCGGAATTACTAATGTGACCACAATTCGGAATTGGCATTCCTAGGCGGTGGATAGGATGTTAGTTTCGTGGAATTCCATTCTGGGGCCGAAATTGGACCGCAGAGTGTGTGTACTAGTAGACCAATTGTCGTACCCCTTGGGTAAGTCGCTGATATTTGTTCATGTGGCGATCAGAACTGCCTGTGAGACCCCAATCCTGAATCGACACTTCTACCCAGTCGGCACAATGTCGGATTTGGAGATTTCCGGTCCGGAGCCTAAATTCCTCTACGAGAGCGTGGTCGCGGGCTGCCGATGCAATCGCATACGGATATCCCTTCGCTCAAATGGGCATAACTTTCCTCTCCGTTATCAGAATCGCTTATAAGAACCCAATTCAGAATTGGCACTCAGAGGCGATTGTTGCCCCTTATTACCTCAGGTGATAAGACGTCGTTTCTGGGTCGAAAAACCTTCATTTCGCACTCGAAAATTGGGATTCCAGCCGACGAGCTACCCATTTTCAAGGTTTTCTTACAGTAACGTCTCCCTCAATTTCGTGAATCCCTGGCAGAGCAACCTCACGGAGTCAGCTTGTCACGGTGATGGGAAGTCGTGTTCAACTCGGTGCGAAAAGTCCTCGATAGGTCGTAATTATGGGTGCACAATGATCGCCGATATAGTCACCCCTTCGGGATTATTCCCACCCCTTCAGTGAAAGAACTGGGCATAACTTTCCGTACGGGTATCGGAATTATTAATGTGACCACAATTCATAATCAGCACTCCGTGGCGGTGGACAGGACGCTGGTTTCGCAGAATTCCGTTTCGGGGCCAAAATTGCACCGCGGAGCGTGTGTACTAGTACACAAATTGTCCTACCCCTTGGGTAAGTCATGGATATTTGTTCGCGTGGCGATCGAAACCGCCACCGAGGCCCCAATTTGGAATCGACACTTCGACCCGGTCGGCACAATGTCGAATTCGAAGATTTTCGGTCCAGTGTCCAAATTCCTCTCTGGGAGCTTGGTCGCGGGCTGCCGATGCGATCGCATACGGACACCCCTTCGCTCAAACAGGCATAACATTCCGCTCCGTTATCAGAATCGCTTATAGGAACCAAATTCAGAATCGGCACTCAGAGGCACTCGTCGCCCCTTATAGCCTCAGGCGATAAGACATCGTTTCAGGGTCAAAAAACCATCATTTCGCACTTGAAAATTGGGATTCCAACCGAAGAGCTCCCCATTTCTAAGGTTTTCTGATAGTAACGCCTCCCTGGATTTCGTGAATCCCTAGCGGGGCAGCCTCACGGAATCAGCCTGTCACAGTGATGGGAAGTTGTGTTCAACTCGGCACGAGATGTCCTTCCCAGGTCGTAAATATGGGTGTACAAACATCACCGATATAGTCACCCCTTCGGGATTATTCCCACCCCTTCAGTGAAAGAATTGGACATAACCTTCTGCACGGGTATCGAAATCGCTAATGTGACCATAATTTGTAATCGACACTCTGAGGCAGTCGACTGGACGCTAGTTTCGCGGAATTCCATTTCGGGGCCAAAATTGCATCGCGGAGCGTGTGTACTAGTACACCAATTGTCGTACCCCTTGGGTAAGTCGCAGATATTTGTTCGCACGGCGATCGAAACCGCCTGCGAGGCCCCAATCTGGAATCAACACTTTGACCAGGTCGGCATAATGTCAGATTCGGAGATTTCCGGTCCGGCGCCCAAATTCCTCTCTGGGAGCATGGTCGCGGGTTGCTGAGGCGATCACATACGGACACCTATTTGCTCAAACGAGCATAACTTTCTGCTCGGTTATCAGAATCACTTATATGACCCCAATTTGGAATCGGCACTCAATGGCGCTCGCCGCCCCTTATACCTCAGATGATAAGACATCATTTCGGGGTAAAAAAACCTTCCTTTCGCACACAAAAATTGGGATTCCAGCCGACGTGCTATCTGTTTCCAAGGTTTTCTGACAGTAACGTCTCCCTCAATTTCGTGAATCCCTAGCGGGGCAACCTCACGGTGTCATCCTGTCATGGCGATGGGAAGTTGTGTTCAACTCAGCATGAGAAGTCCTCCCTAGGTATCAAATATGGGTGCACAAACATCGCCAATATAGTCACCCCTTCGGGATTATTCCTGCCTCTTCAGCGAAAGAACTAGGCATAACTTTCCGCACGGGTATCGGAATCGCTAATGTGACTACAATTCGGAATCGGCACTACGAGGCAGTGGACAGGACGCTGGTTTTGCAAAATTCTATTCTGGGTCCAAAATTGCACTGCGGAACGTGTGTACTAGTACACCGATTGTCGTATCCCATGGGTAAGTCGCGGATATTTGTTCGCGTGGTGATCAGAACCGCCCGCGAGAAAATCAGCACTTCGATCTGGTCGACACAATGTCAAATTCAGAGATTTCCGATCCGGTGCCCAAATTTCTCTCCGGGAGCGTGGCCACCCCTTCAACGAAAGAACTGGGCATAACTTTCTGCACGGGTATCAGAATCACTAATGTGACTACAATTTAGAATCGGCACTCTGAGGCGGTTGACAGGATGTTGGTTTCACGAAATTCCATTTCGGGGCCGAAACTTCATCGCGGAGAGTGTGTACTAGTACACCAATTGTCTCACCCCTTGGGTAAGTCGCGAATATTTATTCACACAGCGATCGGAACCGCCCTCGAGGCCCTAATACGGAATCGGTACTTCGACCAGGCCATCACAATGTCAGATTCAGAGATTTCCAGTCCAGCACCCAAATTCCTCTCTAGGAGCATGGTTGCGGGCTGCCGATGCGATCGTATAGGGACACCCCTTCGCTTAAACGGGCATAACATTCCGCTCCGTTATCAAAATCGCTTATAAGACCCCAATTCGGAATCGGCTCTCAGAGGCGCTCGCCGCCCTTACTGCGCAGACGATAAGACGTCGTTTTCGGGTCAAAAACCTTCATTTCGCACTAGAAAATTTGGATTCCAGCCGACGAGCTCCCCGTTTCCAAGGTTTTCTGACAGTAACGTCTCCCTCGATTTCGTAAATCCCTGGCAGGGCAACCTCACGGAGTCGGCCTGTTGCGGCGATGGGAAGTTGTGTTCAACTCAGTGCGAGAAGTCCTCCCCAGATCTTAAATATGAGCACACAAACATCGCCGATATAGTCACCCCTTCGGCATTATTTCCACCACTTCAGCGAAAGAACTGAGCATAACTTTCCGCACGGATATCGGAATCGCTATTGTGACCATAATTCGGAATCGGCACTCCAAGGCGATCGACAAGACGTTGGTTTCACAGAATTTCATTTCGGGGCTGAAATTGCACCGCGGAGCGTGTGTACTAGTACACCAATTGTCGTACCCCTTGGGTAAGTCACGGATATTTGTTCACGAGGCGATCGAAACCGCCCGCGAGGCCCCAATCCGGAATCGGCACTTCGACCCGGTCGGCACAATGTCGGATTCGGAGATTTCCGGTCCGACGCCAAAATTCCTCTCCGAGAGAGTGGTCGCGGGCTGCTGTTGCGTTCGCATACAGACACCCTTTCGCTCAAACGGGCATAAGTTTCCACTCCATTATCGGAATCGCTTATAAGAACCCAATTCAGAATCAGCACTTAGAGGCGCTCATCGCCCCTTATTATCTCAGGCGATAAGACGTCGTTTCAGGGTCAAAAAACCTTCATTTCGCACTAAAAATTTGGGATTCTAGCCGACGAGCTCCCCGTTTCCAAGGTTTTCTGACAGTAACATCTCCCTCGATTTCGTGAATCCCTGGCAGGGCAACCTCACAAAGTCAGCCTGTCACGGCGATGGGAAGTTGCGTTCAACTCGGCACGAGAATTTCTCCCCAGGACATAAATATGGGTGCACAAACATCGCCGATATAGTCACCCCTTTGGGATTATTCCCATCCCTTGTGTGAAAGAACTGGGCATAACGTTCCGCACGGGTATCTGAATCGCTAATGTGACCACAATTAGGAATCGCCACTCTAAGGCGGTCGACAGGACATTGGTTTCACGGAATTCTATTTTGGGGCCAAAATTACATCGCGGAGCGTGTGTACTAGTACACCAATTGTCGTACCCCTTGGGTAAGTTGCGGTTATTTTTTTGCGCGCCGTAGATATGGGTGCACAAACATCGTTGATATAGTCACCCCTTCTAGTTTATTCCCACCCCTTCAGCAAAATAACTAGGCATAACATTCCGCACAGGGATCGGAATCGCTAATGTGACCACAATTCGGAATCGGCACTCCGAGGCGTTCGACAGGACGCTGGTTTCGCAGAATTCCATTTCGAGGCCGAAATTGCACCGCGGAGCGTGTGTACTAGTACACTAATTGTCGTACCTCTTGGGTAAGCCAAGGATATTTGTTCGTGCGACGATCGGAACCGCCCGCGAGGCCCCAATCCGGAATCGGCACTTCGACCAAGTCGGCACAAAGTCGGATTTGGAGATTTTCTGTCTGGCGCCCAAATTCCTCTCAGGGAGCGTGGTCGCGGGCTATCGATGCGATCGCATACGGACACCCCTTCGCTCAAATGGTCATAACTTTTCGCTCGGTTATCAGAATCACTTATAATACCCCAATTAGGAATCGGCACTCAGAGGCGCTCGCCGCCCCTTACTGCCTAAGATGATAAGACGTCATTTCGGGGTCAAAAAACCTTCATTTCGCACTCAAAAATTGGGATTCCAGCCGACGAGCTCTCCGTTTCCAAGGTTTTCTGACAGTAACATCTCCCTCGATTTTGTGAATCCTTGGCGAGGCAACCTCACGGTGTCGGCCTGTCACGGCGATGAGAAGTTGTGTTCCACTCGGCACAAGAAGTCCTCCCTAGGTCGCAAATATGGGTGCACAAACATCGACGATATAGAAACCCCTTCGGGATTATTCCTACCTCTTCAGCGAAAGAACTGGGCATAACATTCTGAACGGGTATCGGAATCGCTAATGTGACCACAATTTAGAATCGGCACTACGAGGCGGTGGACAGGACGCTGGTTTCGCGGAATTTCGTTCTGAGGCCGAAATTACTTCGCAGAGTGTGTGTACTAGCACACCGATTATCGTACCCCTTGGGTAAGTCGCAGATATTTATTCGAGTGGTGATCGGAATTGCCTGCGAGGCCCCTATCCAGAATCGGCACTTCGATCCGATCGGCACAATGTCAGATTCGGAGGTTTCCGGTTCGGCGCCCAAATTCCTCTTCGGGAGCGTGCTCTCGGGCTGCCGATGCGATCGCATAGGGACACCCCTTCGCTCAAACGGGCATAACTTTCTACTCCGTTATCGGAATCGCTTATAAGACCCCAATTTGGAATCAGCACTCAGCGGTGCTCTCCGCCCCTTACTACATCAGACGATAAGGCATCATTTCGGGGTAGAAAAACATTCATGTCGCACTCGAAAATTGGCATTCCAGCCGACGAGCTCCCCGTTTCCAAGGTTTTCGGACAGTAACGTCTCCCTCGATTTCGTGAATCCCTGGCAGGGCAACCTCACAGAGTCGGGCTGTCGCGGCGATGGGAAGTTGTGTTCAACTCGGGACTAGAAGTCCTCCCCAGGTCTTAAATATGGGTGCACAAATATCGCCGATATAGTCACCCCATAAGGATTATTCCCACCCCTTTGGTGAAAGAACTGGGCATAACTTTCTGCACGGGTATCTGAATCGCTAATGTGACCATAATTCGGAATCGCCACTCTGAAGCGTTTGACAGGACGTTGGTTTTGCGGAATTCTATTTTGGGGTCAAAATTGCACCGTGGAGCGTGTGTACTAGTACACCAATTGTCGTACCCCTTGGGTAAGCCGTAGATATTTGTTCGCCCAGCGATGGGAACCGCTCGCGAGGCCCCAATCTGGAATCAGCACTTCGACCTAATCGGCACAATGTCAAATTCAGAGATTTCTGGTTCGGCGCCCAAATTCCTCTCCGAGAGCGTGGTCGCGGGCTGTCGATGCGATCGTATACGGACACCCCTTCGCTCAAATGGGCATAACTTTCCGCTCTGTTATCAGAATCGCTTATAAGACCCCAATTCGGAATCGGCACTCAGAGGCGCTCGCCGCCCCTTACTGCCCTAAATGATAAGATGTCATTTTGGGGTCAAAAAACCTTCATTTCGCACTCAAAACTTGGGATTCCAGCCAATGAGCTCTCCGTTTCCAAGGTTTTCTGACAGTAATATGTCCCTCGATTTCGTGAATCCCTGGCGTGGCAACCTCACGGTGTCGTCCTGTCACGGCGATGGAAAGTTATGTTCAACTCATTTCCAGAAGTCCTCCCTAGGTCGCAAATATGGGTGCATAAACATAGTCGATATAGTCACCCCTTCGAGATTATTCCCACCTCTTCAGCGAAAGAACTAGGCATAACTTTCCGCACGGGTATCGGAATCGCTAATGTGACCAAAATTCAGAATCGTCACTACGAGGGGGTGGACTGGACGTTGGTTTCGTGGAATTCCGTTTCGGGGACAAAATTGCACCGCGGAGCTTGTGTACTAGTACACCGATTGTCATACCCCATGGGTAAGTCGCGGATAGTTGTTCGCACGGCGATTGGAACAGCCCACGAGGCCCCAATCTGGAATCGACACTTCAACCCAGTCGGCACAATGTCAGATTCGGAGATTTCCGGTCCGGCGCCCAAATTCCTCTCCCGGAGCGTGGTTGAGGGTTGCCGATGCGATCGCATACGGACATCCTTTCGCTCAAACGGGCATAACTTTCCGCTCTGTTATCAGAATCGCTTATAAGAACCCAATTCAGAATCGGCACTCAGCGGCTCTCGTTGCCCCTTATTATCTCAGAAAATAAGACGTCATTTCAGGGTCGAAAAATCTTCATTTCTCACTCAAAAATTGGGATTCCAGCCGACGAACTCCCTGTTTCCAATGTTTTCTGACAGTAACGCCTCCTTGGATTTCGTGAATTCCTAGCGGGGCAGCCTCACAGAGTCGACCTTACACAGCGATGGAAAGTTGTGTTCAACTCGGCGCGAGATGTCCTTCCCAGGTCGTAAATATGGGTGTACAAATATCGTCGATATAGTCACCCCTTCGGGATTATTCCCACCCCTTTAGCGAAAGAATTGGGCATAACTTTTCGCACGGGTATCGGAATCGTTAATGTAACCACAATTCGGAATCGACACTCTGACGGGGTCGACAGGACACTGGTTTCGCAGAATTCCGTTTCGAGGCTGAAATTTCATCGCAGAGCATGTGTACTAGTTCACCGATTGTCGTACCTCGTGGGTAAGTCAAGGATATTTGTTCGAGCGGTAATCGGAACCGCCCGCGAGGCCCCATTCTGGAATCGGCACTTAGACCCGATCGGCACAATGTCAGATTCAGAGATTTCCAATTCGGCGCCCAAATTTCTCTCCAGGAGCGTGGTCGCGGGCTGCCGATGCGATCACATACGGACACCCCATCACTCAAACAGGCTTAACTTTCTGCTCCATTATCGGAATCGCTTATAAGAACCCAATTCAGAATCGGCACTCAGAGGCGCTCGTTGCGCTTTATTATCTCTGGCGATAAGACGTCGTTTAAGGGTCGAAAAACCTTCAATTCGCACTCGAAAATTGGGAATCCAACCGACGAGCTCCCCGTTTCAAAGGTTTTCTGATAGTAACGGCTCCCTCGATTTCGTGAATCCCTGGCGGGGCAACCTCATGGAGTCGGCCTATCACGGCGATGGGAAGTTGTGTTCAACTCGGCGCGAGAAGTCCTCCCCAGGTCGTAAATATGGGTGCACAAACATTGTAGATATAGTCACCCCTTCGAGATTATTCCCACCCCTTCAGCAAAAGAACTGGGCATAACTTTTCGCACGGGTATCGGAATTGCTAATGTGACCACAGTTCGGAATCGGCACTCCGAGGCGGTCAATAAGACGCTGGCTTCGCGGAATTCCATTTCGGGGCCGAAATTGCACCGCATAGCATGTGTACTAGTACACCGATTGTTGTACCCCTTAGGTAAGTCGCAGATATTTGTTCGTGCGAAGATCGATACCGCCCGCGAGCCCCAATTCGTAATCGACACCCTGACCCGGTCGGCACAATGTCGGATTCGGAGATTTCCAGAACGGCGCCCAAATTCCTCTCCGGGAGCGTGGTCGCGGGCTGCCGATGCGATCACATACAGACACCCCTTCGCTCAAACGAACATAACTTTCTGCTCTATTATCGGAATCACTTATAAGAACATAATTCAAATCGGCACTCAGAGGCGCTCGTCGCCCCTTATTATCTCAAGCAATAAGACGTCATTTTAGGGTCGAAAAACCTTCATTTCACACTTGAAATTGGGATTCCAACTAACGAGCTTCCCGTTTCCAAGGTTTTCAGATAGTAACATCTCCCTCGATTTCGTGAATCCCTGGCAGGTCAACCTCACGGAGTTGGCCTGTCACGGCAATGGGAAGTTGTGTTCAACTCAACGCGAGAAGTCCTCCCCAGGTCGTAAATATTGGTGCACAAATATCGCCGATATAGTCACCCCTTTGGGATTATTCCCACCCCTTCAGCGAAAGAACTGGGCATAACTTTCCACACGGGTATCAGAATCGCTAATGTGACCACAATTCGGAATCGGCACTCTGAGGCGGTCAACAGGACACTAGTTTCGCAAAATTCCATTTCGGGGCCAAAATTGCATCGCGGAGCGTGTGTACTAGTACACCAATTGCGTACCCCTTGGGTAAGTCGTAGATATTTGTTCGCGCGGCGATTAGAACCGCTCGCGAGGCCCCAATCCATAATCGACACTTCGACCCGGTCGGCACAATGTTAGATTCGGAGATTTCCAGTTCAGCACTCAAATTCCTCTCCGAGAGTGAGGTCGTGGGCCGCCGATGCGATCGCATACGGACATCCCTTCGCCCAAACGGGCATAACTTTCCGCTCCGTTATCGAAATCGCTTATAAGAACCCAATTCAGAATTGGTACTCAGAGGCGCTCGTCGCCCCTTATTATCTTAGGCGATAAGATGTCGTTTCAGGGTCGAAAAACCTTCATTTCGCACTCAAAAATTGGGATTCCAGCCGACGAGCTCCACGTTTCCAAGGTTTTCTGATAGTAACGTCTCCCTCGATTTCGTGAATCCCTAGTGGGGCAACCTCACGGAGTCGGCCTGTCACGGCATTGGGAAGTTGTGTTCAACTCGACGCGAGAAGTCCTCCCCAGGTCGTGAATATGGGTGCACAAACATCGCCGATACAGTCACCCCTTCGTGATTATTCCCACCCCTTCAGCGAAAGAACTGTGCATAACTTTCCGCACAAGTATCAGAATTGCTAATGTGACCACAATTCCGAATCGGCACTCCGAGGCGGTGGATAGGACGATGGTTTCGCAGAATTCCGTTCCAGGGCCGAAATTACACCGTGGAGCGTGAGTACTAGTACACCGATTGTCGTACCCCTTGGGGAAGTTGTGGATATTTGTTCGTGCGGCGATCATAACCACCCACGACGCCCCAATCCTGAATCGGCACTACGACCCGGTCGACACAATGTCGGATTCGGAGATTTCCGGTCCGGCACCCAAATTCCTCTCCGGGAGTGTGGTCGCGGGCTGCTGATGCGATCGCATACGAACACCCCATCGCTCAAATGGGCATAACTTTCCGCTCCATTATCGGAATCACTTACAAGACCCCAATTCGGAATCAGCTCTTTGAGCCGCTCTTCGCCCCTTATTGCCTTTGGCGATAAGTCATCATTTCGGGGTCAAAAAATGTAACGTCGCTTATTTTTGGATCCTTTTTGGATCGTGTGTGTTGTGGTTATGGTGGCCGTTGTAAGGCCAGTGTGGTGTAGTCGCGTGGTGTGTGCAGGTGTGGTGCAGGTTAGGTCCCGAAATGGAATAGGACCTGCTGCAGTTGAGTATGAGTTGGCGGCCAGGGGTGATCGTTAACTTGTTGGCGTCCAGGTAAGGTGCCGTTGACTTCATGAACTTGGCGGCATAAGATGTCGACGTTTATGGTGGCGGTTGCCTTAAGCGGCAGAGGGGTTGACGCCAACCTGTGAAATCTGCAGGTTATAGGGTCACCCGAGGGCAGGTTTTCTACCCTGTTCTCCCTTCCCCTTGCCCCAGCTTCACGCCCCTGTTTTCCTAAAGCTTCCAACAGGTACAGGAGAGTGGTTGGAGGATCGTGAGATGTGTGGCGTTGTCGAATCGGACGAGGAAACGCCGTGGTGAGGTGCAATTGCTGTGGGAGCTCGCGGAGGGTTCGGTGTGAACCGGGAGAATTCGGAAGGTTTAAGAGTGTTCTGAGGTAGGGGACGAACCCTGTTAGTTCCGTAGGATCATTAAAACACGACTTAACCACCTGAATTAACATGTTTAATGTATTTCGGGTTAGGTTGCACCATGTGGGAACAATGGGTGGTTTGATGAATTTAAGTAGTAAAGCATGCTGTTATGGTTTAATTATAATGTATGAATGTTAGCGAAACTATTTCCTTATGTTTTCCTGATGTTTTAACGATTGTAAAACCTGTAGAATCGGTTTAGGGTTTCTGCAGGAATAGAGGCTGAAGATCTTGGCGTCAACATCGATTGACGCCAGGTTCATCAGCCGGGATACAGACGGCTAGATCCATTGCCGTCTACTTCCTGTAAGCGGCAGTCGATGTGGCCGCTAACTTGTGTATAAGCAGAAATGACTGTTTATGGTATTTATCAATAATGAATGGTGCGTTGGCACTGTGGTGCACTGAGTGCACATGGTTTCTGTGTTTAGCATACGGGGTATGCAGTTAGTTACTCACTTTCGAGGCTGCGTGTTGTTCACGCAAGTCCAGTAGGGTTCACGTGTGGTGGACCGTTGTTACTTGAGGTTTACGTGAGGTTTCACGTGGTTTGTGTGTGACGAGCACGTGGTTTTGTGTACGTGGCAAGTAGTACGACGCCTACCGTGGTTACCTCTCCAGTTGGGTGCCCCAGGTTCTTTGTGAGCCAGGCTGTTAGCTCGGAGCTTTGTCCCAGTACTTGTGTTGTACCGTCGAGGTCTGTGTCGTCTGACCTGGACACCCTCACTCCTGTGTTTGAGTTGTACGTCCGGTTGAGGGAAAGACGACAGTGGGACAGTGACACTTGTGTTTGTCTTTAGTCACTTGTAGCGCACTCGTAGTTGGGGGTACGGACACCAGTAGACGTACTGGACCCCATCTAGTCCTTTTCCAGTGCCTCACTCTAGAGAGTTCCGGGCCAGGATCTCTAGAGGTGTCAGGCATGGGCCTGCGACTGTGTGGTCTGCAGGTGGTGGTGTTTAGTTGGTCTCCACAGTTGCTTGACCTTTTCACGTGGAGCGGCAGCTGGACCTTTCGTCCGTGGCTGCGAGACTGAGAGGTAGACCTGTGTTAGCTTGTCCGAGTCAGCTTCTGGTGTCGCGAACCAGTTCATGTGGCTCGTGTTTGACTGTCTCTACTTTAGCTTGTACACCTGTACTGGTTTGCCGTTTAATTATTTCAGTTGTTTTTCGTAGTCGGCAGACGGTGAGTACTTTTACAGCTTTCATATCCTGCTTAGCTGTTCTATAAATTGTTGGTACTGTTTATTGCTTTTGTACCTGTGGTTTTGGTTTGCTCGGTTTTGGGGGAGTTCCCTACTGAGCCAGTGACTAGCGAGGCTCACCCCTACCCCCACAAGTGAGAGTGAGGAGGACGTTTCACGACCGTCGTCCAGTTCAGAGCCGCGCCGTAGCGGTGCAGGGTCGGTACCTCCAGCTGTGTAGTAGCAGCTCCAGCAGTGTAGTGTAGTTAGTTGTTTATTTTCTTCAGTTGTACCTCGGGGTATGCCCCAGGCTCTTGTACTTCTTTTCAATTTTGTGGAAATATGGCTATGTAACTTGTGAAATATATATATAAAATGTGGTGTGTTTCTTTGTGTTTACACGGACTGTGGTTTGGTATCCCTTGCGAGGCTTTGGCCCGTTCGCGGGAGGCGGACTCGGTTCAAGTACGTTATCGGTTTAACGGGCTTGGCCGAGGCGTTCCACCACAGTTGGTATCAGAGCAAGGTCCGTGTTAATAGAAGGAAACTAGAAAGATACATAGCCTTATTTCGGTCTTTATACACTGCTGGTAGGGACCCTGGTTTTTGATAATTTGTTATTTTGATTTTTGTTTGGTATTTTGTTTATGTAGAAATTTCTGGAATGGCTGATAGAAGAGATTGGGGTGGTGGAGGAAATGATCCGGAGGAAAGTACTCAGCGTATGATAGAAAGGATCTGGGAAAGCCTCACGGATATTCGGGCAAGGATGGATCAGCAGGCGCCGGTACCACCGGTTGCAGTGCCACCTGGAGATGGAGAGACTGTACATGTTGCTCCAGTCCTGCCAAGAGTAGAGGTGCCTTTTGTAGCACCTGTGCCACCGCTAGTGTTATTAGCAGAGGAACCAATGATGCAGGTGGAGAAATTTCTGAGATTGCAGCCGCCTACTTATTCAGGAGGGCCGAATCCAGATACAGCGGAGCACTGGGTTCATGAGATTGAAAGAGTCTTTGCGACTATGAGGTGTCCGGCAGCAGATAAAGTTGTGTTAGCTGCTTATCAGTTGAGAGGTTTTGCATTAGAATGGTGGCGACTAAAGATGCAGACCACCTTTGCAGGCAGGACAGAAGAGGCTATTACTTGGTCGGAATTTCATGATGTATTTAACGATACATTCTTTCCAATTCAAGTGCAGCAAGTGAAAAGAGAGCAGTTTCGGACGCTCCAGCAAGGTAACTCTTCAGTTTTAGAGTACCAGATGAGATTTATGGCACTTAGTCGATATGCACCTTATGTGGTATCAGATAATAATATGATGGTTGAGTATTTTATTAGAGGTTTGAGAGTGGAGTTTCAGGATGCAATAGTACCTCTCATGTATAAGACAGTGGAAGAAGCATCCCAGAGAGCAGCTACATTGGAGAGGTCTATTCGGACTCGTCAGGTGGGCGAGTCAGGCTCAGGTAGTTTTCGGCTACCGCAGCAGTCAGTAGGTGCAAGTAAGGGTAAAGCACCAGCAGGACCTTCTTCATCAGGCTTTGGGAAATGGGGCCAGAAATTGAAGCAAGCATTTAAAGGCAAAGGAAGAGGATGGGGAGGTCGTCAGCAAATTCAGCAAGGCCGAGGTAGGCCTGAGGTGGAGGAGTCGCAGCAGAGTACTGCCAGGCAGCCTATTACTCCACCAGGATATAGATGTTATAATTGTAATCAGCCGGGGCATTTGATCCGCAATTGTCCCTATCCAAGAGAGTATGGGTATGGAAGAGGTGTGCAGCAGCAGCAGCAGCCTCAGCAGTTTCAGCAGCCACAGGCAGGTCGTGGCAGAGGAGCACCGCAGCAGCGAGGAAGAGGTCGGGTTATGGCTATTACCCGAGCCCAGGCGGAGGCATCGAATATGATAGAAGGTACTTTACCTCTTTATGATTATTCAGCAAGAGTTTTATTTGATTCGGGTGCCTCTCATTCTTTCATTTCCGAAGAATTTCTGGATTGTATAGCTCATCCTTTAGAAGAAAAGTCTTGTGAGTTAGTAGTGGAGGTTCCTTCGGGTGAGTTCCTACTCACTTCGAGCTATATAGATAAGCTCCTGTTATGATTGAAGGGAACCAGATGCCGGGTCGGTTGTATGCCCTGCAGTTGTCAGATTATGATATTATTTTGGGTATGGATTGGCTTGAGACTTATGGAGCAATGTTAGATTGCAGAAAGAAAAGGATCAGGTTTTGTCATCCTAATGGTGCAGTATTTGAATATCAAGGTATGCCTTTTTATACCTCTAAGTTTCTAATTTCTGCAATTAAAGCTAGAAAGTTGATTAATGCTGGATGTGTGGCTTATTTAGCCTCGGTAAGTCTGGTAGAAGCTAGTCAGCCAGTGGAAGCAGTTCCCGTGGTTAGGGAATTTGCTGATGTTTTTCCTGAGGATTTGCCTGGTTTAGCTCCACATAGAGAGGTGGACTTTGCTATTGAGTTGCTGCCAGGTACCATGCCGATTTCTAAAGCTCCATATCGGATGGCACCAGCAGAACTTAAAGAATTGAAAAAGCAATTAGAAGAGCTGATGCAGAAAGGGTTTATTAGACCGAGTCATTCCCCGTGGGGAGCGCCGGTTTTGTTTGTGAAAAAGAAGGATGGAAGTTTTCGAATGTGTATTGATTATAGAAATTAAATGATGTGACCATTAAGAATAAGTACCCGTTGCCGAGGATAGATGATCTGTTTGATCAGTTGCAATCAGCAAAAGTGTTTTCTAAAATTGATTTGAGATCCGGGTACCATCAGTTGAGAATTAAAGAAGAGGATATAGATAAGACAGCTTTTAGAACTAGATATGGTCACTATGAGTTTGTGGTTATGCCATTTGGGTTGACCAATGCTCCTGCAGGTTTTATGGATCTGATGAATAGAATTTTTCATCCATATTTAGACCAATTCATTGTGGTCTTTATTGATGATATTCTAATTTATTCAGCATCTGAAGAGGAGCATGCAGCTCATTTGAGGTTTACGCTGCAGTTGTTAAGAGATAACCAGTTGTTTGCTAAATTCAATAAGTGTGAATTTTGGTTAAAGAAATTCAGTTTCTGGGTCATGTTATCTCAGCTAAAGGAGTAGCAGTGGACCCAAGTAAAGTGGAAGCAGTGATGAGATGGGAAGTGCCTAAGACAATAACTGAGATTAGAAGTTTTCTGGGATTAGCAGGTTATTATAGGCGCTTTATTCAAGATTTTTCTAAGATTGCAGCACCTATGACTAAGTTGACCAGAAAAGGGATACCATTTGTGTGGTCCGGTGAATGTCAGAAAAGTTTTATGGAATTAAAGAAAAGACTTACATCAGCACCTATATTGACATTACCGGTAGGGAGTGGTGGTTTTGTGTTGTACACTGATGCTTCAAGGAGAGGACTTGGTGCAGTGCTTATGCAGCATGGCAAGGTGATAGCTTATGCGTCCAGACAATTGAAGCCGACAGAGGAGAATTACCCCACTCATGATTTGGAATTGGCAGCAGTTGTTTTTGCTTTGAAAATGTGGAGGCATTATCTGTATGGCGAGAGATTTGAGATCTTTACAGATCATAAAAGCTTGAAGTATATCTTCTCGCAGAAAGATTTGAACCTTCGCCAGCGCAGATGGATTGAATATTTAAAGGATTATGATTTCAGTTTGGCTTACCATCCGGGTAAGGCCAATGTTGTAGCAGATGCTTTGAGCAGAAAAGCATATGCAAGTTTGATGATGATTAAAGAATGGAAGCTGTATGAAGAGGTAGTAGAGAACTCCTTATATGTGCCCAGTAGTCAGCGATGGGCAGTACTAGCTGCTAGTGCTGTAGAGCCGTCTTTGTATTGGCAGATTATTGAGGCTCAGAGAGCAGATGTAAGTTTAGCTGAAATTGTGAAAATGGAAGGAGTTACCATTGATGATAATTGTGTGGTTAGGCTCAGAGGCAGGTTGTTTGTTCCAGCTGAAAGAGAGGTAAAACAGCGAGTGTTGGAAGAGGCTCATAAATCTAGGTACACTATCCATCCGGGTAGTACTAAAATGTACCATGATTTGAGAAAGCATTTCTGGTGGCCTCTTATGAAAAAGGAAATAGCAGAGTTTGTTGCAAGGTGTGCTATCTGTCAACAGATTAAAGCAGAACATCAAAAGCCTGGAGGTTTGTTGCAACCGTTGCCCATTCCACAGTGGAAGTGGGATGATATTGCTATGGACTTTGTAGTAGGTTTACCAAGATCGAGTTCCGGGCATAATGGAATATGGGTATTTGTTGACAGATTAACTAAAGTGTGCAGATTAGTAGCAGTAAGTATGTCTTGGACAGTGGACAGATTAGCAAAAGTTTATGTTGAAAGAATTATTCCATTGCATGGTATTCCGAAGACTATTGTGTCTGATAGAGATCCAAGATTTACTTCTGGTTTTTGGAGAAGTCTGTAAAAGGTAATTGGTACTGAGCTGAGATATAGTTCCGCTTATCATCCCCAGACAGATGGTCAGACAGAGAGGACCATTCAGATGATTGAAGATATGTTGCGGGCTTGTTGTTTAGTTTGGGGAGATAGCTGGGAGCATCATTTGGGAATGGTTGAGTTTGCCTATAATAATAGTTATCATACCAGTCTTGGGATGGCACCGTATGAAGCTTTATATGGAAGGCATGTAGAACCCCAATGAACTGGCATGAAGTGGGAGAAAGGTAGTTAGTGGGTCCTGAATTGATTTAGCAAACCACAGAAATAGTGAAGCTTATTAAAGAAAAATTACAGGCAGCTCAAAGCAGGCAAAAAAGTTATGCAGATATCCGGAGGAGACCACTTCAGTTTGAAGTGGGAGATTTTGTTTTCTTGAAAGTTTTCCCGAGTAAAGGTATTATGAGGTTTGGTAAGACTGGAAAGTTGAGTCCAAGGTATGTGGGACCTTTCCAGGTAATTGAGAGAATTGGGGAAACGGCTTATAGGCTGGATTTGCCAGCAGATTTTGCAGATGTTCATGATATATTTCATGTTTCTATGTTAAGAAAGTGTATTGAAGATCCAACTCAAATAATCAGATATCAAGGTGGTGACCTGAGACCGGATATGACTATGCCAGAGTATCCAGTGCAGATCACAGATCGAAAAATAAAGAAGCTGAGAAATAAAGAAATCGAGTTGGTTAAAGTGAGATGGGAAAATAGGTTAGGTGGTGAGGATACCTGGGAGTTAGCTGAGGAAATGGCTAAAGGGTATCCCTATCTGTTTGAATAAGCTTTTGTATTTCTTTTTAGATGATAGTATTTGTAAAAATGTGTATGTTTAAGTTGTTTATCTTTGAATTGTATTATGAATTTCGAGGTCAAATTTTCTTTTTAGATGATAGTAATGTAACGTCGCTTATTTTCGGATCCTTTTGGATCGTGTGTGTTGTGGTTATGGTGGCCGTTGTAAGGCCAGTGTGGTGTAGTCGCGTGGTGTGTGCAAGTGTGGTGCAGGTTAGGTCCCGAAATGGAATAGGACCTGCTGCAGTTGAGTATGAGTTGGCGGCCAGGGGTGATCGTTAACTTGTTGGCGTCCAGGTAAGGTGTCGTTGACTTCATGAACTTGGCGGCATAAGATGTGGACGTTTATGGTGGCGGTTGCCTTAAGCGGCAGAGGGGTTGACGCCAACCTGTGAAATCTGCAGGTTATAGGGTCACCCGAGGGCAGGTTTTCTACCCTGTTCTCCCTTCCCCTTGCCCCAGCTTCACGCCCCTGTTTTCCTAAAGCTTCCAACAGGTACAGGAGAGTGGTTGGAGGATCGTGAGATGTGTGGCGTTGTCTAATCGGACGAGGAAACACCGTGGTGAGGTGCAATTGCTGTGGGAGCTCGCGGAGGGTTCGGTGTGAACCGGGAGAATTCGGAAGGTTTAAGAGTGTTCTGAGGTAGGGGACGAACCCTGTTAGTTCCGTAGGATCATTAAAACACGACTTAACCACCTGAATTAACATGTTTAATGTATTTCAGGTTAGGTTGCACCATGTGGGAACAATGGGTGGTTTGATGAATTTAAGTAGTAAAGCATGCTGTTATGGTTTAATTATAATGTATGAATGTTAGCGAAACTATTTCCTTATGTTTTCCTGATGTTTTAACGATTGTAAAACCTGTAGAATCGATTTAGGGTTTCTGCAGGAATAGAGGCTGAAGATCTTGGCGTCAACATCGATTGACGCCAGGTTCATCAGCCGGGATACATACGGCTAGATCCATTGCCGTCTACTTCCTGTAAGTGGCAGTCGATGTGGCCGCTAACTAGTGTATAAGCAGAAACGACTGTTTATGGTATTTATCAATAATGAATGGTGCGTTGGCACTGTGGTGCACTGACGTGCACATGGTTTCTGTGTTTAGCATACGGGGTATGCAGTTAGTTACTCACTTTCGAGGCTGCGTGTTGTTCACGCAAGTCCAGTAGGGTTCACGTGTGGTGGACTGTTGTTACTTGAGGTTTACGTGAGGTTTCACGTGGTTTGTGTGTGACGAGCACGTGGTTTTGTGTACGTGGCAAGTAGTACGACGCCTACCGTGGTTACCTCTCCAGTTGGGTGCCCCAGGTTCTTTGTGAGCCAGGCTGTTAGCTCGGGGCTTTGTCCTGGTACTTGTGTTGTACTGTCGAGGTCTGTGTCGTCTGACCTGGACACCCTCACTCCTGTGTTTGAGTTGTACGTCCGCTGAGGGAAAGACGACAGTGGGACAGTGACACTTGTGTTTGTCTTTAGTCACTTGTAGCGCACTCGTAGTTGGGGGTACGGACACCAGTAGACGTACTGGACCCCAGCTAGTCCTTTTCCAGTGCCTCACTCTAGAGAGTTCCGGGCAAGGATCTCTAGAGGTGTCAGGCATGGGCCTGCGACTGTGTGGTCCGCAGGTGGTGGTGTTTAGTTGGTCTCCACAGTTGCTTGACCTTTTCACGTGGAGCGGCAGCTGGACCTTTCGTCCGTGGCTGCGAGACTGAGAGGTAGACCTGTGTTAGCTAATCCGAGTCAATTTCTGGTGTCGCGAACCAGTTCACGTGGCTCGTGTTTGGCTGTCTCTACTTTAGCTTGTACACCTGTACTGGTTTGACGTTTAATTATTTCAGTTGTTTTTCGTAGTCGGCAGACGGTGAGTACTTTTACAGCTTTCATATCCTGCTTAGCTGTTCTATAAATTGTTAGTACTGTTTATTGCTTTTGTACCTGTGGTTTTGGTTTGCTCGGTTTTGGGGGAGTTCCCTACTGAGCCAGTGACTAGCGAGGCTCACCCCTACCCCCACAGGTGAGAGCGAGGAGGACGTTTCACGACCGTCGTCCAGTTCAGAGCCGCGCCGTAGCGGTGCAGGGTCGGTACCTCCAACTGTGTAGTAGCAGCTCCAGCAGTGTAGTGTAGTTAGTTATTTATTTTCTTCAGTTGTACCTCGGGGTATGCCCCAGGCTCTTGTACTTCTTTTCAGTTTTGTGGAAATATGGCTATGTAACTTATGAAATATATATATATAATGTGGTGTGTTTCTTTGTGTTTACACGGACTGTGGTGTGGTATCCCTTGCGAGGCTTCGGCCCGTTCGCGGGAGGCAGACTCGGTTCAAGTACGTTATCGGTTTAACGGGCTTGGCCGAGGCGTTCCGCCATAAAAATCTTCGTTTCACCCTAAAAAATTGGGATTCCAGCCGACAAGCTCCCCGTTTCCAAGGGTTTCTGACGGTAACGTCTCCCTCGATTTCGTGAATCCCTGGCGGGGCAACCTCACGAAGTCGGCCTGTCACGGAGATCGGAATTTGCGTTCAACTTGGCGGGAGAAGTCCTCCCCAGGTCGTAAATATGGGTGCACAAACATCACCGATATAGTCACCCCTTCGGGATTATTCCCACCCCTTCAGTGAAAGAACTGGACATAACTTTCCGCACGGGTATCGGAATCGCTAATGTGACCACAATTAGGAATCGGCACTACGAGGCGGGGGACTGGATGTTGGTTTCGTGAAATTCTATTCCGAGGCTGAAATTGCACCATGGAGCGTGTGTACTAGTACACCGACTGTCGTACCCCCTTAGGTAAGTCGCAAATATTTGTTCGCATAGCGATCGAAACCGCCCGCAAGGCCCCAATCCAGAATCGGCACTTTGACCCAGTCGGCACAATGTCAGATTCGAAGATTTCCGGTCTGGCGCCCAAATTCCTCTCCGGGAGCGTGGTCGCGGGCTGCCGATGCAATCGCATAGGGACACACCTTCGCTCCATTATCGGAATCGGCACTCAGAGACGCTCAATTCGGAATCGGCACTCAGAGATGCTCAATTCGGAATCGGCACTCAGAGATGCTCGCCGCCCCTTACTACCTCAGATGATAAGACGTCGTTTCGGGGTCGAAAAATCTTCATTTCACACGTAAAAAATGGGATTCCAGCCGACGAGCTACCCGTTTCCAAGGTTTTCTGACAGTAACGTCTCCCTCGATTTCATGAATCCCTGGCGGGACAACCTCACGAAGTCGGCCTGTCACGGAGATCGGAATTTGCGTTCAACTCGGCGGGAGAAGTCCTCCCCAGATCGTAAATATGGGTGCACAAACATCGCCGATATAGTCAACCCTTCGGGATTATTCCCACTCCTTCAGTGAAAGAAATGGGCATAACTTTCTGTACGGGTATCGGAATCGCTAATGTGACAACAATTCGGAACCGGCTCTCCGAGGCGGTCGACATGTCGGTGGTTTCATGGAATTCCATTTCAGAGCCGAAATTGCATCACGGAGCGTGTTTACTAGTACACCAATTGTCATACCCCTTGGGTAAGTCGCGGATATTTATTCGCGCGGCGATCGGAACCGCTCGCGAGGCCCCAATCCGGAATCCGCACTTCGACCCGATCGGCACAATGTCGTATTCGGAGATTT
Organism: Colocasia esculenta; assembly: GCA_014218235.1. Classification (NCBI taxonomy): domain Eukaryota; kingdom Viridiplantae; phylum Streptophyta; class Magnoliopsida; order Alismatales; family Araceae; genus Colocasia; species Colocasia esculenta. The sequence continues at coordinate 1,565,943 of CM024754.1, read as the reverse complement.
TCGGTCCGGCGCCCAAATTCCTTTCCGGGAGCGTCGTCGCGGGCTACCGATGCGATCGCATACAAACACCCCTTCGCTCAAACGGGGTCAGAATCGGCACTCAGAGACGCTCGTCACCCCTTATTATCTCAGGCATAAGACGTCGTTTCAGGGTCGAAAAACCTTCATTTCGCACTCGAAAATTGGGATTCCAGCCGACGAGCTCCCCGTTTCCAAGGTTTTCTGACAGTAACGTCTGCCTTGATTTTGGGAATCCCTGGCGGGTCAACCTCACGGAGTCAGCCTGTTACAGTGATGGGAAGTTGTGTTCAACTCGGCGCGAGAAGTCCTCCCCAGGTCGTAAATATGGGTGAACAAATATCGCCGATATAGTGACCCCTTCGGGATTATTCCCACCTTTTCAGCGAAAGTACTGGGCATAACTTTCCTCACAGGTATCGGAATCGCTAATGTGACCACAATTCGGAATCAGCACTCCGAGGCGGTGGACAAGATGCCAGTTTTGTGGAATTCCGTTCCGGGGGTGAAATTGCACCGCATAGTGTGTGTACTAGTACACTGATTGTCGTACCCCTTGGGTAAGTCGTAGATATTTTTTTGTGCGGCGATCGGAACCGCCCGCGAGGCCCCAATCCGGAATCAGCACTTCGACCCGGTCGACACAATGTATCTATTTTAGTGATTAAAAAACTAAGACAATGTGCAACTCTAACATATTTTCTATAAAGATCTTAGCACAGGAAATAAATCAAGAAAAGTCAAGAAAATCTCTGTAAGTATTCTACCCTGAAACATTTAAGGTTCAGTGCATATAAATTCTCTAAGTACACATCAATTTCACTAAGTGATCGCATCGATTTCGGTCTCAGAACGATTCGCTAAGTGATCGCATCGATTTCGGTCTCAGAACGATTCGCTAAGTGATCACATCGATTTCGATCTCAAAACGATTCGCTAAGAGATCACATCGATTTTGAACTCAGAACGATTCGCTAAGAGATCACATCGATTTCGGTCTCAGAACGATTCGCTAAGTGATCGCATCTATTTCGATCTCAGAACGATTCGCTAAGTGATCGCATCGATTTGATTATAATGATTTGATCACAACGACTCGCTTATAACGATTTGCTTATAGTGTTATAACGATTTGCTCATAACGATTTACTTATAGTGTCATAACGATTTGGTTATAACGATTTACTCATAACGATTTGCTTACACTGTCATAACGATCTTATTATATAACGATTTGTGTGTATATCGATTTGGTTATGAACGTACAATGATTCACATGAACAATGACTCATTCACAACGATTTTATAAGTCATGTTCATATCGATTTCATGAGCTATATCGACTTGGTATTCAAATATCTTGACAAGTCAAAGTCATCCCACGTATTTCTCGTACATCCATACATTAAATATAACCGTACATTTCTCTGCACGATGCATGTTCAAATATCTTCTATTCTTATGCTTCTACATGAAATATCTTTTGAAAAGATAGAATGGAATTTCTATTTTGATGTATTCTCACTCTAATGTTGACTGACAACAAGAGACAGCTTACATGTCTACGTTTTAGCATTTAATGTGTGTAGGTCTCTGACAGCACCACTCTATACAACGTTGAATAAAGTAGAAGCTAGAGGATATCAAGAAGGATTTTCCTATTACGTGTATGGAACGTAAAGGACTGTTGATTGCAACCATGCAGTCTAACGTCCTCAGATCATAGAGACAACGGATTCTTCAACGACTACTTTTCAAAAGAAGCTATATATTGAAGACTGATAACTCCAGAGAAAACAACTTTCGATAAGCTTAATCTTCACGATCTTCGAGCATCCAGAAGAGCCAAGCTTCACTCCATTCATTTAGTTTTAGCTCTTAGCTCTCTACGTTTGAGTGCTTAGCTTTGAGAGAGCTGCAGTGTACTAAGAGAACTCTTCATTGTAGATCTTTTCTCTCTCAGTCTTCGCTTCGGATAAAGCACTGTTCTATTAGCTTGATCTAGGGGCGTATCATCCCTTGAACACATCTTCGTATTGTTCCCTTCGTGTTGAAGGAAGACCCGGGGTTCCAGGGTGTTTTAGGGTTCCAGGGTATTTTTCCCTTCGTGTTGAAGGAAGACCTGGAGGGTTCCAGGGTGTTGTATTCCTCTTCGGGTTGTGAAGAGAAGACCAGCTGCGGCTGGGTGTGTAAGTGTCCTTGAGGGGGACTGTACCCTTGGGTAGTGAATCCTGAGTTGTTACTCAAGGACTGGACGTAGGACTCCTGTGGAGAGGAGTCCGAACCAGGATAAAATATTATGTAGTGTGATTGCTTGCTTTGTGTTTGTTGTTTCTTTTCACTAACACTAACAATCATCGAAGTGTATGTTGTGTGAACGTTTTTTATTATAGATTTTAAATAATCAATTTTAAAGAATCACATTCACCCCCCCCCCCCCTCTGGGCTTGCTAGCTGGGCAACACGTAGAACGGCTCCAAGTCGTCTGCACGGTAAGGGTGCCCGACTTAGGTTTGGCTGGCCAACCCCTTCCTCCCTGATGGCTAGGCGCCACAACTATCCTAGGAACGTAAAAGAGTGAAGAAGGAGATAGTCCTCATTTCCCACTTGATTCACGGCCACATATTGTCCTAAATGTGAAGACAATTACAACTAACGACGTGGGCACCCATTGAGATTCTTCCTTTATTGGAGTAACTCCCAGTTATGAATATGTTATTATAACACCCATCTTAACTCCTCATAATCACAGCCATAACGGCTCAATTGAAACTAGACTCATAAGGGAGAGACTTATAAATATCTAGGAACTCTCCGTACTCAATTAAGTCGTTCTAAAGGTAGAAGATTTTGGTGAAGAGTGATCTTAATTCTATTTGCTCTCGCCGGGTTGGTTTTAAGTATCAGAGAGTTATTCCTAAAAATGCATTCTCATGACCCTTGATTTTTTTCCCTCTCTTCTAGATATGCGGCATACAAAAGGGGTAAATCTTCATATTCAAGATCATTCTCTTCTTTCCCAAAGACGCTTACGAAGTGGGTATGATCCTAAATTAGCATCATTAACAAGGGTTACTTTAACAAAAATAATTCTTTGCTTTGATTAGGAGTGTTCATTATTCAGTTCAAATCAAAAAATCAAACCAAACCGACAATTTAATTAGGTTTGGTTCGGGTTGAGAGGCCCCTCGATTTGGTTCAATTTTTTATTGTGAAACCAAGATAAAATTGAATATATAGAAAAAAAATAATAATAATATATTATTATATCATAGCAAGTTTTGTAGCGCAGTTGATTAGTGAACTAAAAATTTTATGAGAGGTGGGGGGTTTGATTCTCACACGTGCTTTAAAAATCTCTTTTTTATTATTTTCGATTCAAACCGTTCGATTCGATTTAGGATTTAGAATTTTGAATTTAAAATTTAAAATTTAAAAAAATAATTTAATTTTAATTTAATAAAAAAAAATAGGTCAAACCAATCAACCCGAACCGTGTAACTAGCTTTGACGGGGGAGCAGCAGCAGCAGCTGCATACTAAGGTACTACTGTAACTGTTATTGCCTTCCACCGATCAAAAGGGAAAACCCACCCCCGCTCGCCCCCTTCGGAGATGGCGTCCGATCCGAAGAAGAGAAAAATCGAAGCCATCAGTGGGTAGGTGCCTTATCTCCTCCTTCCGGCTCGTGTTATTCGCTATTTTTTCTTTATAGTTTCTCGTGGATTTGAATAACGAAGGGCAAGTAGTTCTTGTTGTTCCACTGCATTCAACTCCTGCAAACCTATATTAATTTGCACAGAAGTTCGTTAGATCCCGTTCCAGTGCTGATTGCTGCCGAAATTTTCCTCCTGCGCTGTGGTCTGGTGCTTTTTATGTGATTGATATGAGGAGAAACCGTCTGTGTATTTAGGTCTTTCTTGTCGATGTCGTCACACTTCATGTGGGGCATGCAGAGAGGGTTCTCTGTTGTAGTGCTGCTGACTCTGTTGCTCTAGTGGAATTAGGAGCTGGCAGCATTTCGTGACGTTCTGGGGTGGCTTCAGGAAGTTGTGCCGATTTAGCTTTGGACCAGGGTTTTAAGGCTGGTGCTCGGAGGGAAAAGAAACTCTTCGTTTTATCTGCAATGTTGCTTTCAATTTTGTCGTCGTGGGATAAGAGTGTAACGTTGCTGTTTGCGCGACAAGTATAGTTAGTGGAAAGAAACTGCTAACATGAGGACGCATGTGTGGCTTGTATATATTGTGGTAGTATTTTATGGCTTTTTGGCTGCTTCTGGTTCACAAATGGTTGATTCAATTCTATGTTCTGACTAAATTTCTCCCATTCCCACATTGTTTCCAACAATCAATCCAGCCACTGTTTGAGATTTTTTTTCCCCCAAGAAGAATGCCTCACATTTTGTATTTATTGAAAATCTCTGTCCTGTCACTGTCCAAAATCCTCTTGCAGGTATCTCAAAATTCCCTTCCATAAACAGTCCAATGATGCGCTTAACACTGATGGTACTGCAAAGACGGCTTCATTCATGAGGCTTTGCGCCCATAGTAATAGTGTAGCTTGCATCCACTCTGTATCTTTTGCCATACAGTTTTCATTGTTCATTTTGCGGATCACTATTCTGCTTTACATGAGTGTTTGCCAACTCGCAATGAAATTAAAATCTATTGCAGACTACAGAATTGATTCAGCCTAGTGGTACAGAATTTACATGGGCATTGTCTTGACATGGGTCTTGAGCAAGAAAGCTTCCTTTTTTTGATATGCTTACGACATCTTTAAGAATAGGTAGGCTTGCGGTATCTTATGCTGTACTAGGGCCATTCAAATGGTGGAGTAGGCCATGGCGCATGCTACTGTTGTTCTAGTGCTGGTTTCTTCCAATTATATTACCTATTTTGTGGTGTCGACTGTGGGTGGTGGAGAAAACCAAGGGCCACACTCAGCAACAAATGCTTCCCTTGAGAACTTGACAATTTTCTGCCATTACAAAATGTTATTCCAATCAGGGTTTTCTTGGATGACTCGACTTTTGCTAGTCTCATAACAGATTGTGGCGGGTGTTAGTCTGTCCATGCAGCAAGCATGAGAAATATTTCATCTTGTTATTTAGCTTTTCATTTCTGTAAGGATTCAGCACACAGTTCCAGACAGAGATTGAAATTGTTTTAGTTTTATGTATTGTGATTCTTTCCTTGAATGAATGTTATGAACTTGTAAACGAGATGTTTCCTTGCACTATACTTGAAGCAGATGCACTTTAATCCGATCCTGATCTTGTCTTGTACATCAATGACCTATCAGTAGATAGTGTTACGAATTCTGCAATATTAATGTAATCCTTCTGTGGAAACATTTCCTGCATTTCTCCAATGGCAGAGTGACAATTCTTTTTATGGGAAGGGCCATCAGATAGATGTATTATAGTATTAATTACATAATTAAAAAGGTTAAAGAAGAATGAAAAATGCAACTCATGGAACACCTACTATATTGGTTTTGAAGACCAGATAGACTGCATCAAAGTTCAACGCGTGAGATACAGCAAATTAGAGGGCACAAGGCCCCAAGTTTCTTCTGAAACAGGGAATTCATGGATTGCTAAATCATTTTTACATGTACACTAAAAATTCATACTAGTCCTCTCCATCCTACGAGCACATGATTGGACAAGTCTAGGTAGTATTTGAGTTTTTCTCTGTTGTAGTCAAATAGGAACATCAAATTTAGTGAAGTTTAGCTGATCAATGTTCCCTAGGTAATTACAAAACTTTACTTCCAACTTAGGGTTCCATCATATGTGGATTTCACTACACATATTTCATGTTTTGCTGATTATGTAATTGGGACTTTACTGAGGGCAAGTCGTTTCTTTGTTTATTGTTATTCAGAAACATCCCTTCATCAGTGGGAAGTGGCGATAAATTTGCAAGCTCTTCTCATGGTTCACCAGTATGCCTTCTCTTCTTTTTACTTTCAGAAGTTTATCTTTGTTTAACCCAAATGAGACTGCAAGATAGTATTCAAGATAAACTGTTTTCATGGAATGCGTGTTTGTGCAGGCTTTGGTGACACATACAGGTGGTAAGGATCAGAGAGTTGTACAGGCCAAGAACTTTGCTGTAGCAGAGGCGCAGCAAGATCACTGGCTTGGTAGTTTTAAAAGCTTTGATTCTTCCTTTGGGAATTTTATTGTGCCTGTAATTCCAACCCGGACTGACTTATTCAGATAGAAAATTATCAAACTCTCCTGCGGTAGAAATAATTATAGTTTAACCTGTGTGCTCATCCAGTAATGTCGATTAGCCCCCTTGTTAATACAACTAAATCGAACAAGTGTTTGGGACCTCTTGTCATGTGATCTGCATTTGGACATGATTTTACTAAAGCTTTCACGATCTTTTGCTGTATATCTTTTCTGAAATATCTCTCTCCATTTAGCTGCACATTCAGCTTTGATTGGCGCGGTACCACTGGTCTTGACTTGGATGTTTCCCTCCCCCTCGCGACATTTGTTTAGCAGTTGATTTGTTTCTTTGTTGCTCGATAAATCTACTGCTTTTTCTATGCACCGTATCTTTTGGTTCTCTCAAGCAATAAAGGTATCAATAATTTTTTCTCTTCCAAGTGAATATCACTTGCATATGATACAACGAGATAAAAGATCTGAAAACTTCTTAAATCATGCACGACCCTGCTTTATGCTTTGAGCGATAAGTTACATAAAGCAGCCATTTCTAAAGTATAGAAGTGTTATTTGTCCGTAGTGTATTTGAAGTTGTAATGCCTTTCGGTGCCTTCTGAACATTGAATCCCTAAGAAAATCGGCTGCAAGTGTCTAAAAGGGATGGCCAATCTGTTAACGACAGCTTGGTTCTTCCTTTGACATAAGAAAAATGGTTTAGTAACACCATTTGATAACACATTAAAGTAACACATCAATCAAAGAGCACCACAACCTCATCATTTATGAGGTTTTTTAATTTTTTTATTTCAATCGCTGATGTGGCACAGTTTTAATGATGATATTACCAAATGATGTTATCAAATAGTGTTACAAAATTGTTTCTCTTGACATAATGCTAGCTACCCCGCTGGCTAGATTGCAAAAACAGCTGGATTGCTGGGGTAGGTTGACATGGCATGTGAGGTGGTGGCTGGCGACCTGGCAGCTGGCTGCGGCCGAATGGCCAGCGTCCAGCTTCTAATGACCAAAATTGTTATTTGTCAGCTCAACTGAGTTAGTTATCAGCTGAAATCAGTTATGTCAGCCGAACATAGATTGACTCAAGTCTCCTTAGGTCTCAAAGTTCAAATCTCTACTCAGCCGAACATAGAGTGACTCAAGTCTCCTTAGGTCTCAAAGTTCAAATCTCTACTCCCACACATACTTATAAAGAAAGTTGGAGGAACTATTTGTCAATTTGAAGGTGCTAAGCTATTTATTAGCCGAAAAGATCTATTTTTCACTTTAAGTATTTTTTTTCAAAGACAAATCAGTCGTTGGCCATAGATCTTCGGTCACTGCCGGTCATTGCGGATTGTTGGCTGCTGTCAGATTTCCGTGTTGTCAATGATGTGACAATAAAATTGCTTCGGAATAATGCATTGTGGGCACTCAAAAATTATTATTGGGCCTTGCTAGTTAGCCCAACTCTTCAGAAAAGAAAACACCCCTCTAAAAAAAAACTCACTTAAATGACCCATCCTACAAAGCCCAAGAAGGTCTCTCATCCAAAGGCCCATGATACCCCATGTTGGGGGTCATCTTAAGATATCTATCACCCTCCCCACCACCAACCAAAGGCTGCCAAAAAAAAACTGGCTGAAAAGGTTCCTGCGGCAGAGGAAGTTGGGATCTTTTTGAGATTTTTCTAGAAGGCTTTTGGCCAAGAGAAGGGGAGGCTTGGAGGCCAAAAAAGAGGGGGGTTTTCTTCTCCAACAAGGAGGAGGTCTACTGATTTTCTCTTCTCCAAGGGGGCTCCCGTGAGCTCTGGTTTTCTGCAGAAAAGCAAGAAGAGAAGGAAGAGGCAAGGAAAAAGAGAAAGAGAAGAAGAGTTCAAGAGAAGGAAAAGATAAGGAAAAGAAGACGGAAGAGAGAGAGAGATTCTTGACTTGTCTTGTAAAGGAGTGGGAGAGGAAGAGAGGGTAAGGTTGAGTGGCGATGGTCTCCCCTCTCCCTTTCTTTCCTTAATTTCTTTTTTGTACTTTCTTCCTTTCTTTTGCAAGAAAGTGCTATGCGTACCCTTCTCCTTCCCTTCATGTGAATGTTCTTCTTTGTGTATTTATTGCTTGTCTTCCTTCCATCATGTCTTCTTAGATGTGTGTGGTTTAAAAAAAAAATTTAAGGGGCAAGAGGGGTCACGGGAAGGGGAGCTTCTCTTTGTAGAGAAGTGTTTCTTTCCTTCTAATACCCATATGAGATCACACAAGTCCCATCATATGCCTCAATAAATGAGGCCTTGGGATTGTGGAACTCTTCCCCCTCCTTCTACCTTATGTGTCTTGCCATCCCTCTATGGTGAAATGCCCATTAGACCTTGCGTGGATCTCCCTTTTAGATGTGTTTTTCACTGTTTAACTCCCCTCAATTTGCAGTTTGCACAGTGTAAACAGTCCTCTCATGTGCATTTTTGTATTTGGGGCATGTCCCTTTTGCTAACCAAGGGGTTGAATAACTAATGTTCATGCCCTCTTGCTTAGCACCCATCCCCAAGAGACCCATCAAGCCTGTTTTTGGCCCATCATCACTCCATTTTCATGGATTCCCACAGACCTCAGGTGGCGTCGATTCGCTGTCTTTCAGGAGAGGGCACTGGTTGCTGACCTGTTTCCTCGATTCGGACAGCCCAGGAAGCCCCGCCGATTCGCCATTCTGGGGGTTGTTTTTCTGATTCGGTCAGTCTGGGCAGTCTCGCCAATTCGGTCGCCAGCTTCATGCTCTTGGCCGATTCACATAAGCAAGGTCATTGCTCCATGTGATGTCAGCCAAGGAAATGGATATTAAATCACAAGAGACCCATCCAAACCCCTGGGTTGGACAATGTGATGTTCATACCCAGATGTATGGGTTCATATGCCCCATTCGCCCCTCGGATTTGACGTGGTCGTGACGTGACCCGGTTTTCTCGTAGGCTTGCCTCGGGGATCGGTGTTATGTGCCACCGGAGTAACGCCGTTGTTCGGCGTATACTTCCTCTTTTGGTGTCGTCTTCATCATGGTGGACGTGTACCGCGCTCTCCCCGTCAACCGTGACAAGGGGAGATGTTGCCGAATTTTCCACGTGAGGATCGAATCGGCATGGAATTTTTAAAAGAAACTCTTAAGGTTTAACTGCCTCAATGGTATTTCGGCTGAGCGCCGATTCAACTCGGGCCGCCAATTCGGTTACGTTTCGCTGATTCAGCATCATCCCGCCGATTCGGTCATCCCGCCGATTCAGCTGCATATCGCCGATTCGATTCTGCCTCGCCGATTCGCTGTTTGCATGTGTCCTGCCGAATGGATTATACCCCGACCTGTCGATTCAGACCCGCCTGGCCTATTCGTTGTTTGCCTTGCTGCTTGCAAGCAGCGCCGAATCAGATGAGCGCCGCCGAATCGAGTGCATCTGTGCTGCCGACTAGCCCCCAAGTGGCTGGGCAGCGAATCGCGTATAGAACCACAACTTGCACTCTTCAAAAGAACCAAAGAACAAATCAAAACTTTTTTATGGTAAAAAAAAATAAAAGAGCAAATAAATCACCCCATATTTTAAATGTCTCAAAAAGAACACAAGATCAAAGTGAACATTTTTCAAGCAATAAACGATAAAAGATCATCTCATGTTTTACAAAAGGCCAAAAGATCAAATTGAACTTTTTCAAGCAAGTAAAAGATCACCTCATGTTTTGCAAAGAACAAAAGATCCAAATTAAAATGATCAAATAGACAATTTCTCGACTTGTGTTTTTTCAAATGAGAACCACTTCATGATAAAAGAAGCAAATGAACGAATAGGCAAAGAGATTCGATAATTGGCTAAATAAAAGATCAAATGATTTTGAATAGACGCTCATTTTGCTTAATGGTATTTCAGCTTAAATTTAAGTCACATCTTACACGTTCATCGGATGTCTTCGCTTTAGGCTACAAAACCTTCTAATTTTGGCGATTAATTAAGGATTTTCCCTCTCAGAGGGATGTAATTAACGCTGTTGCGTTCAGGCAACAGCGGGATATTGGTCTAGGACCCGACATTCACTTTCGTTTGATGAAGTCAAACGGTGCGCACAATAGACCTAAAACCCTCCGACTCTCGGAAGTAAAACACCTTGTTGTCACTTTGGTGACTTGCACGTCTGCGCTGTGCGAATTGTGGATTCATCTCTCGTCACCATAGCTCCTGTAACATTTGACGAGACTTAGATTCACAATACGCATGCATCTATGAGAACCATGATAAATAGAACTTAAAAGATTTTAATTTATTTAATAAATTCATTTCCACATGCATCTCAATTTATTACTTGGGCACTTGGATAATAATAATGAGCAAGGCATGTTATTATGTTATATTTCAGATATAACGTGAATCAATAAGATTGTTTTCAAACAATGCACTTCAGTTTATTTACCTGGGCACTTGGATTATAAGCAAGGCGTGTTATTATGTTATGTTTCTACGCTGCCAGTTGGTTATGAATGACTAAAGCCCTGCACCTTCCCAAGTTACCATGTTTCTATGCTCCTCACTGGACATGACTTTCACCTCGCTAGGTGTTGACCCTCGTTGGTAGAGCTGTTCATAATACGGTCCAATCCGAAAAATCGAACTGAACCGGCCAGTTCGGTTCGATTCGGGTTGAGAGGTCCCATAGTTCAATTCAATTTCTTGTTGAAAAACCGAATGAACCAAATAGATATTAAATATATTTAATAATTAATATATATCAGAAAAGAGTGCATAGCCCAATGGGCTAGCGCCTCCCAAATCCTTAGGCGGGCCTTTAAAGCGTGTTTTTTTTATTCGGTTCAAATCGAACCGGTTCGGTTCGGTTTGAACTAAATTTCGGTTCGATTTCAATTCACCCAAAAAAAGAGGTGAACCGAACCGGACCATATTCACCCCTACTCGTTGGGCCCCTAGATCAATAAATTCGTAACCTTTCACCGGGCTAGGTGCTAAACGCTATGCAGGCATTTCGGCTATTTGATCTGTATGAAGACGACAAAGTTAACGAGGAGCTAGATGCTGAAATTCTGTACTCAAAACATTGTAAGAATCAAATGTGCGCGAAAAAACCACAACAGTGTGAAGAAAGAGATCAAAGGTGAACAAAGACAGCTAAATAATGCATCATACATGAACAAAAAAGTAAATGAAAGATTTCCACTAAACCACAAAGTAAGTTTGATGCAGTAGAATAGCTGTATGCATGAACAAAAAATTAACCACCAATGCATAATAATCCCGTCTTCTCCATGTCATTTCTGACGAAAAGCTCGAACGTATATCATCAAGTAGTGCCAACTTAACTAAGAAAACATGCAGACGATTACAAGACGATTGCAGGTCTGCAGAACGACTATTTTGCATGAGGCCGACATCGTCTCTTATGAAAATCGAAAAAAAAATATTAAACAACAATGACAAACATCCATGTAACAGTTTTGCAGAACTCGCCTTCAAGGCAGGATCCAAAGAAGCTGCCTTACGGCAATCCCCATAGTCAAGAGGCCTTTCCTTTTGTTGCCTACTCGGAAAGCAGCCATTTCTGAAGTATAGCACCAGTCAAGACATCCATGTAACAGTTTTGCACAACTCGATCGCCTTTAAGGAGAGTCACATATAACGACTCATTACAGCTTGTCTTCGTACTCGGAAAGAGGGGTAATCTGCTCCTTGAGGCCTTCCTTTTGCGTATGTCAGCAACAATCTGCCCTGCCTGAGAGCCAGGCTCCAACGGGTCCGATGACATCATATCCCAGTGATCAAACACACACTGTGGGAAAGCCTGTCCTGAGGTTGCAGCCCTCAGGGTGCTCGAGAATCCAAATGACTCGATAACAGGAAGGTATGCCTTGATGTTGTAAAGTGGAGTACCAGGCCTCTGCATCTCCTCAAACACATGTCCACGCTTCTGGTTAAGAACACTGTAGATACCACCAAGAGCTTGCTCTGGAGCCTGGATCTCCACCAGATAAACTGGCTCCATCAGCCTTGGCTTCGCTGTCAACTGAGAGGCATATATGACTCTCCTTGCCGTAGGGATAACCTGTCCGCCACCTCTATGGATGGCATCAGCATGAAGAACCACATCACAAACTTCAAAACAGATGCCTCTCATGTTTTCTTCAGCAAATGCACCTTCCTTGGACGCCCACTGGAAACCAGCAACAACTGAATCCTTGATTTCATTAAGGTACTGAACTCCCTTACACATATCAACAACCATGTTAGGCCCTGTGGTTTCAGGACCAAAGCACCAGATCTTCTTTGCAAGATCCTTGTCCCATCCAAACTCTTCCGAAAGAATCTTAGAACGAGCCTTGGGATCATCCCTTGGACCAATACGGCCATCATCTATGGCCTCAGCAAGACCTTCTTCCAGAGGTCGTGCTTCCATGTACAGACGATTGTGCTTGTTAGGAGACTTGCTCATCACAGTGCGGCAAGACCTCTCAAGGACAGTTTCACGGAAAGAGACAACAGGGTCAGATTTTATGATCTCAGCTCCACCCATGAAATCATCTTGCAAATCCTTCAGACAGATCTCAAGATGTAGTTCTCCAGCACCGGCAACAATGTGCTCACCAGATTCCTCCATTGTACATACAACCATAGGATCTGACTTCGCCAGACGTTTAAGACCCTCAACAAGCTTAGGAAGGTCAGAGGCAACCTTACACTGAACAGCAACACGAACAACAGGAGACACAGAAAACTTCATAGCACGAATGGGATGAGCATCAACTTCCTTCTCATTTGTCAAAGTAGCATTCTTGGTGATGAATTGATCCAATCCAACCATGGCAACAGTGTTACCACAAGGCACATCCTCCACAGTTTCTTGCTTCTTACCCATCCAAATGACAGTTCTTTGGACACTCTTCACATACAAATCCTTCTTCTGACCGGGAACATAGTTTGGACCCATGATTCTCACCTTCATACCTGTAGAAACCTTACCAGAGAAAACCCGACCGAAGGCAAAGAATCTACCCTTATCAGAAGCAGGAATCATTTTTGACACATAGAGCATCAGAGGCCCTTCTGGATCACAGTTTCGAATTGCATTTGCATAAATGTCATCCAAAGGACCTTCGTACAAGTTTTCAACACGATATTTCTGTGCTTTTGCAGGAGAAGGAAGGTGGAAGATCATCATCTCAAGAAGGGCATCACTTGCTGGCAACCAGGTCTGCATGACACGTTTCATTAATGCCTTCCCAGTCAGCTCCTTCTCCTCAGATTTCATGTTAACTTTGAGCTTCTGAAGCATAGGCCATAGCTTATCCTTTTGATCACTCATGCAAGTGTTGATAATCTGCTTAATTGGCTCATAACAGAACTGAACAAAACCTCTCTTGCAAGTAGGAGAACCAGTGCTCTTAGTGGTCCATTTTTTTGTGGCAGGGTCAAAGTAGTTTTCTCCCCAAAGCCTCTCCATCATCTTAGTCTCATCAACACCAAATTTTGAGGCATACATTTTGGCGAAGTTTGTCAGTGTGAAAGCCCATCCATGCAAACCAGCGGAGAAAGCAACAGTTCCCTTCTCCGGATAAACTTGGACATCTCCAAGAAGGGGATCCTCGTACGTGGCCATAATAACATTAGCATTCTCAATGACACGAGAGAAGGTCTGATAGGCCTCTTCACCTTCAACCTGAAGCTCAAGGAAACATCTGTCCATTTTATTGACAGTTAAGACAGGCCTAATTCTTTCTCCAAGGGCTTGTCTAAGAACCGTCTCAGTCTGAACACAGACACCTTCCACACAGTCAACCACCACCAGTGCACCATCAGTGATTCGAAGAGCAGCTGTAACTTCAGATGAGAAATCAACATGCCCAGGTGAATCAATGAGGTTGATAAGATACTCATTCCCTTTTCTTTCACCCTTGAAGTTCTTTAAAGACTCATCCGCCATCTCATAATACAGAGAAATACCGGTAGATTTGATTGTGATACCACGTTCTGCTTCGTCCTGGCGAGTATCTGTCATTCGGACATCTCCAGCAACTTCCTGAGCAATGATTCCAGCAGCAGCGACAAGAGAATCTGTGAGAGTAGATTTGCCTGGACACGCAATGGGGAAACATAGGAATAAATATCCACTTGGCAAATTTAATTTCTTGGAAAAAAATGACACTCAAGTTACATGTTATTTATGTGAGATTGCCTTTGAATGAGTAGTGAAATGAATATATATGTAGTCCTAAATGATATCTGAGAAAGTTATGCCCCCCATCCCTATGCCACAAGTTACATGCAGAATGAGGGGAAAAATATAGTATTAACAGTTTGACGCAATTATGCCAATTTAAAATTATTGACTTCAATCTTATACCATGATCAACATGGGCAATGACAGACATATTTCGGATATTGTGCTTCAGATCCATGATCCTCCGCAGCTCTTCTACAGTAAACTTCACCTGCATAAACATTATTAAAATGACAAAATATATATGAGAAATTTAAATGACAGAATAGAGCAGAAACATCAATGAAATAATGGTGTATTCCCAAACAAGTTTACCATCTTTGCTGCTGTAGATAGTCAACAAATCAGCACCAAGTGATTGAATTTGTTCTCGCCTCCTGGAAGAGCACACAACAATAATCAAATAATTTGGAAAAAAAATCAGATTAATTCCCAAACAAATGCTAGCAAATGAAGAAAGTAATAGACTTTGGTACAAGCATGAAATGATGCACATAGTTTAACATACAACATATGGAAAGAAAATATTGTAAAGTAAATTCTGATGCATAATAATGGAAATCCCTGCCCTAACCAGCAGAAAGAAACAGACAAAATTTGAGTTACTAAAGAATTTACCAAGAAACAACTTCTGGTGTCCCAAAGGAAATAAATAAAAAAATGAGATGATTGTGGTAACAAGAAGCCTAGGGAAAAAGCTATACAAATATGCTTTGCATGAAGCATGGAACAATGGACAAGTATTTATTCCGGATTTTGGCTACCATGACAAAATGGTGCAAACGAGTTCAAGCAATTTGATTTTTGCTCTGAGCAAAACCTGGTTGATTTAAAAACAGGGTTGGCACTGAGTCAAGATCTAGCTGTCTGAAAATTACATGGGTCAACCTTGTTCCCAAAGTATTCTTCATACAAGCACTTTCCTGATCCAACTTGTCAAATGCTGGATTACCTTGCCTATTAATATTCACAAGCATATACAACTTAATTGAAAAAGCAAAAACCACACACTTGTCGACTAATTTAATCTCTCTAAATATTAGTCCAGATATTAAACAAGAAATGTTGGAATCCCAAAGGACCAATTAAATTGGCAAATTAACAAATAACACAACCACCCTCTGTCCAAAAGAAAACCGAGTTGAGCCTACCTATCAAAATTGCTTATCGATCAAACAGGCATTAAACATTGTTTCTGCTTACCAATTTTAAACGAACAAACAAGCAAAGTGGTGACAAAATAAACTAGTACAATAGAACCCCTAAAGGGAGGATGATTTCTGCAAGGTGGCTGATATATGTAGTATAGAACTACAATTTCCGTAATACTACAACAGGTTTCAAACATAAACACAAAATCCATTTTTTGAACGACAAAGAAAATGCCGTGAACTCAAACAGATCATCATCATCATCAGAGCCTTGTCCCATTATTTGGGGTCGGCTACATGAACCCAAACACATATGGACAACAAAAATCATGGCAGATTATAGAAACAGAACCGTAAAGTAGTTCCCAGTATTAGCTAAATTGACAGAAGAAAAGCAGTACGTTTTCCAGAAAATAATCAAATATAAAGTGCCCAGGTAAGAGGTTAACACAAAATGAAGTTGAAGGCTATAACAAAGCACCTCTATCATGGCCAAACGACCGACATCACTCTGTTCAGGAAACAAACAACAAACTCTAAGTTTTAAGATGCACAAACAAAGAATAGCTACCGCATGAGCGGGTATGCTATCAACAGTTTCGCATGCGCATCAATAGTTTGATAATGTCCAGTCAAAAAAAAATAGTTTGATAAAGTGAAACCCCTATTAACAGAGATGATCAAAAAATTTCCGACAGGGCACAAAGGCCAAAAGCTGATTAAGAAGCAAGTAAATAGCCAAGAGACACCACGGAGATGCAGGTGTCACAAGTTGACAACAAGATCGTTCGATCTAAACAAAAGGGAGCGGATCTAAATATTGATCATCGAGTGGTAGAATCTGCAGTGACAGCCATAGGAAAACGGATCTATCGCACTCACGATTAACGTAACATATTTAGCTATCGCATTTAGCAAAAGAAGACAGAAATTGGGCGACACAGACTCAAAGCAGGCTCAGATTACCGTGCAGAAGAGGCTTCAGTAATAGAAATTTGCAAAAACAGATTGAAATTTAGAGAGAGAGAGCAAAGAGTAGGAAGTAAGGGAAAGGTTTAGGGTTTTCACCTCTCTTCGGAGAAACGGCGGCTCGGACTGCAGCCAGACGCAACCCTCCGCTTGGAGCGACGAATGGGGATAATATAGAGTGGCATGATGCCAGTAGCATATTCTTCGTAAGGTGTACCTCAAGTTCATGTTTCCTTTAAGCTGATCCCCCCCCCAACCCAGGTAGGCAGAGCCGCAGAGGTGATCGTCCGAACCGTTCGGTTCGCCCGTTCTCTCTTTAGGAAGGCCGGTCCGGCCTGGGTGTTGTATCATGTTAGCTGTATTCCGTGGTCCGCGCTGTAGGTGATCCCGGGGATCCCCTTCCAATTCCATCGGCTGCGCGCTTTTTGTCGTGCTCTCCGAAACCCCATCCTGGCCGTCGGATCTTGTGCAATGGAAATGGGATGGCCATGTCTCGAGCCGACCACCCAGATATTTGCGGTGGGGAATCTACATGAGGACCCACTGGGCCGACCGGTATGGGCCGATGGGCCTGTGGCCCAACCCAACAAAGACATATCTTTTGGTCGCTTTATTCTTTTCCTTTTTGAAAAATGGATCACTCTTTACACAACTTTATAATCATCTCCTTTATGAGCTGCTTCTGAGTTCCTCGTCGCAAGTGATGATGTGGCACATTGTTATTAGTTGGAGTTAAGTTTGGTGTCAAAAAAAAGTATGTTAATAAACCAGTTTCCTTTCTTTTCTTTTCCTCTTCTTTGCAAATGCCATTTATGATATGGAATAGAGCATTAAGCACATGGTTTAAGTGGTCTCCAATCTCCTATTTATGCACACCCTATATGGAATAAAGCAACAAAAAGCTTGAGGAGATCTCCTATTTATACCTACCCTTCCTGAAAGATTGTTATGTGCGTAGTTTGGGCTAAAGCTTCTTTGTGGAGTACTAATTGTCAAATTTTTATGAGTTTTATATTAAGGGATGACCTTGGGCCGCGCTTGGCCAAAAGCCCAGGTCCTTTCTGGTGCTGTCTCAAGTGTTCCGAGCCCACCCACGCCTTCGATAGGCCCAGAAAGCCTGGTCTCCGCTTTTCCAGAACTGTTAAACATGGCGTGTATTCAGTGGATAAGGTCTGCAATCTCGCAGATTATTAAGTATATAACCAAATTAAGTATAGTTCCTGATAGGGCCCCTAGGCCAGCCCAAGGTCATCTTATTGGGCCCGGCCCAGATCAGCTCTGGGGACACAAGGAAGAAGGAGAAGACAAGGGCTCCTAAAAGAGAACTTAATTTCATATCGGAGCCATCAAACTTCTTCCACTTGGAGCGATCCTCAAAATAATGAGATCAATTATCGCAAGTAAGAGGTAAGAGAATAGGTGTTAACACATAATCCCACTCAAACTCTCTCTATCTCTCTCTCATCTTAACTTTCTTCTCAGACCGATCTCTTTCCCGTGTTAATTTGATCATCGAAAAGTCGTTTTAAAAATCCACATTCTTAAGATTAACTGTCTTACAAGTCAAAAAAATAGCCAAGATCGGGCGGAGCACTTGTTCTCATTCCTCATCTCCACTACCCAAGATCCAAATGTTGGTCCACATTAACTTGGAGTTCCACACATATGATGGCTGAGAGAAATTTGCTGCCTCCCTGCGTCTAGGAAGGTGGCACAAAGATTTGAAATTTTTTTGACGAATAATTTAGGTGTGTGTCCGTAAAGTAATAAACAGGAAGAGAGGAGCAAGCTAGCTATAGAGGATTCTTAGCTGTTAGGTTTGTCTCCCATTGATGGGTTCGTGTGCCGACAGAGAAGATGCGAGATTTGAAATGGGTTGGCGCATGCATGCACACAGAGATTTTGTTCAGTGAAATTATTCGGATGAGAAATATTTGTTACCCGGGCACCCGAGTAATAAGCCGACCTGGAATGGCAACGCGGCCGACTTGATTGGTCGGTCGCGGTGTGGGCCCCACAAAACTACAGCATGGGGCGGTGTGGGGCCCACACGGCCGACCAATCAAGTCGGCCGCGCTGCCATTCCACGTCATGCTGGTTACTCGGGCGCCCGAGTAGCTAGCATTTCTCTATTTAGATTATTTTTTAATATTTTATATATTATATATAATATAAATAAATAATTTTAAATATATATTTAAAATAAAAATTATTTTAAATAAAAATAAGATAATTCATTACAATCATTTCTTTTTTTTACAATTGCGACGATTCGACGGAAAGGTTTGTGACGGTCGGGCGGCTCACGACCGTGCGAGCTAGGTTGGCAATGCGGAGTGAACTCGACGACGGTTGCACATGCAAGGTCCGCTGCTAGCGCTGCCGCTTCCTCCTTCCTCACGGCTTGCGGAGTAGGGGTGTAGGGAAGAACGGGAAAGATTAGGGCCAAAAAATTGAAATTTTAAGGTCTTAGATCAAGCATGGTTCGTTGTATCGCACAGATCGATCGTGCCGCATCCTCCATGACACGGTATGGTACCGTACTGCTAAGATATGGTGAAAAATAAGCTAGTTTTTTTGGATAATTTCACTTGATAAAAAAATAATTTAAAAAATTAAATTAAAATTATCATAATTTGTATCATCTCTTAATTAACTTATGTTTAAAATTATATCAATCAGACATCGTTTAGACCCTTTAGATGTGTCAGATGTGGGGAAGAAATTTTTTTAAAAAAGAGTGGATAATCGAACGTGGCACGGTATAGGTCAACCATACCACCATGGTACGCGGCGGTACGAATCGACTGTACCGCCATGATATGCGGCAGTACAACCAACCCTGATTTCAACACGATTTTGATTGTGTGCATCTCGATAGGATGTCATTTAATTTTAAAAATAAAGTTAAATTTAAAGTCATCATAATTATCAGAAAAATATATTGATTCTAAAAACATAAATATCAGAAATTATTAATGTATAGATATTGAGATTAAATCGATTTAATAATTTTTAAGATAATTTTCACTGGATAAAAAATTAAACTAAAATTATCATAATTTGTATCATCTATTAATTAACTCATGTTTAAAATTTCATCTCAATTAGACATCATTTAGATCTCTTAAATATATAAGATGTGAAAAAAATTTAAAAAATGGGAGTATCAAGAACCATGGCACCGCGATCCACGACCACACGGCCAATTGTGAGATTAGGTCACCTCCAAATGATTTTAGTGGGGTCACCCCTTTTATAAAAAAAAACCCCAAAAATTTGCCGATGTAATGGACATTTCATATCATTTTATTTTCATCCGTCCATGTGCATGCATGCAAGTGGGATTGGACGTCGGTCTTTAAAAGTAGCAGTCCATGCAGGTACCACTCGTTTCCTATCCTTAATCTGGCTATGTTTGGTATTTGGATAGACTGGGGGAGGTTCTCACTCTTTCTCCGGTCTATCCAAATACCAAACATAGCAGAAAGGAATAGGAGGCGGCGTCCTCTTCACCCCCCGGCCAGCTATCCCCGTCGGTCGTTTTTTCTGTTCACCTCCTGGGAGGCCAGGGAGTGGGCAAATAAGTGGCGCCATGTGCGAGGTACCACTTAGGGCTGTAAACGGATCGGATACGGAGCGGATATGGCTTTTCCGTTTCCGATCCGATTAGTTAATCGGATTATCCGTATTCGATTCGTTTAAGATTCGGATACGGAGCGGATATTTTAATCGGATAATATTCGGATACGGAGCGGATACGGATATTATCCGCTTCGGAATCATAAATTGTAATAAAATTATTAAGTGATCTAAAAATTCTTTAAAAATTTTAAGAAAAATCTAAAAAATAAAATTTCACAACCAGTGTCTAAATTGAACATTAACATTCGTACAAACAAAATAAATGAAAATTCAACATAATACTTCGATTTCAACTAAGCCCATCGATTGTGAAGATGAGAACAGAAGTCGGATTCGGCCGAACTCTGCTCGTCTCTGTTGCCATCGCCATCTACTACTGTTGTTGAAGTCTTCGCTTCTTCAGCAGCTCCATCCTCCTCCCTCTGCAAGTGGCTGCCTCCCTCCGAACACATGCCCTCTTCCTCGCCACCCCTTTCTTCTGACAGCACCGCGAGCCGGGCCCCTCTCTCCATTGCCACTTTCCAGGTCATCCTCAAGCCCCAGTCGCAACTCCCCTCCCCTTTTCCCTGTTCCGGTGACGCCGGTGGGAGGGCATCGGGGAGAAGGGGAGCGGGGAGAAGGTAACGCCGGGGGCGGTGGGAGGGCGGGGCAGCGCCAAGGCGAGGGAGAGGGGAGGACGGGGAGACCAGCAGGGGCAAGGGCGACTCCGCGACGCCGGTGGGCGGTAGGAGGGCGGGGCAGCACCAAGGCGAGGGTGAGGGGAGGACGGGGAGGCCAGCAGGGTGCCAGGGGCAAGGGCGACGCCGGTGGGCGGTGGAGGGCGGGGCGGCGCCAAGGCGAGGGCGAGGGGAGGATGGAGAGGCCAGCAGGGGCAAGGGTGACGCCGCGACGTCGGTGGGCGGTGGGAGGGCAGGGCGGCGCCCAGGCGAGGGCGAGGGGAGGACGGGGAGGCCAGCAGGGGCAAGGGCGAAGCCACGACGGCGCGGGCGAGGGCGAGGGGAGGATGGAGAGGCCAGCAGGGGCAAGGGTGACGCCGCGACGCCGGTGGGCGGTGGGAGGGCAGGGCGGCGCCCAGGCGAGGGCGAGGGGAGGACGGGGAGGCCAGCAGGGGCAAGGGCGAAGCCACGACGGCGCGGGGCAAGGAGGCCAGCAGGGGCGAGGGGTGGGGCAGGGATCGCCGGCTCTGGCGGCCGATGGCGTGGACGACGAAGGGAGGAGGGCAACAGTTGCGGGATTTTAGATTGCCCTAGGTTGTTTGCCGATGGGATTTAGGGTTTTAGATATATATAATATTTATATATTAGGTATGATCCATTAGATTTAAGATCTAACGGTCAGAACTAATTCAGTTTCGGATCGGATCTTAAACGGAGCGGATCTCCTGTTTCCGCGTCCGCTCCGTTTATTATTCGAATAATATCCGTATTCGAATCCGCTCCGTCGGATATCTTTTAAACGGATACGGATATACTTAATCGGATACGAATCCGAATCGGATCCGGATATTATCCGGATCCGTTTACAGCCCTAGTACCACTAGAAGTACTGTTCACAATTCGTTCGATTTGATTTGAATTAGATCAATTTTTTTTGTCGATCCGAATTAAATTGAATGAAGTCTTCAAATCAAATTAAATTAAATTGAAATTTTTCGATTCGATTTGATTTGATTCAAATCAAATTTTAATATTTAATTAAATGTAAATAATTTAATAATATTTATACATTTATAATGAAGATAAAAAATTTAAAATATGTATATTTATATTTATATTTAGCTATGTAATAAATTTTTATATTTATAACATATGTTATAAAATTACTATTATTAAACAACATTTCGATTTATTCGATTTATTTGGTTCGGTTTGATTTCATAAGAATTAAGAAGTGAAATCACATTAAACCAAACACATACCAAACCCAATCAAATCAAATCAAATTAGTCGGTTCAATTTGATTTTTTGAGTTGACCCAAATTGTGAATACCCCTAGGTACCACCCTTGATGTGGAGACTCAAACGAAGAAGAGTTATATATGGGTACTTTCTAAAAATATTTGAGAGTGTGTTTTTACCTTTCTTATTGGCTAATATATTTGCGGTGTCAACTTAAGAAAAGATCGAAAGTGTGCTCCCAAATATATTTGAAAGGTATAATAAATATTTCTCATATGGTAATGCATATGCGTTTTCTAGATTCTAATAATTAGAGATATGTCTTTCATTCAGAGGTATAGTTATTTGTAGCCACGGCTAGAATCTAAAGGTGTGCATGGTCTGGTTCAGTCCGAATTATATTATTTTTTGGTTAACTCAAAATTGAATCGAATCTCTTGACGAATCAAACCGATTCGATTTACTTTGAACTAAAAAAGAAGAAAAAAATTTACTTTTAAGGAGAGGACCTCCTCTAACCAGCTACATTATATTTTCATAGTAAAATAATATTAAAAATTTTATTTTATTAAATATTTGACTTATTCGATTTCACAATTAAAAAATTAAATTAAACCAAATAAATCTTTCAAATTGAACCGAATTGATCTGAATCGATCGGTTCAATTCAATTTTTCAATTTGACTCAAATCATGCACAGCCTTACTCTTATTGTGCCAAATTAGAAGAATTCGATTCCCACTTATGGTCGATCCAGTTCGTTTGCTTTTTTTCTTTATTTATTTATTTATCGAAGCGAATCGGAAGAACTGAAGCATACTGATCACAGTACGCGCCGTACTAATACAAAAAAAATTGTAACAATCTAGTTCGCAACTTTAATTATCCAACAACTTTGTCTAACCTTGTGCGTAACCAAGACATCCATGGTACAAATTTTAACTCAGGATATAGGCATCGATTTGGAGTGTCCTATGCAAATAAAGAAAAAAAAGCGTCTATATATTATTGTAGGATTAAAATCTCAGCATATCCCTTTTTATACTGAACTCGAATAGGTACAAAAACAGTTACAGTATAAATGAAACCATGGAGTAGCTGAGGTCGCCCAATAGATAAGCCCAACCTTTTTTCTTAAATAAAAATTTAGTAAGAAAAAACACATGAAGAGTTAAAAGCTATTTACGGGTACAAGGGATATTAGCCAGACAAAAGCATGACCCTTCGGATAACGTAAAGGTCAGCTCAAAAAGTAATAAAAAAATAAATTAACAGACTTACGGTAAAAATAAATAAATAATATAAGTTAGAGAGAAGAAGGAGGGGGCCATCCGGGGGAGGGGGCGATCGGGGGTGGGGGGCGTAGTGGGGAGAGGAGGACAGAGCGGTGTATATGTTTTTTTAAAATAAATTATTTCATATTTATTATTATTTTGAGAGAAATTTATATATGATATAATTTTTTTTAAAAATAAAAATTACTTACCAAACGTGTCAATATATTCATTTTTCTTTTCTTTTAAATTTAAGAAAAAAAAGATAATAAAAAATATAACCAAACGCCTTCTAAAAATAGGGATTTAAGATAAAAGTCGAGAGGCTCTCTACAGATAAAGACTCGATATATATCACTGCTAGAAAATAGTAAGAAGTTGAGAAATTTATCTTAATCACTATTTTAAAAACTACACAGTGATCGCTTAACTCGTATGATCTGCAGTTATGCATGTATCACTAGAGACCGAAATAATATGCAAAAGCACAAACTTTCAACTGATAATTTTTATGACAAAGAAAGGATGCAAAAGGCTATTCACCAGAACCTTGAGATTTAAAACATATACTTTTCCCACTACTGAGATGGAGAAGGCATTGGAATATCTACACAGAAACACGTGTCTGTTGAAAGAAAAACTACTCTTAAAGTTTAACACTTTCTTGGATGCAGCAAAGAACAGGTGATCTCCGTCATCCCGAGCTCATTCCCATAAAAGACAGCATAAGATAAGAAGCTATGATCTAGTACTGGCCGTCAGGCTTGTGTGGGCACCACGAGACACAAGAACTAATCTATGGCCCTCACAAACGACATTGGAGAAGCCAGAGTGCTTGTTCGATCGCTCTCCCATGGTGGTGGTGGTGGTGGCGGCGATGGCAGAGACAGGGATGTGTAAAGACAGGCCACGCCCCACCTGCCGAATTCCTTCCGTGATCCACCCAAACTCTCCCATATTCGAAGGCACGTCTGTTTGTCTCCCTTGAGAGAGACTACCTATAATCAAACCTTCTTCCCTATCCAGTCCCCTTTTAAGTTTTGTAAGGATATATATACACATATCTCGGGTTGAAGAGATTCCAAGGTGCATGCCATCTTCTGAGACCGGCCCCTTGCTCACACCCGAGCACACACAGAAAGCAGCGACTGGTGCGGTGGCATGAGCAGCAGTACCACGCCACTGTGGGTGATCACTCATTGGGACTCGCCAAGGAGGAGCACAAAGTGGAAGGTTGTGCCGCAAATTCTGACTTGCTGGGTTTCGCCAGTGCTGGAGTTGCCCACTGCTGGGTCGATCGTCGTCATCCACAGCAGGCCGGAGCTCTACCGAAAGGCCATTTGGGGACCCAGTCCAGTACAGTGCAAGGTGGGCTTCCTATTGCCCAAAAGGACCATTAAAGTGAGTGTATTAAAGGGCGCAGGGGGCATCCACTGTCCGCAGGGTACTTGAAACAAGGACATGAATAGATAGCAATTGCAGCTTGTTCATCGAAGGGAATCTCCCTCCGGACTGTGTGCTCCTCTGGATACAGTGGAGAAAGATATTACGGTGTGGCAATGGTGGGCAGGAGGAGCTACTTTAATATGTATATATCTAGATGGGCTGCTTCAGGAACCATGTGAATTATGACAGCTGATAAGAACGTTTGCTGTAGGGAAAGATGCTCGGCGAAGGAGATCCAAGGCATGCATGCATGCATTTGGACGGCGATACACTGTCGAGGATCGATGGTAGGACTGGGGTTAATTAGTGTGTACTAAGGCCCAAACCTTTTGATAATAAGATATCTCATATTTATTAAGTTGTTGGTTTGGCAGCCGATAATTTTATCATATCTGAGAGAGAGAGATAGAATTATCAATATTTATCAACATTTATTGGTGATAAAGTTTTGATAAATTATTAGGATTATCAAAACAATTCTCAATTTGTTAGGACTGATAACCCCCCTCTCATCAAGGGTACTTGTCCGGTTATCAAAGGTTAAAAAGAGTGTGTTTCTTATGCTCGGAGTTTTACAGTGATGTGGATGAAGAAGAAAAGATGGGAATGTATATGTGAGGGCCTAGAAGACTATTAAACAATCAATTTTCACTTCTTTGCTCACTGCATTTACAACTTTTCTTTGTCATGCTTCTAGGCATTTGGCCCCTTCCATTGCTGCTTTTTGTGGGCATCTCTTTTCATAACCTTTTCATAACTTAATCACAACTTGCTGCCAGACAATCATTTTACACTTGCCAAGCTACATGCGTGAATAAGAATAGGGATACGTAATCTTGAAGACATATATATATACATATATATAATATATTATATGTTCCCTCCCATGTTAAAGGGAGAATATAGATTTTGAAGTGTAAAGAATAGTCCCACAGGCCCATGAAAGCGGCTGCTTCCTCACGCGAGAGAACCTGCTTTATTTCCTAATTACAGAAACACCTAAAAGCACCTCCATATGAATCCATCCCAAAGTTGAGCAGACACAAAAAAAGGCAAAGAAGGATAAAGATCTGTTCCTCTGATCTGTCAAACCTTGACTAACGTTGGTGCAAAACGCATCCTAATTTACCATTTACAATTTAATCGACAATTTTCTGTTCTCAAGAACTTCGTTTCTTCAACAAACAGACAAAAGGAGGACCAGGAAGCAGAAGCCCAGTTTGACCTCTCCGAGTAATTAGAGTCCAATGCAAAACTGCAAGAAGGCTCCTTTCAGTTAGTTGCAGCTTCTGTTGTGCTGCGTTTCCTGTTGCCCGCTGCCAACTGAAGATGTAGAAAAAAAAACAGATGAAAACATGGAAGTGAGTGCACGATAATGGGATTTTTCTTTTTATTTTTTGGTCATTCAGCACTCAGATTCCGTAATGCTGATGGAATCACTTGGGAAAACCATGTGCCTTCTGCGAGAGAAGCAAGTAGGAACTTACAGACAACGCGGGCAGCTCAGAGCTCTTGTGCACACGCAGTCTCTTCACTGCCGAGACAAACATGCTGCAACATGTTGAAGAGAACATCAGAACAGGGGTCCTAACAAGTAGAGAGCAGGTATGGTACTGTCTAGGCCTTGGTGGGGTGTCAAATGTCTGGTGTGTACATCAGTTCACTAGACCATAGTACGACAAATAAACAAGGGATCAGTGAGAGAGAGAGAGAGAGGTCTTACTTCCATGGGACGTCCCCCACCAATAAGACGTCCCCTTCAGTGTCTTCATAAACCAGTGTGTATTCACCACTGTCGTCCAACAACCCTGTGATTGCCTGCCCTGGTCCTTGACCATCCTGAGCCCCCAAATGTGGAGCTTCCCTTTGAGCTACACAGAAACCAGTAGGGAATCATGGAAGCGTAGAATTCGTGGCTTAAAAGGCTGATGCTATGGACAGAGACGAAGGACTAAGCAACACAAGAAAGAACATATATATATATTCGCCTTTAGCGGCCAGGCAAACCAAGTCCACCCAAAACAGTAAAACGTATTCTATTGTCCATGGCAGGAACAGTACGTGGATAGGCGACACAATTGGCAAACGGGGTAAACAACGATTTCAGAGGGAAGGATAGCTTTATCCGATGTCCAAGGACAAACCCATTACTCACCTGCAAGGAGGGCCCTGAAGAGCTCATCCACCGCCGAACAGAGCTTCTCATAGCTGTCATAGGCTTTAAGGTCTACTTTTCTCCCGATGGGGATTCCATCCATGTTAATCTTCACAAACATGCCCTTGCTGCAAATCTTCTGCTTTTCAGATTTTTCCGGATTTCCAGTCTCTGGTTGAGAAGGTGGCTTTGAAGTGCTGCTTGCAAGATTCTTTCTAAAGGAACGGATGGGAGGCCAGCCAACCACAGGAGCGGGAGCAGGAGCAGGAGCAGCTCTGAAGAGAAGAGGGTAAGCAGTCAGGAAGGCAGTCTATTAACTGCACTGAAGCTCCTAGAGAAGGAACTGGGAAGGATGTGTGCTCCACAGACCTGCAACACTCTTCTGGATGACTTCTATAGATGTCATCCGAGAACACACAAAAGAAACCAGCAGAGAATAGGAAAAATACACATAGGAAAGAAGTTACAAGCCCCCCCCCCCCCCTTGGGTACCGTTGCTAGAATTCCACGAGAGAAACTGCGATAAACGCTATTTGTGAAAGGGAAAATTCCAAAAGATATGAGAACTTTCGCAAAATGGCTTTTAATCTTGCGGAATAGTATTCCCTGTCAAGTGTCAACTCAAGAAAACATCACCCTTTCTCCTACAAAGTAACAAGATTCCACTGTGGCAAAAGAAAAATTACTGGTTGCTCTTATCAGAGAACATGGAAACGTCAAATATGCCCCGGAAACAACAAACAAACAAGAAAGTACAGGGGGGAGAAAGAGAACATATACCAGGAAGACGAGGATAAGAAAGAACAGACAACATCATATAATAGGATATTACACACCTTGCCTGGGAGCTGTCACGGGATGCAACTGCACTCTTAGAAACAGGGGAAGCGGCGGAGGCCGGTGGACCTGCCTTTCTCTCAAGGCTCTGCTGTTGCTGCTGCTGTTCTGTGATGTTAGTCCCGTTTGCGTTCTGTGAGGTTGCGTTTACCATTGCTGGCGCGGACGCGAAGCGCAAAAAGCTGGGCTTTTGCGGCGGGTGCTGCTCGAAACCTGGGGAAGAAGGGATTGGTAAAGAGGATGTGGCGAGAGAGAAGCAAATAGCTGCTTAATGTGCATCACATACACACACCTTTTATTTCGTTTCCAAGGGTGTCCATAAACCCTCTCTTTGCGCCGGCAGAAGTGTGGACGCTGCACTTGGGAGGCCTGGGAAGAAACCCAAGAGAGCGAACTGGAAGTTCTTCCTTCTTCTCCTCCCTCCCCACACGCCAGTCATCTCCTCCAGGTGGACCAAGCCTCAGCTCAAGCTTCTGCTCCTCTGCGGCTCCGAGATCATTCCGTCCTCCTCCTCCTCCGAGTCTCTCTCTTTCCATCCACTCGCTCCCGCCGGCGATCAAATCCAGTAACTTTGGATAGGCCTCTCCGGCTACTATTCCTCTGCCAGGAGTTCCTTCCATCTTTCTATCTCTATTCAGTTGCCTCTTTCAGTCCCACAAGTAAGAGAAAAATGGTGGACAACACACGAGACTGTCCCGGTAAAGACCCAAGCGCAGGCGGCGGCAAAAATGGCAACAACTTCTTCTACATCGCCTCCTGGAACTAAAATCAAGAATGAAACCTTACAACAAGGATCAGCCGGGAAGGAACAGGGTCAAATGCAATACAAAACGCAAACAGCAAAAGAGTTCCTTATGATGTGGAAAAGAGATACCTTTTCGGAGCCACTAAGAACAGCCAAGAACAGAGCTTCCTACTCCGAGAAAAAAGAAGACAAAAGCGGGGGCAAAAGAAACAAAGACAGAACTTAACCAGAAAAGGCCGGAGCGATCGACAATTGGGAGGAAAAGAAACACAAAGGAGAAAGTTTGCGAATTTTGCCCCTCCCACTTTCCAAAAAGAGAACCTTTGAGAACGCCAAGATCCTTTAACCCAGAGAGCAGCCCGTCAAGACACCACCACCATTAGCTTCAACACAGAAGCAGATCCTTTATCCTGTCCCTCTAAGATCTTTCAGAAACGACCACTCTCTGAGAGATGTCCGGAGATTGATAAAATAGGAAGAAGGCAAACAGAGGGAACAGCGGGAGGGATTCCAAGGCTGGCAACCTGGCCGGAAGAGTGATCAGGGAGGGCTCGGGTCACGCAAAGGTACGCGACTGTGCGATGGGGAAGGGACACAGAGGAGGCCCGGAGGCGATGGACTGCGGAGCTGACCGGTGAAAGCAGCCGCGGCAGGGGGGCAGGAGAGGTCTCGCGCTTGCTCGCTCTCTCACTTACCCGGCTTTTTCGAAGCGGGAGGGGCCGGGGATGCGGGCGTGCTCTTATGAGGAACACACCAACCCAGGCGTCCCCGTCGCGAGAGTGACGTATGCGTGTGAGCAGTGTGGGGGCGAGAGATGTCCGCTCGACCTCTGAAGGGCAAGGTTGGCCGTGTTACGAGAGAGAGAGAGAGAGAGAGAGAGAGCACTATATTTGTAACGGGGACGGATTGGCTACTCGTGTGGTAAGTTATACATGTGATAATTAATTTAAAATATTTCATAATAAAATAGATAAAGTAAACGACAAAGATATAGAAAGTTTCGTGGTTCGGTCTAAGTCTAAATCTATAGAAATAAATAAGATGTTGAAGAAATATAGGGTAGAAAGATGTTCTTACAATAACATAGAGAGCGCAACATCAATTTCTTACTTAACAAATCGCACACTATTAGAGAAATCTAATTTCTCTCTTAGCAAATCGCATATCATTGGGAAAATCTAACCGTTGCATTAACCCACTCCTCCACTAAGAAAAGAAGCCCAACCGTTCTTGCCAAGAAGAACGTGAGAAAGAGAGGGAGACATGCATGTGTGCATTGATGGAATCAGGTTGGGTTTTATTTTTGGGTTAAGTGGAAACCCCGTACGGAGGCCATAAACCCATACTCATGTTAAATTGGACTGTTTGACCAAGTCAAACACCTATGCAATATTACATGGCCGTACTGTGACTAAATCAAAATCTTGTACCATGGTATGAATTATAATGTACCACATTGGTTCGACCCAAATAAAACTTAAAATTTAATAATGAAAACTATTGGAAAAGAAATCAACAGTGTACTAAATTGTATCAAGTATTGAAAATTTTGAAATACGATACGATACATCTAAACTATGTCGATATGGTGTGATTCATCAAACTATGCCGGAAAGAGTTGGTGATCTTTGATACAATTTGTCACCCCAACACAACTCGATAACATAGGACTTGGGACTTGGCTCAATTGGTAGAGAGAGAGAGAGAGAGAAATATTTATTATATTTTGTTAGTACACTTCTAAGTGCATTTTAGACCTCTCTCATCGGTACTAGCACATAGGATCCGTCCAATAGTGGGGATAAAAGTACATTAAAAGTCCATTAAGAAAGTGTAATTTCAAAGAAAAAAATGGAGGTTGAGGGATCATGAAGATGAACTACTTTTAGTTTATCCCAAATACTTGGTATTAGTAGTATATTTTTGTGGGATAGAGATGTATATTGTAAGAGAATAATTTACTTCACTTACGTAAATGTAGTTACCATATTTGTTGAGCAATATGATAGTCTGCATGATGCCACAAAAGGTATCATGTGGATTGACACGCCATATTATAAGAGGCGGACAATAGTCGGGAGCCGTCGATGGCAATAGTTAGCGGCTGACGATGACTGCTCCTAATCTAATGTCATTATTTTTTAGCCCAAATCATTATTCATGAATCTAAAATTAATTACTAAAAGTTCAATCTATAGTTTTTAAACTCTAAGAAAAATATTTTAGAGTCTAAAGTTAATATTTATGAATCCAAATTTATTACTCTCAATATTTTTAATTCCTAATAGTTAATATTTTTTAGTCTAAAGTTTATATTTATGAACTAAGTTATTGTTAGAAGTTTAAGTGGTATTTTTTTAAAATCTTAAGAATAATATTTTAAAGTCTAAAATTTGTATATTATGAACCCAAGTTCTTAATTAATATAATAAGCCCACTACACCTTGCATTCACTGTAGCCGCTGCCCACTCGTGCTTGTTGCTGCCATGGCATTTTATATGATATGACGTATGTTGTCACATCATTTGATAAATATAATAAATATATTTATTAAAATATAATAAATATTTCTCATATACACATAACTATATATTCTTGATAGTTTACTCTATACTATATACTACAGGAGGTTCCCATAATTTTCTTGACATAACGTTTGGAGACCAATGTACACTTGAAGGTTTTCTTTTTAAAAACTATTTCATGCTCAGCATCGATTACCTAGAGTATTACGTGCATCTCTGTATTATTTGTTGAGAATATTATAATATAGATGTTAGTTTATATAATCTAATGATCACCCATATATATATTAGCGAAAAGTGCAAGACGATTACAAGTATAAACCATGCATATATACATGTCTGGTCTGTGTTGACTCGTTGACATGTCTGATTTAACTTGTTCGAATGAATTAGTTTTGGCTTCTGTTCCATTATAATATGTACAGGTGTAGCATCTTCATGTAAAATCTTTATTTAGTTCTATTCTAATTCGAAAAAGGCGAATCATATATGATAAAGCTAATTGATGTTGTATGCTCCACCAACTTTCAATCCTCTAACCATGCAAAACTTTGAGATATTTAGCTGAAAGTCAAAAAAAATCCACAGAATAAGTCTACAAAATTAACCCAATATTTTTTCCTCCGGAATAATTAAATTGTAGGTGATCACAAAAATAGGAAATCTAAAGTACTCCAAATTAAATGAAAGTTGCATGCACCAATGTACTTCTTGAGAAGATACATGTCCATATATATATATATATATATATATATATATATATATATATATATATATATATATATATATTACTTATCCCATACACATTTCATTGACATGCAAAACCTAGAATTTCTAAAGGAAAAACACGTAATATATAGCCCAAATAAGCGATAACCAACGGCCTCGATTAGCCCACTTTGGTCCACTAACTCTTATTTTGTCCTACTCTATTTTGGCACCTAATTTAATCTATCCAAATCATAGACTACCTCACTAATTATTTTTTTGAGTCAATTAAAATTTTTAACTTAACTTATCTTCTTTTTTAAAAATAAAAATTATGATTTTAGGAGATATATAATAAATTAATATTTAAAATTTAATGATAATTTTTTTTAAAAAAAGACTTACCCACCCTTACCTCATCTCTATCTAAGTTATCCAAGAATGCTCCTGAATAAATTCACCCTCTTCTGCAAAATATGGTAAAAATTTTACTCCTAGATAAAAAGGTATTTATCTAAGAGTATTTCCCCCCAAACTAGATCTATTATCAACAGTAATCTACGGTGTCGCCGTACATATCCATCACATCGCACCAACCTGAATATATACTCTTATATAGACCAGGGATGGCTAAATCAGACAATCACAAAAAGAAAACACACGTGAAATCCGAAGGGAGCCACCGCATGCTCCTAGGAAGTCCCAAATTTGGCCTCGGCACAGTGGCGGATGCACTCGTTTCCATTCGTTAAGAACTACCCATGCACCAAATTTGACACAAATTAATAAAAAAAGTTCCACATCATAAATTATCCAACGTAACATTTTATAAAGAAAGGTCGTGGTGTATGTACGTATAGATTGGTGTGGTAAAAGTTGTGTGAAAAAAAAAATGGATCGAATAGTTTATTGTCGCTAGTCTTAATGGGGAGGAATGGGGGTGATCAGGCGTCTATTGTCATCGGGGATGGGTACAAATATTCTACACCTTTTATTATACAGAATTCTTCGCTCACGGTTCTTGATGCTTATTCATCTTTTGCAATTACCAAGTCTGTGGTAGGGTAAGGAAACTAGAGTGACGTGATCAGTTTGATCACTTGTTAGCATATGCTTCCACTAAAAGAGACAATATATATAAAGGGTTTTTGCAGAGATACTGCGAAGAAAGATTTGCACATATATGTAATCTTCGAAGTGTATAGATCTGAAATTTTTCTGATCAAGTGGGATAAGAGCGATACGGATACACGAAAAATAGGAACTGTCAAATTCTGATCTTAGAGTTCACGAACACTAATTTTTAAATCTATAAAACCAAATTTTCTGGTTACCAAAAAAAAAATTTTGCACACACACGAACAACGGGATCCCATCCCGTTTGGATGTCCTCTACCATATTTTTCTTTGGAAATTTCTTTGCGTTTCACGTAAGAAGTTAAACATCGGATCACTTATTTTTATCAAATTACGGAATTTGACTTCCGACTCAAATAGTACACCCAAAATTAATTTTAGGTCCACCGATTAAAAAAATAAATTTAAATCCTAATTGGCTAATTCTTTTAAGCATTAAATTTATCAACCATCCCCCCATGCATGCATCTTCTTTTTATATGGGTGTTTATTTTCAAACTATAATCATGTGTTTCGATTTGGTTACTATGATGTATTATCCTATTATCTGTGATAGATAATTGATTATGTGATTTTATTTTGATTACTCTGATCATGTGTTTCGATATATTTTCATGTAGATTG
Organism: Colocasia esculenta; assembly: GCA_014218235.1. NCBI lineage: Eukaryota > Viridiplantae > Streptophyta > Magnoliopsida > Alismatales > Araceae > Colocasia > Colocasia esculenta. The sequence goes on along the minus strand of CM024754.1, from coordinate 1,532,381 downwards.
ATTATGATGATATTTTGTGTTAGAAATTAAATTTGGGTTAGAATTTGGACTTGAAATTAATTTTATAAAAAAAATACTTTAGACAATTTAAGAACAAGGATATTTCAATCTTCCTACCCTCCAAAACCGTATGAAACTATTGGTTCATCTCATTTTTTGACTGAAAGTTGATATTTTTTACATTTTTAAATTTAAAGTTAATTATTTTGATCAGTCAAACAACTGAAAATTAAATAAGAGGTATGAATTTGGACCCAATGTTGATTTCCCCAACAATATATATATATATATATATGAAAGGTGGCTACAACGTTCAAGCATGTCGTCACCTAACAGGGTCCTAATTGGCCTTTGGGTATATATATATACATGTTCGCAATTTCCATGCATGTCCGGAAGAAGTGGGCGGAGAAAGGGCCAAGGGGGGCCACTGTCGACCATGCCTAACCGGAGCCAGCCATGCCTCACGCGAGCTCCGATCCCTGTGGTGAAAAGATGCTCCAGCGTGCGATGCCGCCGGACCTTATAATACGCTCAACCCATGGCAGCCATCGGCAGAAAGCGGCGGCGACACAGACATGTTCGTGCTCTTACCTTTGTCCTTAAACATGCCCACACCGACCACAAAAGCGTCTGCAAACAGGAGATCCCGTTAACTAGCTAGTCTAGCTCCTCCGGCCGGAAAGATTAGTCATGAGAAGAGGGACAGTGCCGCCCCACGCAGGCTTATGTGTCAGCCATCCATCCACAAAGATCTAAAGACCCCATCTGCCCGCATCCCCCAGGAATAGGATGCATGCATGTTCGAGTTGATCAGCATGCCGTCGTTGAAGGGGAAAGCTAGCTAGCTGCATGCCCATAAACGTCCCCTCCCATGCCCTTGTAGCAGGCTCTTCACCACCGGTATGGGAGCAAGCAGAGAAGAAATAATTGAACTTTTGCGTACGCTCCCTCTGATCATGTGGAGCAAACACACAGCTGTGCACGTACGACTACGATAGAACTAATTAGCTCGTAGAGATGGGGCCGGAATGGAACGGATATGAGCATGGGAGAGGCTGGAGAAGGCGGTGCCCCTTCATGGTGATGGGCAAGAACGACGGTAGGGATCATGAAATCGACCCGTCAGAGGAAACTAATTAAATAATATATCCGATCTCTCCGGCCGGGTGCTCGTGCACGCACTTGGACTTTGGAGGACGGAGATGTTAGATCCCGACCAATGAAATCTTGCATGCCACACAAGGCTATATGCTGCAGGAGAAGCAAATTTGTTCTCGTCAAGAATTCACAGCCGGAGGAGCCAACATATATATAGATCGAGTTGGACTTGGGAGTACGTAAGCGAGACCGGTAACGTTGTCGCCTAGCTTTTACAGATCTATGCGTACGTGATTCAACTGTGTGGCGGAGTGTATGCAGGAGGCGACAAACATTGCTGCACATTAAGATGTATGTGAATCATGTGATCGATCGAGGTGCATGGCAAACTTAATGTGATCCACGTGCATTACAAATATATATATACTCTTATGTAACTCATTCATGTAAAGGTTGAAAAAAAAAATGAAATAAGGCATGGTGATGTGTCTAACTTTTTTTAAAAAAATAAAAGCCTTACTTCCTTCTCTTTATATATATCTTTGTCAGTACCATGTATATAAATCACGTAAAAATATATCTATCATATCATACTATATATATACTTAATTGTGCAATTATATTATTCATCATATAACTGATCAAGCTAGAAACTCGAGCCAAATATATACAATTTTCATTTCTCAATTTATCATTCTCTTTATATAGATTTTCCATCCAAAAAGAAGAATGTATTGTTTATGTCATTTTTTACTCTCTTAAGATTCCTTTCTCTCAAAGAGGATTTTTTTTTTAACATGCAGTGTTGAATTTAATGATTTTTAAAACGTACTTCTACTATAAGTATTCTCCAGTGTACCTATTTTGATGAGAAACTCTGTGTACTCTAACAAAAATTAATCAATAGTTGGTCAATTATTTGCGCAGATGGTGATATTATATATGATTGGATATTTATAAAGTGTCGGTGATGAGAGAACAAAGGAAAGATGCTCCACCCGGTAAAAGATGAAAGGGATGCATTAATTTGATCTTATAAAAGAGAAATGCTAGCTGCACATACACTCGGATAAAAGAGATGCGCTAGAATCGTCGGGGCGCAGGCAATTGGGCCGCGTGGAAAACGCCCACGTCAGCATCCCCAACACTCGTCGCCGCCTGTGCCACGTCTTCTCGAGGCCCGCGCCATCATGAAACCGCATCTTCCTGAGGCCCGCCAACGATTACAGAGATATTTTTTTTTAATTCCAAATTTAGTTTTCCCGCCATTTTTATTGTACGAGATCTAATTTTCTCTGGAAAAGACCTATTTGTCACTGGAAAGTGAGAGCTTCAACTTCAGACCTAGTAGACACAGGACATAGGCGGGCATTCTAAATGAGAGTTATGGTTCACAAATAGGGTGCAACGGTAATAAATAGGTCTCTTCTCAGTGTCGAATTGAAATAGTTTTCTTCTGTTCGGTGACAAATAAATCTCTTCGGGTGACAATAGAAATTGATTAGGGACAAATAGGTTTCTTCTGTTCAGTGACAAATAGATTTATCCAGCGATAAATAGGTCATTTTCAGTGAGAAATAGGTCTCTTAGGGTGACAAATAGAAACTATTCCAGTGTCGAAATAAATTTCTTCTGTTCGGTGACAAATATGTTTATCCAGCGGCAAATAGGTCATTTCCAGTGACAAATAGGTTTATTATGTTCGATGACAAATAAGTTCTTTCAAGTGATAAATAAATCTTTTTCAGTGACAAATAGATCATTTCCAGTGAAAATTAGATCTCCTTGGTTGACAAATAGAAACGGTGGGAAGGGTAAATTTGGGATTAAAAAAAATATCTCTGTAATCGTTGGCACGCCTCGGAAAGACACGGTTTCATGATGACGGGCCTCGGACGCGGTGTAGGCGGCGACGAGTGTTGGGGCTGCTGACGTTGGCGTTTTCCATGCGGCCCAATCACCTGCCCCCCGATGATTCCAACGCATCTTTTTTACCCGAGTGTACGTGCAACTAGCATTTCTCCTTATAAAAAGGCCTTCATTTGGGGAAACAAGCCGATCGAGACTAATGATTAAGACCGTGCATTATCCTACTTATCATTGCAAGAAGTGCTGCAAAGAGGAGAATATTTGGTCAAAATGTTTTAAGGGCAACTTTTATATATCTCCCCTTGTCAGGGCTTTCAACCGAAGGACTTTTTTGCTTCTGTAGTTTAGGCTTTTGCTTCTTTCTATACGGTGCAATGGGGGACCATCCATCTAAGCATGCTAAATATTTGCTGCTTTCTCTTCTTTTTTTTCTTTTTTTACAGAATATAACTTTTTAATGCCAAGGAGTAGACATCTGTGGAGGGGCCACGTTCGTTCAGTAGTGTTTAGCTCTGATAAAAGTGTGCATAAGGTAAAAAGCACCTTATGTTATAAGTGAAAAAACCAGCTTTCAAACTTTCAACAGGAAAGCTATGGTAGTGTGCCCTGGCAACATTCTGAATGCCGAAGTTTAACGGAAAAGCTTTTTGGGATTCCCAAAAGCAGCTTCAATATGGAAGCAGTGGGAAGGCAGCTCGCCCATTCTATCGTTAGGGATCTAATAATTATAAATATTATGATGTCACATTTTTTATGTAATTATCTTTCTCACACTCATTTCAACTGTTTGATTTGAAATCAGATGGTTGGAGCCAAACACCAAATGTAAATTACTCTTTTCCGACGATCACATCAAGTGAAAAAGTAGGACAACAAAATTAAAGATGGCACTAAGTGTTGTGCCGTAGCTAGCTAGGATTGAACATGATTCGATTCAGTTCATAATTTAAGATCATTTTTAATTCGAATTGAACCAAAACACTCATGCAAACTGAGCCGGACCGATTCAGTTTGGTTCACGGTTCCAGTCTTTTGGACTTTTGGTGGGCTGTTTGGTTCACGACCTATAGCATTTTTTGCCACCATCCTCTAAAATATATATATATGCTCTAAACAGGTCAAATATTTGTGGCCATATCATTTAGAGTGGAGGAGGGATTAGCTGCCACCAGTGGTGCCAAAAGTGTTTTGTCACTAACTTTAAAATCATATGATTCGATATCAAATTTTAGATCCACTCTGTTAAGTATTCACTATTATTAACAAACTATACAAGGAAAAAAAGAATCATCAAATCCAATGTAAAATTTCACAGATCAAGAAGGCATATGTAAGCACTATCTAGGCTACCCATGCTCTAGATTTTAATGATTCTAACATCAAAATGTATAATTTTTATTACATTTAGTTTATCTATAATGGAAAAGAGTTAATGGAGAAAATCATATAATTTTATAGTTAGTGGCACTGTACTTTTGGTGGCAACGTGTCAAGTGCACACGGCGTGAGTTCGAGGCACTCCTTGACGCTGTTGAGGGAAATTTTTTTTGGGAAATAAGGGCTCACGCGCTCCCACGCAAAGAATTATCGTGGCATTTTTCGTGTTTCGAATTCAGGTTGTTCTGATATTAGGGTGGTGCTCTAAACCACCACACCAAGGTGTATCAAAAACAGAAAAAAAAACAGTGTCAAGTGCACAATTCTTTGAGTCATCTTATCAAGAGAACACATGCATAATATGAGATCTTTGATGTGACAGACCTCTTTAGCAAGTGAAATTCAAAAGTTAACCTCAGCAGAGTCGATCGGTTAGAACTCTTGCTTAAAAGTAAGAGGTTCTGAGTTCGATTCTTGCGGGGGGTTTACATGATTTACATGCAATCTTCGAGGTGTGTAGATTCGAAATTTTTTCAGTCAAGTGGGCTAAGAGCAATACGGGGTACACGGAAAGTAGGAGCTGTCAAGTCATAATTTTGGAGTTCACGGACACCAATTCCTGAGCCCACAAAATCACACGAGACGGAGTTTCCTCGCTAGCAAAAAAAAAAAAAAAGTTAACTTCTTTTATGGAATGGGACTAAAGTCATTAACTGCAGCATTAAAGCTCCTCCATGGGCACCATATATAGTTTGCATTCATCCTCCCCATGCAAGTTTAGTATATTGTCTCAGCAATTAGTGACACATTAATATATGAAAAAGGAGGGGGACCGTGTAGATTCCCTCCTCCTCACTAGGGGTGTTCATGGTTTGGTTTGGTTTGGTTTATAGGAGATTTTTAAGAAACCAAACCAAACCAAATTTGGACTCAAACCGAACCAAACCAAACCGAAGTCCTATGAAACCAAACCGAACCAAACCGAATTAAATTCGGTTTGGTTCGGTTTGGTTTGATTTAACTTGAAAATAAATGGGCCTTGAAATTCTCTTAGTCTTAAATAAGATTTTAATCACTTGTTTCTCTAATAAATCACTATCAAATAATATTTGAAATGAAGTATTAAATATTGATGACCATATTAACCTCAATAATATATATTTTTACGTAAATATATTGAAAAAACTTGATAGATATATACAAATTAAAATTTATTATTGTAATTCGGTTTAATCGGTTTGGTTTAGTTTCTAGAGGTTAGAAACCGAACCAAACCGAATTTTCTAATTCGGTTTGGTTTGAAACCAAACCAAATTTTTTTCATGTTCAAACCGAACCAAACCAAACCGAATCACTCGATTCGGTTTGGTTTTTCGGTTTGAACCGAATAGTGAACACCCCTACTCCTCACTGCCCACTTATTAATTGTGAAAGGCTTATCCACTGCCTCATATCCGTATTAGTCATCTCCCTTTCGAGACAATCGTATTAAAACTGCTGAAAGCTACATCTGTGGCGTTTTCTAGTCCCATGCATATATGTATCATTAATTAACTAAAAATAAATGAAGTTGGGCAACCGATTACGTGGTAATGACTGTGCCTTTTTGGGACAATAATCACATTAGTTGGGTCTTGAAATGTTTGCTCCCATAACGCCTGGCAGTGGGGTTGAGGTGGGAACCATGTCAGCCGATAGAGATGTATACGTACTTGTCAAATTCAAATGCCCTTCTTACAGGTTTCTGATGGACAGGATTGTGGTTGTCGATAAATGGTATCCATTGGGCCAGAATGTGGTTTGTTTGCCCGGCCCATTGGGCTCCGCGGGGTGGAGGGTAGAGACCATTAAACTTGTTCAAATACCATTTACAAGATTTACAGGTTTCTGATGGTTAGCAAATAGCAAGAAGGTGCATAAGACGGCGTGAATGATCTGTATTTGGCAAAACGAATATATAAGAAAATAATTTCAAATACGATTTACAAAAGATTATATTACAATTATACCTTAAGTGTATGATAAAACATATCTACTTTCCTAATATTTGTGAACATATTTAAAATTTGAATGTAGCAATATTCTTTCTGGGCCTTTCATCCTAGGTCCTCTTGCACTTACATATTATACTAGATTATTGGCCTTCTTTTGAAAGCGGCTGATAGGTAGAAATGTGGCTTCCAATATATGATTGAGCCCCTTTAGAGATCCTTGTCTTCCTTCCCCCTTTGCCTTCGCTTCAAACAGTTAAACTTGGGCCGAGCCCATTAAAACTAATTGAGTCGGCGCAAGGGGCCTATCAGATCAGATCGGTTTTAAGGAGGAATTTACCTTATGTTGGTGCATATGGGCAAATTTTCATGCTCGACGACAATGCTTTAGAATCTAGATCCTCTAATACTTAGTTTGTACGTGATTCAGCACATTCTGTATCCATCGCCAAGTCATAGTGTATGTAAACTGACCTCCTCCTTATTGAACACTGCAAGAACCCTTACTTTTTTTTCTTTTTTTTTAACAGTACAGTAAGAACATATATATGATCATCTAATGGACCGTAACAGTGTTCTGAGGCCTTTTGTAACTTAATATCAGAAGTCGCGGAGTAGTTGATTCATAGATATGAAAGCTAGCTTGTAGGGCTGAATTGAAAACTACCCCCTGTAGTAGCGATAGATGATCGCTGCTTGCTTTCGTAATAATATGAAGAAACAAAGAAACTACGTACTATATATTTCCAGGTGGAATATGCAGCTTTAGCCAGTTATGACTTGCCAGCAAACTGTGATAACTATATATATATATATATATATATATATATATAAACCTGCGCGAAATATCTACAAAGATGAGATGATGCTGCTGCTGGAACCCAACTTGGGAAGATCCAGCTAGACTCCATTGTCGTTGGTGGAGCTGTCGGCAAATATATAACGAGCAACCCGTTGACAAGGAAGAGACAGGGAGAGTCCTGGTCTTTTCTAGAGGAAGATCACTGTGAACTCTGGATTAAGCTCAACGAATTCAGCTGAACTAGCTAACCAGAGAATTGAATGAATTAGAGAGGAGCACTAACTCGATATATAACTCTGAACACGTACGAGGACCTTATTACATCCGAGGATTCTTGGTTTTCATTAGATTCCTAGCTAACTGGTCACCTGTCGGCTCGACTACAGTTAACATGATTACGTACTTAAAACTGTATAGATCTCGTCGTGGTTCGAAACACAGCTTTATCTTAAATTTTAGCTGGGGACAAAGACAGCGTTTAGTCTCTCCTAATTAACACGCATCGACTTCCAGGAGTGTATGCTGTATCCTTATCAAACTTTGTCGGACTTGATATATGATCCTATTCACAGTAGACTCTACCTTTCGGATCCCAATCTTCTTATTAACATGAACATATCTGGTATTTTCCCAGGTTCAGTAATTAGGTAGCATGCGGAAGCGTTTACGAGCCCCTACGCCGAAAAATCTCTCTAGTGCCAGATGCATTTTTCAATTTTACTTTGTTTAACTATGAAATTTACATGAGAGAGAGAGAGGCATGCATATATTATCTGATCTATCGCTTTCTTCTTTTATTTTGTGGAAAGAGCCGAAACATCCTAAAGAAAATTTTCCTATTCTACATGATGAAGTAAAGGAAATAATTAAAGACATAACCGAAAGGTATGGCATTCAATGAAAATGGCAAGACTCTTGATGTGGCTCTATTTTCGAACAGATGTTGAAGCCGACAGCACGGATCAAAATATATGGGTTAGAACATGGAAAGGAGAAGCAGATATTAATTGTGGCTCCATGTTTCTAAAGAAAAAAGAAAAATTTCCACTGTTCCAAATTCCACTTAAAAGACACAATCTGTTTTACAACCAGCAACTAGCTAGGCTGCGCCCCACATAATAATTTTGTCTTCCCTTTTTTTTTTTTCCTGGTGATTATGGATGACAGTGGATATGCCCATATATATCCAAGTCGTAGTCCCGGTAAACATCATGACAGCCTTGACCCTTCCTAACTACGTGATCTAAACGTCTCATCACAGCTTGGCGACCTGATAGAGAGAGGTGCAAGAGCGACTTGCCCATCGCCGACCGTTCAATTATGGTCGATCAAAACGTGAGGAAGCACGAGATAATCTGGTTAAATTCAACTGAGATCAGCAACCCATAACTTCACCAGTGAAGGGGTGTGGTCGTTTTGGAGGTCAGTTAATTACTTCACCTTTTTTATGGACGGATTCAAAAATTTTATTTAGTAAGATCATTTTCTGATATTAAGGGTGATTCGTTGGTCATTGCATATTTTAAAAAATCTTCTTAATTGATGGACGAAGGAGATATTTCGAAAAAAAAAATTCAATAAAATCACATAACCTCATGAACCTAAGACTGGGTCCGTCCATACTTGTATCTCTCTCCCTGACATAGAAAGAGTCCAAAAGTAGAAGAAGATGGCATAACATGGAATCCATAACATCGTTTAGCCCATATCCGAGGGGGTGATATGTACGTACATCATCTCTCTATTAACTACTCATTACGTTAATATGATAGACAACACAATTAATACAAAGACGCACATACACTGTCCCACCCCATTAATGTACGCCGAGATTTTCCCTTACAAGAATTATGATGCCCTCAACGTCCGAAACAAGCAGAGTGAAGTTGAGATGTCATTAATGATGGCAATGTGCTTGACAGCCCAAACCCCCTTGGCCTTTTCCCAATCCCACCCAAGTACAGTTATATCAGATTGGCTCCCCATGTCTCGCCATCATGGGACATGGTGCAATCTCTGAACCTTCTCAGAGGTGGCCGATCCTTCAGCTAGCTTCCCCGTCCGTTTCCTCTCCCAAGCTTCCAAAAGAGATCAGGAGAGGACTAAGGACTTGATGGTGCTCATCAAACCAGACTTGCACTGCCTGCCAAATATTCCTTCCAGCTATTAGTCTTTGCCCATGCATAGACGCCCAGTGGGGCACCACACACCGAACTGGCAGCTTAGCAACCCCGTACATGCAGCAAGCACACCCCCCCCCCTCCCCACACCCCAGCATGCATCTATACCTCTTTCACGTGTATCGATCCTACACAGAGCTTATGTCATGTACCCATTATTGGAACCCTCTTCCGAGCTCAGGCCAGGATCGCCCAAGTCACAGTTCCAAGTCTGCCCCACAGCACAGCAAGCTTGAAAGGGTTCCAGGATCTGCTACCTCCTGAGGTAGGAGGAGGGGGTTTCCTTTCCTTGGAAGTGCTGGACAGGCTTTCACCTCCAGCAGAAGATGTGTAAGCAAAGACCCACCAGAATGTTCACCACCTCGAGGGAAAAAAGGCTGGCACACTTTCCCATCGGATGCCCGGAACCCACATGATCAATAGTTGGGGAAAGTAAAGCTTATATATATATGTAAAGTGTAAAGGATGGAAACAAAACTTGGAGTTTAGATTAAGTCTGAAGCCAATGGCGACAGGCATATAATAGCAAGCGAGAGGCATAATAGCAAAACTCTAGGTGGTGCCGTGGTGGTGGTGGTAGTTGATGCCCATATGTGTATCTAACTATATATTTTGTTTGTGTACTATTTTCCTGTACAGAATTCCAGACTGGAAGATGGATTGCGCGGTCTGCATCATTGATTTCAAGGACCCACATCCATCCACCCCCGGCCCTCTCTCTCTCTCTCTCTCTCTCTCTCTCTCTCTCTCTCTCTGCTATGATCATCCAGCGAAGCCCACATGAACCCAAAGTGCCATGATGGCCCACCCCACCCAGTGATCCGTAGCAGACTAGCAGTATCTTTGTTTTATTTTCTCCCTGGTCGTTCTTCTTTTTTCGTGGGTTTAAATCGCAGTTTCGCCTAAATCTACACGCCTCAGCAGCTGATCAGATCTCGCATCTCTGAGCACCTGCTTGCCCTCTGAGGAAAAGAAAGTGGAAAGGGAAAAAGGGTAGAGACCTTGGTCCCCTTCTTGGGCAGCAGAGCCCCACCACCACCACCACCACCAGCAGCTCTCTCGGGATCATGCGACCTTGGCGTTGTGATGTCCGTCGGCGAATCTGCTGCCTCTCCTTACGTGGGCTTTCTGTGTGAAATTTGCTGAGCAGCCATCTCGATCCCTGATCCAACAAGTAAAGAACAGCCAAAATGATTAAACCGGAAGAGAAATGGCGAAGAAATTTTTCTCTCACTTTCCTTTTGTACGCATGACTAATCAAGTTGAGCCCATTAACCATATCTATATTAATATAATATTTTTCAATTTTGATATTTTCACGTTTTGTCACATTTATAAATATAAAAATTTACTAATATAATTTTTCTCCTCGATCTCTTTCTTTCTCATTAAAACTTTCTATTAATATCTCATTTTTTTAAACTCACATCTTTACTTAAAATTCTTTCCTATTTTACTCTCTTCATCAAAACACATTCTCTTTATTTTTTAAAAATAAAATAATATTACATATTTTTAAATAATTTTTTTATTAAAATTATTATATAAATAATAAATATTATTAATCTTATATATATTTAATTTATAAAATTTATTTATTTAAATCTAATAATTTTTCGTGCATCGCACAAATATAAAACTAGTATAAACTATTTACCATCCGGTTCGACCAATTCTAATTAAGATTGGCCAATTCTGACAGATTTATAAGAACGAAAATTGACCCAATTCGGATCGGGATCAACTTTGGCTAATTCTATTTTCTATAGTGCTAGCCAATAACAAAAGATCACGGGCGTACGTGCACATATCGATATATTGAAAACATTTCTCACTAACTAATGATACTGACGATATGAGAGCGGCTAGCTAGATGTGTAATCACAGCAACGGAAACCCATCAATTTAATTCTTTCAAAAAAGACTCCGCTAGCTTTTCCCTTGCGTATGATGAAGGTTTTTCCCGGGATTCTAATGATATATAGAATCCTCAATATCTTAATAGCCTCAGAAAGACCTGTAGAACAAGGAGAAGAGGACATGGTAAGGACCAACTTGGTCACAGTGGCGGACCCTCTTTATAATCAGTGGAGTCACGTGATTTCACTGACTTAGAATAGGTGTCTTAAAAAAAATAAAAATTTTCATGTTATTTAAATATGTAAATAAAAAATGATCTCACTGAATTTAAAGATGACCTCTTAAATTTAAATGATCTTACTGAATTAATTTTTAAGATTCGCCACTATTTGAACATATCCCATCTACGACCCTCGAAGGGTTGGAGTTAATACCACCCGCACCTTCTGCGGATTCGGTCTCCTGGGCGGATACCCACTGCCAGTTCTCGCACCCTCCACACACGTGCGCGTCCCCACCCCCCCACTCCAGGCGTCGGCGTTTTCGAGGACAACAACGTGATCGAGATCAGACGGCTGTCCGAAAACGAACCCCACAAAGATACCACCCCGGTTGGGAAAAAAAAAAAAACAATTGATCGCATCATTTCGACGGCGGGATGGAAACCCCGGATAGCGAGATGAATAGAGAACACTGGATCCGAGATGATTAACCGGGTCCGCACAAACATATCAGCGGATCTGTCTCGCGGGTCCCACCACAGCGCCAGTAACGTCCAGCACACTGCGGCTCCGCGACACCTGGCTTATGGCCCGTCCTGTCCCCGTTCGGGCATCCGCCACGGGTGTCGGCTACCGGCTTCGTATCCTTCTTCCGCCTGGAGAAGTGTGCCGGCCGTCGTCCCATGTTTAAAACGGCCATTCCCCAACTCCACCCGGCCAATCCCGCCAGCACCGTCCGGCGAGGAAGGCAGAGATAAGATCCTTTAACGCCGTTACGACACGATGTGTGACATAATCTGACAGTCGCCAGATTGCCGTGTTGCATGGCAGCTCATCATCGCCGTCATCTTTCCCGAGCTCAGGGCCGGGGAGGGTGCTACGGTTACGGTCCCTAAAAGGAACCCATTTGTCTTGGCTTTTTGTTTAATGCCGGAGTAATTGTCATGTCATCTGATAAGAATCAAGGCGATTCCCTTTGTCCCCGCCATCTCTCTCGACCTCTGTGGTCTTGTTACGGCGATGGCAATCTGGTAGTAACTGGCGTTGGGGTTTAGAGAGAGAGAGAGAGAGAGAGGTGTGGAGTAGTACCGAGCCCACGGTGCGTCCTGCTTTGCCCACACCAAGCAAGATCCGCCAAATAACTCGCTTCTTCTTGTCTCCGTCCTCTCCGTTTCCTCCTTCTCGAAGGCACTATCCTCTTCTCCGCTCTCTCGGCATCCTTCTTCGCCGAACACCTACCTAGCCGGCCACACCATCGGGGTTCTGCCAACTCCGGTCCCTCCTGCACGCCACCTACTGTTCCTCACCGGACACACTTTTCCTTTTTCTTCCTTTCTCTGTTTGGTTTTTTCTTGGAAATTTTTTTTTGCCAGCTGCACGGTCCTGGCATGCCCTCCGGCACGGTTTCTTCTCTCCGTTGAGGCAAGTTTCCTTTACGACTTTGGCTCTTCTGGTGCGTTCTAGCCATGGCATGATCTGTGGCCCTGCGCACTGTGGCGGAAAGGGGTGTCTTTGGTCCAGACTTCTAGTTCTGCGCGCGCTTTTCTCTTGATCGCGCGCGTCGCCCCTCTTTCTCCTTTTTCTCGTCTGGTACTAGATCGAATCCTCTCTGTGACTGGCTCCACACACTGAAATGGAGCTCCTTTGCATCGGTTTACCCCTCGCGCTCTTGTTCCTCTTGAACCCTCTGCCCTCCCGTGCCTACACCGCTCCACTCAACTGCTCCGACACCGGCCGCCTCTGCACGTCCTTCCTCGCCGTCAGGTCCAATCCCAACCTGACCCTGCCGCTTCTCCACAGCATGTTCGATGTGCTGCCCGGGGACATCACCGTCGACGACGCCGGCAGCCCTGGGTACTTCTACATCAAGAAGAACTGTTCTTGCTCGTCCTCCACCAGGAAGTACCTGAGCAACACCACCTTTACCGTGAGGGCAGAAGAGGGTCCGGCTTACGGATTGGTCACCGACGCCTACGGGGCGCTGGCGTTTTTCCAAAATTCGTCTCGCTGGGTGCGTTCGGGGGCGGTGGTGTCGCTGCATCTGCTGTGCGGGTGCTCCAGCGGGCTGTGGAATTACCTGATGACCTATGTGCTTGGAGACGGGGAGACGATTGGGTCGCTGGCAAGTAGATTCGGGGTGAGCATGGACGACATCGAGACTGTGAACGGGATTGCCGACCCGAACAGTGCAGTAGTTGGGGAGGTTTACTATGTTCCTCTACTTTCGAGTGAGTCTTCTTCTTCTTCTCCTGCTGCGTTATAATCTGCCCCAAGAGCTTGCCAATTGCATCTTTTTTGGATAATCGACCACCAGGATTAGTAGTGGGACAAATTCCTGTTTGAATGCTTCTGACGTCCAACCATTCAACTTTTTTTCTAGTCTTCAGTTATAATTATTCTAATGTGCTAATGATGGATGTTTTCTGTCTTTCTGTTTTTTCGTTAGTCCCTGGAGAGCCTTACTCTACAGAAATTGGAACTTCTCCTGCTCCTGCTCCTGCTTTTGCCCCAGCACCTCTGTCTTCCTCAGGTAATTGCCGATTTGTTTGGATGCATACTAGTATTGTTAACAAACGTATTCAGTGTCTCATGTATCTCGTTTATTGGCATTTTGCATGCTACAGCCTTTGTTTTTAACTTTTGAAGCCCAAAATCGAATGTAGAAACCATAACTTCACCATTTTCCGAAAGTAAGGCTTAGAAATTGAATCCATGATAGACCCAGAACGTAGTTATGGCATGGCTTCCGAGAATGAAACTTTGCATCGTTTTGGAAACTATCATGTACTGTTCATGTCGGAAGCATGGGTTGGCATCTTAGGTGGTATTTCTCATTATGCAGTGTAATATGTTGTTACTATGTTTCCTCTCATGAGTGAATTATTATCGACTGCTGAATTCCTACCTGTGTTTAGTGCCTTCTAGGCAGGAGCTTCCCCGGACTATCACTTAAAATTTGCCTTAAGCTTTCATGCATTTCAATGAAATTATATAAAGACAAGGCTCCACTTGCAATTAGTGTAGCTATCCAATTATGAACAAAGTGAGGAGAACCGTCTTTTTTTATAGGTAAGTGTGAGGGCAGGGATTTGAACCTATGTCCTAAGGGAATATCCTCTAAGACTGGGGCAACTTCATGTACAACTAAGTAGAAAAAACAGCTCAAGTTATACATATGGATGCCTTCAAGAATGACATGTGATTTATGCACTCATTGCCAAAAGGTGTGCTGCTACCTGATGTTTACTGGATCTTCAAACTCTAAATCAGGATCATCTCTGTATGCAATATGTATTGTGCAGCTCTTCATTGCGGAGAGATGTGGTGATAAGCTTCATCAATCACTGTGTACGAGCTTTTGTATTGCTGTGGACTATAAGACGCTAATTTGTCCAACAAATTCATAGTTATTTACCTTATTCTCATTAACTTTTATCCACACTCCTTTCTTCACTTCTTTTCTCACATTTTTCATGATAAGGAAATCCACTCGCCTCTCATGTTTGACAAAAGAGAAAAAGTCAATATATGTATTCTATTCCCAAAGGGGTTATATAAGGAGACACATCAAACTTTACAGTAAGCTCTGATACACGAAGTAAGTATAGATTGCCTAATCTGGAATCCTTTTAGTTCTAGTGGTTCAAAGCTCTAATGGCAATGTGAATGTTCACCTTTATCTTGTGACGGCTATGACTATGCCTTGTTCTAGTCCTCAGTGGTCCGGTTGAAAGAACTAGGCTGCCAAGTAGCTAAAACTCATAAGGCCTCCTTTGATCTAGAATGTAGACTAACTTTTGCTTTCAATATACAATGATAGTTCTAAATACTGCTTATTGATTAAATTGAAACAGCTACACAAAAGTAAACAACAAAGTTTACTTTGCTCCGAGTCCACAGCATGGGTGTTTACATGATCTAATTGAAAATAATCTGCAAATCTAAACCATAAAAGGTCTTCTCTCAAAGTAATGGCACAACAAGTACATCTTTTCTTTGTCTGGGAATTGGCAATATATCCGAGTTACTATTCTGCAGTTAACATTCTTCAACTTTAGATGCACTGCTATCTGAACCTCGATGAAGTTGTGCCCACAAAAGTTACATTTAACATTTTTCTAGGGTTCTGATGTCTCACTTTCTAGTGGATAATATCTTCTTTACCCTGTTGGCAGATTATTTGTTCTAACTTTGCTAATTTTTTTGCAGTGAATCAAGAGCATCATTCTGCAAAATTTCCTTACGGATGGATTTTAGGGAGCATGGGTATTGCTCTTTTCTTGATTGTCATAACCATACTTACATGCATCATATTGAGATCCTCGGCCTACTGTTATCGTTCCCCTAGAAATCAGAAAAAAGACCCTGATGAGCAGGTATCTCATGAATTTCACGTCCTTGGAAGGACAAAGTTGTGTTGCGGCTCAAAATGGTATCTCTGCTTCATGTCTGGAAAGTGGATGCCAAATTCTGGAGATGCTAGCAGCAACCAGATGAATATCCCCAAATCTGGTAATAATCTTTAACTCACACCAAGAGAGTCTTGTTAATTCCCAGTTAATGCTCTCTGGCATTAAATTGATGATATTGTTCATTTGATGATTACTGTTAGATTTATGTTTAGTACTTTTGCTAGTCTACTAATTTTCCAGACTCTTCCATTCTGCCTCATTGATTAAACTACCAATCATCAAACCTACTGCTAAAAGATTTAATAGGTGGTTACAAGTGTTACTATAAATAACTAAGGCAATTCATCATTACGGATTTCCTTTATGGTTTTTTTTTAATGCTTATCCTAAGAAAACCTTTGATGTTGTAGTTGGTCTCTAGATGGTTCTCGTAGAAATTTCTTTAAAGGGGCTTAACTCTTATCGTTTAAGAGCATTGATGTCAAGCAGCATCTCTGAAAATATGTGGATATGCTTTTTACCTGGTCATCAAAGTTGTAGTATTGTGGGAAGCAAGAAAAGACAGTGCCTTATAGTTGTAGACAACCTTTTCGCTTCTGAAAATATCTTGCATCATTAATAATATGGACTCTTTTATCATATGGTTTAGATATATCCACCAATACCAAATGATTTCATAAACTGGAATGAGGCCTACTGCAGTTCTGTAAACCATAATGCAACAGAATGGTCACTACTCACTGGTCCGTTGCAATCTCTATTGCTTTGGCATCTTCTGTGCCTTGACTCTCTGAATTTTTACTACAAAATTGGTCTGCATGAGTCAACACTACCACATTTTTGGCATTAAATTCCAGAAAACATGAAAAACACGTTGATTCTCCTTCTCAAAATTATGTTTTCTCTATCTAGTTTGTACCTTTATGTTCAGTCTTCATTCTGTTTGATTTTCTATTTATTTCTTCTCTCATTTTTATCCTGTACTCTGACACCTTTAGATAGATCTCTATCTGGTGTGCCATGCGTATAATCTTCTTGTCTTAAAAAGTGTATAATTTTGTTCAGGGATGGAAGCTGATGCATTTGAAATGGAGAAACCTATTGTTTTTACGTATGAAGAGATTATTTCTTCTACAAGTGCTTTCTCTGATTCAAATCTACTTGGCCATGGTACATACGGTTCAGTGTACTATGGAGTTCTCAGGGACCAGGTCAGTAGTTACTTTTACTTTGTTTTGTGTTCTGTTTGTTGGTTTTGCTGACATTGAACCAAACTTTTGCAGGAGGTAGCAATTAAAAGAATGTCTGCTACAAAGACAAAGGAGTTCATGGCAGAGATGAAAGTTCTCTGCAAGGTTCATCATGCAAGTCTGGTTAGGCCTATTGAAGCACTTGTATTTGAACTCATCTTTCGGCCCTCATGATATTTATCCTTTGAATTTCTCATTTAAAAGAATAGAACTGATTGGCTATCCCTTTTTGACATATATTTTCACTTAACTTTTGTCAAGGTAGAATTGATTGGCTATGCAGCGAGCAATGATGAGCTATTCCTTGTTTATGAATATGCTCAGAAAGGCTCACTAAAAAACCATCTGCATGATCCTGTAAGCAAAGGTAACTTCAAACTTCTTAATGCTTTTATGTTGCATGATCTAAAACAAGCTAACTTCTGTGATTCTTATTTTAAAAAAAAAAAAATCTCATTTTGCCTTTTTTTGTGTATCATGCCCTTTTTTCTTTCTGATCTTTGCTATTCGTACCTTCTTATTCCTGATCAGTATTTATTGCATATGAGGGTGATCATCTTGTGTCTCGTTGCTTCTTTGAATGTGTAGTCTAAATTTTTTTCATTTCTGTTTCTGGAAAAAACATAGAGTTGTTCCCTTAATAGGTAATTAAGAGAACACATAACTAAGCATTTCTTGTTTATCAAGTTCCATAACATGTCTTGTTGACTCTGTTTTCTCAGGGCATACATCACTTTCTTGGATTTCTAGAGTTCAGATTGCGCTTGATGCTTCCAAGGGTCTGGAATATATTCATGAGCACACCAGAACACATTATGTTCACCGGGATATCAAAACAAGCAATATTTTGCTTGATAGTTCTTTCAGGGCCAAGGTTTTACACATTCACATGTGTCCATTCTTTTGCTTATCATTTTAAATGTGCTTTTTGACTGTTATCTCTCGCAGATTTCAGACTTTGGGCTAGCCAAACTTGTTGGAAAAACTGGTGAAGGAGAATCATCTGCCACAAGAGTTGTTGGAACATTTGGCTATTTGGCTCCAGAGTAAGCAAGAGTACGAGCATGAGGTTTACTATTTCATGAGATCTGTTCCATTTACTTATTTGTAACTGCATGTCAGGTACTTGCGCGATGGTTTGGCCACAACGAAAAGTGATGTTTATGCATTTGGCATCGTCATATTTGAGTTGATTTCTGGAAAGGAAGCAATAACACGAACAGAAGGAGCTATCATAAATAATGCCGAACGACGTTCATTGGCATCAGTTGTAAGGCCTATTTTAAATTGCTGCAGTTACATCCAAGATAATTAGTTTGATGTAGTACTAACATGGATGGCAGTTTCGGACTGGAATGATCTAAAACTGGCCGAAATTACTGTAGCAAATCCGACACCATTAAAATCGAAACCGACCAAAACTGGTCGAAACCGGCCATTTTACTCCCCTCTTAAGGCCTCCCGATACAGGCAAAGTGGGCGAAACAAAACCGAAACTGTATTGGTTTCGGACCCAGTCTAAATTGATACCGAAACTGACACTGCATCCTTGAGTACTAATACTCCTAGGTAATGTAGTCCAGGCAATTATTTCGAAAACCAGTCCTTCAATGTTTAGATTTTCTTCAGGAACCTATAAAAACTCAAGTACTACAGGCTAGAATCTGAGACATATACTTGTATCAGAATTTTAAATGCCTTTTAGGGGTCTCTAGGTTTTCTTATGGTTTTGTTTTCCCGGCTGACTGATATATGTTTGGCAAACAGGAGAAGATAGTAGGTGGGATTTATTTTATTTTCCCAGATGCTGGAAATATTCCCTATTTTCCCAGAAATTACTTCTTCACTACCCCATAGGAAACATGCCACATGTTCTCTGTCTCTATCTCCCTACACAAATGCAAATTTGTGCTTCTATTTTTGCATATTTTCCTAGAAAATTGCAACCACATGATTTTACTTCGCCAGGAATTATTTCACACGAATTTACCCTTTCCTGGACAAGATTTCCTGCGATTTTTTTTTTGGGGGAGGAAATTTGAGAATGCAAACCGCCCTTTAGACAAATGGATTGTAACAGTTCGGATATCTGTAATTTGCATCCATAGAATTTGCAAACAACTTCGATCGTGAATAATATTTAGGAATGCTTAATCTATTCATCATGGTTATACAGTTAATTTGTACATCTGATGAACAGTTCAACCTGTGAACCAGAGGCAGCTGGCCTTCTCTTTGGAGAAATTTTTTTGGCTATGTCAACTCGATTTGAGATCAAATGACAAAAGTCTTGTGGATATTTGAGCAGTCCTAATGTAGTTGTTTTCTGACAGTAAACCCCACACTTTAATCCCTACTCCCCCCCCCCCCCCCCCCACGAAATCCCCCAAAGAAAAAAAACTGGGAAAAACCAAAGTTGCCTGTAATGTTTACAACAGAATTTTTAACATGTTTATGTCAGAGACTTAAAAAAAACATGTTTATATCAGAGGCATGCATCTACCCTGATTCTAGAAGTACAACTTCGTTGGACATAAAGTTGAGCTTTAAGGAGTTTTATGTCCGAATACTAAATTGACTTTATAATGTTATCGTTCCTGAGTATGTCAGTTGCAGACTTCCCAAGGACAAGGTGGTTTCTTTATTCTGCAATTCTAGCTTGCCTTTGTATGACTGATTTATACTCTCTTGGCTGATGTAATGCTTTTTTCCCAAAATTTCCCATTGATATGCATTTCATGCTTGTCTGTTTTGAGAAAAAGTACAAATTTTAACATTTGATTTGTCCATGTTTATCTCTTTCTTGCACTGTTTATCTCCATTGGGATTTTTGCACAGAAACCATTATTACACAAAAAATGGCAAATATGGCATCGTTGCTAAAATATTGTCAAATATGCCACTAGAAATGGAAAAACATTACAGACATGCCATCGCGGTCAACTTCTGTTCCGAGGAAGTGAATATTCCTCCAAAATTTCATTATTCCTGTTAGTTTAATCATTTGACAAAAATGCCCATGTTGTATCATTTTTAAGATTTTGAGAACCAGATCTGGGTGCTAGAGTAGTTTGACCAAGGCTAAACAAGATATTTCCTTTCATGGGTTAGCCAAACCCATGGTTAAATGGATGGGGAGTTGCGTCATGTCACCAGGATGGCATATTTGACAATATTTTAGCAACAATGGCGTATTTGCCATTTTCCGTGTAACAATGGTTTCTGTGCAAAAAACTTATCTCCATTTTGTTCTGTATCTTCAGTGACAAAACCTTCTTTAACATGAATATCCTCCAGATGTTAGCAGCTCTGCGGAACTCCCCAAATTCAATGAGCATGGGAAGCTTGAAAGGCTGCATTGATCCCAACTTGATGGAGCTATATCCCCATGATTGTGTATACAAGGCAAGTGCTTTTTCTTTGACTCCTTGTAATACTATACATTTTACATGAATAGTGGATCCTTCTTCATGTTCTCAGATAGGCATTAAAGGTTACCCAGCTTTGCAGTCTTTCAGTTTGCTTTCATTAGTACTGAGTGTTGAGTGCATAAAGTTTCATAAATCCCCAAACAAAAATTTCCATCTTTGCAGGCTGTATAGCCCAGTTTGCAGCATTTTGACCCATTTTCTTTGATCCTAGTTGAAAAGATTCTCTAGTTTACATCATACAAAACAAGGTCGTGTGCATTGTTACTCCTCTATATTGCAACGTGGGTAAACAGACTGCATGATTTTCGTTTCTTCTTTTGCTTATGACAGATGATGAATTCAATGCATAGTTGGCAGTTTCGGCCGAAACTGAAATGTTTTGGCCGAAACATTTCGGTTTCGGTCATGGCCGAAACAGAAACCGGCTCAAGTACTGTAGCAATTCCGAAACTGAAAAAATATATATTTTCAGCCGAAACCAGACCGAAACTGTCTGAATCTCCCCGAAACCGGCCGAAACCGATCAAAACCGGCTCCCATAAGACTGCCCGAAATCGACCGAAACAAAATCGAGATGGTTTTGGTTTCTGATCCAGCCGAAACCGGAACCGAAACCGAGTTTGCCATCCTTGATTCAATGAATGATTCTTATGAGTATTATATTTGCTAATCCTTTTATATTTCTTGCTTCATTGGAGGGGAGTAACTGCTGACTAAATCTAAGTAGTTGAAATCATCTCTTCATAGGCTACTGTTCACAGTAATTCAATGTTTGGATTTAACAAAAAATGTAGCCTCCGCCATTAGAATAGAACGTTTGCATCTGCCGTACTTTCTCAGGGACCTGGCTGATTTTTCTTCAGAAACTTAGCTTAAGAGTCTGGATTGCTGGATAACCATCTCTTTTAACTGGGAACACTTTTCAAACAACCCAACATTAATAACTTATTTAACCCAAATTGACCTACCAAGGTATGGCCTTCCCATGTCTCTCGAATACCAATAACTCTGGCGAACAAGAGAGGATGAATAATATAGAAACAAGCTCATGTAACAACACACAAAATGCTTTGCCTAGTCCACACTATGAACCAACATCGTTATGCATCAACTTGAACCACAAACTTGAGCCTGTTAATTACACACGTAAGTGACGGAATGGCCTTCTATTTGGACAGGAAGTAGCTACAATGTTCTGGTTGGCCTTCTTTATTCCTTGCACTTACTTCCTTTGGGTGTTGGGGTGGGGGTACAGTATGTTTTGATACTCTTAAATTTATCATGAGCTTCCTCCATATCCCTCTGCGCTTCTGACATTTTGCTTTCTTGTATGCTTAGATGGCCATGCTTGCAAAGCAGTGCGTCGATGAAGACCCTATTTTGCGGCCGGACATGAAACAAGTGGTGATTTCTCTGTCCCACATTCTGCTGTCGTCCGTGGAGTGGGAAGCCACCCTCGCTGGAAATAGCCAAGTTTTTAGTGGCCTTGTGCAAGGAAGATGACAGGGCACCTCACATGATGTCACATTGAATAGTGTAATTCACATACCTTGCTTCCACATGTTTATAGAAGCGAATATTGTGGCGTGCACCACTTCCTCTGTTCCTAGGTTGCTTGATGGCGAAGGTGCATTTCTTACTCTCCCACCCCTTCCCCCACACCCCGCCGGGCGACCCCTTTCTCTTTTTCAGGCATTATATTCTTTGGTGCAGGTGTGCTGTCAGAGGTGAAGTTGCTTTCTTGTACTCCCTATAATGCGATTGTTTTCTAGAAAAGCATATGATTGCTTTAATTTTTGTTGTCTGACATCTGTGTGTTGTAAACGAAATGCATTGTTGTCCTGATCAATACAGGAAGTGCAGCAACTTGCTTTCTAGCTGTCAAATATTTCTCTTCTCAATAACAATGGTGTGATTGCGATGTTGTCATGATCAGTACAGGACGTGCAGCACCTTGCTTTCTGGCTGTAAAAACTGTTCATCTCAATGGCAATGGTGTCATTGCTATGCTGTCATGATCATATAACAGGATGGGCAGCAGCTTGCTTTGTAGCTGTAAAGACTGTTCATCTCAATGACAATGGTGTGATTGCTGTGTACTACTTTGCTTCTGCTCCATGTATATCACCTATTTGGCTTGCTTTTTTAGCTACTTGGCACGCATCGAAAGATGTTTAGCCGACAGCAGGACATGCCCAATTGCCCACTGTGGGGTTTCTTGTTGTGTGCATGGAAAGTTAATTCTTTTAGGAAAAAGTACTTATATATCCCTAAAATCTTATCGAATCATCTACATACCCCTACATTTATGAAATATGCCGTAATACGTCCGAAATCTGTTAGTAGATGCCAACGTACCCCCGCCATGTTGGTATCGTTACCTTGGTCAGCAAAAGGTAAGTTAGTGATTGAAAATGTCTAACCTACCCTTGGGGTTAGTATCGATCAACTTGCCCGACCGCCCATCTTCTTCATTTCTGTCGAGCACTAGTACTCAAACTAGTTTCCCTTTTCAGAACGAGCATGAGGGGTAGGGTTTCGTTTGAGGAAGACGATCGTTTGAGTTGAGAAAGATAATCATCCGTGTAGTTGCGGGTAGACAATCTAGCTCTGTCGTTTGAATTGAGGTGTTCTGGGGTAGGATTTCATTTGAACTCCTATCCGGAAATGTCCCTATCTTCCTCTCCATCTCTCTATATGCATCTCGAAATGTAGGTGAGTTCCTCTCTTTATGCCATTTTTAATGGGTAGGTAGGACCACATGCTTGGCCTTCTATAGAAGAAGAAAAGGTGAAGTGTGTCCCACATTTGACTGCTAGTATGTCCTCTAATGCACTATTGTTGGAAGTAGAAGACGACAAGGTTCACTTTCCTCGTGTGCCTCCTTGGATTCCATGCTCGTTGACCCCATGTTGAGGATATTGGGTTTTTTAGGTAGTTTCGTTTGAACTATATCGTGCGATCTATCCCTATCTCCCTCTCTGTCTCTCTCTGTGCATTTTGGTATATATGTATGTTCCTCTCTTTATGCCATTTTTAATGGGTAGGTAGGACCATATGCTTGGCCCTTTGTCAACTGTATGTGTTCCCCTAATCATTGTTGCCTTTTAAAATGTGCAAGAAGTAAGCATAGTGTTTGTGGGTCACTGCGAACATGCATTGTTTGGTGAGTTTGCTTCAAATTTTGAATTTATTTGTTAACAATCACCAAATTATGATTTTTTTTATTGTGACTGATTTTTAACTACTATTGTATGAGTTATGGTATATTACATTCTGTACAAGATATAATGGATGTTTCATTTACCATAAAGTTGTACTTTGGGGGTCATTGGAAGGTAGTAAAGAGACTGAATGGGCACGTAGGTTGTCACTACGGAGATTTAGGCTACAGTCTTTAACTTGGAGCAGAGATTATGTAAATATGATTGAGTTGCAATTGGTAGCCCATGGTTTATTTAAGGAGGATAATGAGATTTATTATGTGGCTGAGTATGCTAATTTGAGAGAGAGAAAAGTTCTGCACTTTGAAAATGATTGGCACATTATGGAAATGTTGAGAAATGTAGCTCTAAGAACATCATCAAGGTATATGGTAGTAGGGATTACAATTATTTGGTAGGACCAGAGGTGAGGGCAGTGAAATGGGTTAGATGCCAATTTGCAAGAGGTTCTAAAGCCATGCATGTGTGTAATAATTTTAGTGATTCTTTTAACAATTACATTGGGGAAGCAAGGACAAAACCTATTCTGATGTGTCTTGACACAATACAGTCATTGTTCTTGAAAAGCCTGCACACTAGAAGAGCTCAAGTTGAAAGGTGGAAGGACACACTTACACCACTTGAAAGAAGCTCATACCACCAAGGAATTAGGAGGGTACTTGGTTGAGAAAGCAAGCTTTACTACAACACAAGTCATTCAAAGCGAGCTGATGTGGACCTAGAAACTCAAATCTGCAGTTGTGAGAGATGGCAGAGAAGTACTGGTCTTCCTTGTATTCATGCTTGTGCTTTCATTTCATCCAACAAATCACCAAAATGGGAAGATTATGTTTCTCATTTTTTAAATGTGGACACCTACAAGAGGATATATATATGTATTATCAACCCCATGCCAGACAAAAACAAGTGGGCACATGTTGACCAGACTGTATTACCTCCAAATGCTAGGCGACCTCTCGAAAGGCCAAAGAAGAATCGCATTAGAGATTCAGATGAGCCATGTAAGGTAAAGAGACAACACACTTGCACAAGGGGTAGGCAAACAGGTGACCTTGCCAACACATGCAAAAATCCAATCCATAGTGTGGTCAGTTCTAGTGAAAGATAACATATTTTTTCGATCTTAATTATGAATTACATAGATTGGATTCTCATTCAACTTGTGTCTTTGCAGGAGGCCTTCTGGGAGGCCAAAAAAGATGACAGCCGATGATATTGTAGCACGACCTTTGGGAAGGGGAAGAGGGAGGAGACGCAAAGTGCCTGGTAGGGGCCTCCCAGGGAGCAGCATATGAGGTCTTTGTGACATGTAGGTAATTCCAACAATGTATTAGACTTAGTTCGTATAAATATGGAGGTGCTAAGTATTTTTCATTTGTAGGCTATAGGAGATTGCAATTTGGGGAAGACAAGGGCGAGGTATATGGAGAATTTTTTGAAGTGTGACATTGTTAACAATCTGTACTAACACAATGTATGGACATAATGTATGGAGATAATGGAGACTTGGGCCACCAATATTGGTACGTATGTTTTTGAATGTATGGGCATAATGTATAGAGACAATGGAGACAATGTAATGCTTTTGATTATGTACTAGCCATTTTATGTGAAATGAATGCCTTGTGATTGGTCTGTGAAATGTCTTAGGAATGGCTTGTTGTAGGATGTTCAATGCAATTAGTTCTATGTTAAGGCTCTTCACAGGATTGTAGATGGTTAATTTCAGGAGAAATTGGAAGGGCTTGCGAAGTGAAATATTATGTGTTTTAGGAGAAATTGGAAGTCATTCTAAACATCAATATCCCATAATAATGTCCTCATTGCATAAGCTTCATAATGATTACAAACACTTGTCAAATATATAGTACATTACAAGATACATTGCAAATGAACAAAGAAGCACATTATGATCTTCCTTCCCTCTTCCATCACTCTTACAATAGATGACATCTTCTTTGACAGGTTTCCATTTAGCTGCAACATATCAATCTTTGCTTCAATACTCAAGAGAACTTGTCTAATTTTCGTTCCAACGATCTAAGCTTCATATCCAACAGTATCTCCATACTGATTAGTTGATATTTTTAGTCTACTATCGAATGATGCCACGTCATCGACCCATGCAAAGTATCCACAAGTACTCTCTTCCTGCAAGGAATATACATAAATTAAACATAATTGTATTCATAGAATCATAACATCAAACGTGTAACAAGCACAATTTCAAGTTTACATTCCACCGTGCACATAGATAGAATCATCTCCCCTTGCTCATATCTTGAGTCGAGGTATAAGCCTTACATGGCTTCTTACAATGACACTCTTGGTGTATCATGTATAGTCTTCTAATTAGGACGTCGACTACATGAATATCCACTAGTCTCCTCACTCGTGATCACCTACTAATTAACCAACTTGTAGCCTGTGAAATTAAGTAAACGAACCAGCCTCATTACATATCTTGTAACTTACCTCCGGCGGCAAAAAAAACCTTAGAGACCTACTGCACATGGATCATTAATTTGTTGTATGTCGACAATCTACATCATACCTACTTTGTTGTACATTGGCAATCTTATGTTACTGGTTTGGCCTCTCATCGGCAATCTATTGTGCTGCTAGCTTGGCCTCCTATCGGAGATTTTAAAAAAAAATACCCTACACATAATTCACTCCTTTAGAGTAATAAATTGCCCTAAAAATACCCTATACATAATTCACCCTTTTAGAGTAATAAATTGCCATAGTGATGACCTTCTGCGTTGCTAATTTGACCTCTGCTTCAGGCATCGACGACCTCTCCATTTTCCCCAATGTTTAACCTCACAGGGGCACAGGGCTCTAGTTAACAGATTTCGGGCGTATTTCGATACATTATATAAAGGTAGGGATATGTAGGTAATTCGATAAAATTTTAGAGTATAAATTAATTTCGCTCGTTCTTTTATCCCAACGAGAAATACTTAGTGCACACCATTGGGTGCACTAATTGGGCACACCCACTAGGGGTGTGCCATGTGTTCTTGGGGTTTGAAAAGTGGGATGGGGATAGGTATTATAATCCCCCCAAGAAAACACATGGCACAACCCTAGTGGGTGTGCCATGCTTAGCACACCAGGTGTGCACTAGTATTTTCTTATCCCAACAGCTCGTTGCAACACAAGAAGTCCTTGATCACCTTATTCCTTTCCATGGGTAAGGAATAAAGCAGCCGCCCCAAAAGAGCAGCTCAAAAGGAACCGCGCGCGCCTTTAAATGTGCTGGGGCATCTGACAAGTCTAGCTTGTATGCTTTCGCATTTGCATTAAGATCCTCACACTAATGACACCAGTAATTAACCTGCATATATAGATAAAGCTTCTCCTCTTGGTGTCATCTTTCTCTTGTGATTTCATTCGATCCCACCACAAGTAGCAAGAGAAGGAAGAAGGAGAGGGAGCCATGGGCTGCTGCAAGCCTAGAACTGATTCGCCACCACCAAGAACCCGCGGGATTGTGAAAGCGAACCACAGGGAGGAGGCCATCCTCCAGGTCCCAGGTGCTTCAGTTCATCTCATGGAGGGGGACGAGGCCGTGGAGCTCGCCGTGGGGGACGTGGTGGTTGTGGGCATCCTGGAAGAGGGCGTTCTACTCGCCACCATCGCGAGGGGGGCCCCCGACCTGCAGTGGCCCCTCACCAAGGACGAACCCGTCGTCAAGCTCGACGAGCTGCACTACCTGTTCTCCCTGCCGGAGAAAGACGGAAGCTTTCTGAACTATGGAGTCTCCTTCGCCGGCCCTGCAGACGGCCGCCTGGCGTCCCTGGACTCCTTCCTCAGGGACAACACCTGCTTCACCGTTTCATCGAGCTCTTCTTCTTCGTCGTCCGCCTTGGGGAAAGGAGCTGCAGATTCTGGGGGAGCATACTGGGGCAGCCTGGCGCCGACCGTGGAAGGCTACAACGGGGTGTTGGCCAAGGCGATCGCAGGAGGGACTGGTGTGATCGTGGAGGGGATCTTCAAGTGCAGTGACATCTACGCGAGTCAGGTTAGTGAGAATTCGCTCGGATAATTGCAGAAATCGTCATATTATATACAAGTACTGAGTAAAACTAGTTAAAAGAACAGGTTACCCTGCACGAATCTAGTTGAGGAGTACTTTGAGAAATAGTTCCCCTTGCATGAACGGACCCCACCCACGTCCACTTTTGGCATACCGAGAACAAGAGATTAGCTTTTCTCTCATCGCGATCCGGCCGTGACAAATTAATTATATCAAGCAAATTATTAGCTCCATCTTGCATGCAATGTGTTGAAAGCACCCACGTACCACCAGAGTTGTAACCACTAATTATAGCAATTAACGGATCTCGAAATGGTGCGCAGATACAAAAAGGAGCGAACAAGATCCAACTTCCGAGCAGCAACAGTTCGATAGGAAAATCTGGAGACGAAACGAGAACAGCAAATGTGAAGCGTGGCGGCATCAACAAGACCATCCGTCGGTTAGTAGGAGAATCTGAGACTTATATTCGAGCATATCTAACAACGTTGCACGCTAATTATGAAAAGTCAGAAAGTGGAAGACAGTAGGATAATTTAGTGTTTAGAGTACTCTAGGTATTCGGGCAATTTTTTTTTTTTTTTACATTCGACATCCCCCCTTCTATCATCCAACTAGCTTCAAGTAGAATGGCGGGTAATATTTAAACCGAACTTAACTTAATTAATGCCCTTCGAGTTGGGGAAGAACATCGAATGAAACTGATCGATGCCAACCTCATCTCTGCGGCCATTAAACTAGCTAGCTAGAAGTCTGACGGTCGAAAGGAGGATACAGTAGCAATATTGTTCGTTCAGAAATGCTTAGTGTAACTTGTACGTTTTTCCACCTTAATTATTCTTGTTGCACCGTTTTCTCCATGTCTGATTCAGTACTGTTCGAATCGCATGCGCATGCACCATAATTAAACTTGGTGTTCATGGTATACGTTGAGAGTACTGCCGGAGTTAATTCTTGATCAAGCTTATCTTCATCGTTTGATTCGACATTGGAATATGCTCGAAGTTTATGTGATGATGATCAACTTAATCACAAACATCTTCTGATCAGTGATAACATATATAGATTGGTAGCTAGGTTGGCAGCGTAAGAATGGCAGATGGATGTACGATCGCTTGCCAATTACTAGAACCACAAAACGCAAGCTACACACTTCAATTATTAACACCCATAAAGGAAGTGGCCTGGAGTGCTCTTCCAATAAGGGCGCAGGGCAATTAAGTCTTCATCTCTGCTGTACTAACTTCTTTCTCCGAGTTGATCTCTTCTCAGAGTGAGGCAACTATCGGAGATGACGGAGAAGATGAGCCGGTCGTTGCTCAACGGCGTGGTGACGGTGTCTGGAGCAGTGACAACGCCCGTGTTCAAATCGACGGCTGGAAAGGCTCTTCTGGGATCAGTTCCTGGGGTTGTTCTCCTGGCTTCCTTGGATGCCGTCAGTAAGTAATTAAATGGCCGCCATGACTGAGCTAGCTAGCTAGCTAGCTATACCAAGCTGTACCTCCTCCTCTCTGAGAGTAGTAAACCAGCTAGTTGCAGATGACAAGATATATTGCAAACAAGATCCTCGACTTATGTACGTACGCCTATCTAACTTTGGGTGCTCTTTTGTTGCCAGACAGGGTTCTGGATGCCGTAGAAGCAGCCGAAAAGAAAACTCTCGATGCAACTGGACAAGCTGCTGGATGGGTAGTATCACAAGGGTATATACGTAATGGCGACCATTATTAATTAACTTGCATGTTCTGATCATCTACGGCGATCAAGTCGGTTATGTGAGGAGGGCAGCAACCATTCATGCATGCATCTATCTTCGCCAAGATCGAATTGATCAGTGCCGTGATTAATTAGGCAGCATGCAGCGCCTACTCGGCCGAGTAATTAATACATAAAAGTAACAAAATATAAGATATCAAGAAAACTTGTAATATATATCTAGCGATTATTATATGGAAATTGAGTGAGTCACATTAGTTTATATGGGATATTTAAACTTATTTATTTATTTTTAATAACTTTTTGACGACCCAATTAAGTCGCGCCTCTCAACAGGCTTGGGGAAAGCGCTGGAGAAGCGACGAAGGACGTGTTTGCCACGGCTGGCCATGCAGTGGGGACTGCATGGAACCTGTTCAAGATCCGCAAGGCCTTCACCCCCTCCTCATCTCTCTCTTCGTCTCTGGTGAAGAACGCAGTGAAGAAGAGAAAGACGACATGAGATGATCCGGCCACTCTGAACCAGCTACTGCATGCATGCGACCAAAACACATAGCGAAAGCTTAGATTATATGGTCGACTCGCACTACATGTAAGGACAGAATCCGACATGGCAAGGTTAATGCTTTTAATAATTGCTACTATTCTTGTTCTAATGATCAATCTTGATCTGTGTGTTCGACATTAAGCTTCCTCCACGTCTCAGATGCTTCGATCACGTAGAAGAAATTAATATAGCTAAGTTATCTAATTACGACATTATCTTTAGAGACGGGAAATATCGTATATACACTTCATTCCAGGGACTGTAATTAACTTCAATTAAGAGGGTATAGTATATATTGAAGTCAATGGTTCTCAAAGTTTTCAGACAACTTGGAGAGAGAGGAGAGAGAGAGAGAGAGATGGCCGAGAAAGCTGACATTAAATCTCCAAATCTAATTGGTCATCCTTCCGAAAAATATTTATCAGATGAAATTAAGTAGGTAGGTTTAATAATTTTGGACGATGGAGCTATATTTTCATATACTTTCATTTTTTGGCCAACTAACTGGGAGTTAAATACTATATCAACGTAATTCTGAGGTATAGTGTTTCATCTTCAAAATAGCTAAAAGGATGCGGGTAAAATTTTCAAGATATTTGCCATCAAAATGGTATTTGAGAAATAATATCACTGTAAATAATGTTTGCAGCTGGTATTATACCAGTTGACCCTTAATTCATTTATGTGAGCATGGTTAATTAGCCGTGTCATATTATGTTTAGAACTTTACAGTTTCTACCTTGGTTCGACACAATTATTATTCATATTTTTTATAATTAAAATTTAGATATTTTGGGGGATTGAACTACAAGGTCTATATGGTATGGTATTGGACATACTATCCTATGAGAATAGGATTTGATCCTATAAATCAATTTGACCAACTATGTATGTGAGACCTACCCCCTTCTCCGACGCCCTCGTCCCCACCGTCGACCTCTATGGAGACGACGCCTACCCATGGCAGGTTTCAGCTGCTCGCCTACCCCTACGGCGTAGCTCGACCGTTAGGAATTAACAAACATTTATTTGAATTTTTTTTAAAAAAATTTATCACATTTTAGCATGATCCGACCAGAAAAGAGGGGGGGGAGCCAAGGGGGGAGGGAGTGTGCGGAGGTGGGTGGGGGGAGGGGGAGAGAGTGCCGGCGGAGGGGGAGGGAGGTGACAAAGGGGGAAGGGGGCCGACAGAGGGAAGAGGGGGTGCGTGGAGGTTGGGGAGGGGGAGAACCAGTGGAGAGTGGTGGGCTGAGGTTGGGAGACTTGGAGGGGTGGGTGGGGTGGTGGTGGGAGGCGACATAATGCAACGAGGAGTGGGTGGCACGGTGGGAGGAAGTCAAGGTGGGGGAGCACGGATGTGCCGATATAATGAAGATCGTATTGTACTGTGTCATAGACAACATAACACGATTGATTCGAACGACACGACCAATTCTATTTCCAACCTAAAAATGGCGGATTAACTACACTTTTAGATAATTATAAAAATAACCTCCTCATATTTATAATTGTCAAATTACACTCTTAAATGTACACTAATCAATAACCTCACTGCAAAAAACCATATGTAAAAGAAGTGTTCCATGATATTAGGCACCGAAATGAGTCATCAAGTAAATGCGACCGACTTTCTTAAAATACAATTAAATAGAGTTTAAAAAATGTTGCTAATGCTTTGAGTCATTAGTGCCAAAACAACATGGATGAACAAGATCCACACTACAAAAATGAGTAGAGATGCCCCTCCAATTGTGTTGAATTATATAAGTTCAGATGAAATTGAGCTTAAAAGTAGTAGCGCACTTACATTTTTTTTTTTGGTTGGGGCGCCTAAGTGTTACAGATGTCTATTGTGCACTTAGTGGAATTATCTTAACTAGAGAATATATAACAGCAGTATATCTACAATTATACAGATAATAAGGTTATTTTGGCAATTAGCTCTAAATTTTCTTCTTACCTAGGAACCGCTGGGGGAAAAGGAAGGGTTGTCCGCTGAGGCGTGGAGTAAGAAACTGAGAGAGTGTGTGTGGAGAAGAGTGGCGGGTTGGAGCACGCGCTGGCCATGGCGGCGGCGGCAGAGGGGCTGGGCGAGAGACCGGGCCTGCCGAGCATCTACAAGGCGTCAAGGAGCATAAAGCAGAGGGAGAACTGCCTCCTCTACAACGCCCTGCGCTCCATCTACGAGGACTCCGTCTTCGTCGCGGAGATCGCCCAGCTGTGGCCGGAGCTGCCCCTGGTCGCCAATCTCCGCTGCGGCCTCTGGTACTCTTCCCGCGTCCACTCCACCTGCTACTTCAAATCCACTGATGGCCACACCAATAACTGGTCCTTCAGCACCTCCCGCCTCAACCTCCACGTCGCCGTCCTCGCCGGTGAGCTGCTGCTGTGAGCATCAAAATGTTTCTGCTCAGTACAAAAGGCATTCGTATGTTGCCCATCTCCCTAATTTAATGTCGGCCTGTTTTGTCGATTAAAGCTTGCTTTTTCCCCCTCCTTTTTCGATGTTATTGGTAGGGCAGAGAGGGGGATGTCTGATAGTTGATTCCACAAGAAAGGGGAAACGATTTCCGGACAGCATGTCGAAGACGATACCCATCTGGGCTTGTGTCCTGAACAGAGCTATTGCGAGACGAATGCGTAGGAGGGAGCCGGAACAGAGCGCACAAGGTGGTGGTAGTGGTGGTATGGTGGGTGGAAATGCTTACTCCTTGTGTGCTTCCGATCACAAATCACTTTCATCTATTGATAAACTAATAGACTTTTCTCGATTTAAGCCTGTAATGCTTGATCATTGATTATGTTCTATGACATTTACCTATTCTAGGTAAGAGTAATTAAAAGATCCTCCATTTGTTATATCTATCTCTTTTAGACAACCTTAGAGAAAGAGAACCCATAACTGAAAACCATAAGAAGTTATTAGTACATAACGCATGAATTATTCCATTCAATTACTAATAAAGAAAATGATAAAAAATGGAAGTTGCAGAGAAAAAAAACAGTTGCAATATAAATTCTCTCTCTCTCTCTCTCTCTCTCATCTCGTTTATCTAAATAATTCATAAGAGATCTTATAACATGTTGATAAAAATATATTATTAACTATCAGCAAGTTGGCTATATTAGTCAACACCAATTTTAGAGATGCGTGAGTGCCTCATCATTTTTTCCTTCTTAATTAATAGTAAGTTGGCTATATTAGCCGAGATCAAAATCATGTCCTTATAGGCAAATCATCTCATCATATTTTCTTATTTTTCTTTTCTTTGCTCTTATAAGTTTCTCAACATCATATCTAAGTGGTGAGCCCCAAACCTGCTACACTTAGTGATATGAATTATGTTATAGTCAAATCATCTCATCATATTTTCTTATTTTTCTTTTCTTTGCTCTTATAATTTTCTCAACATCATATCTAAGTGGTGAGCCCCAAACCTACTTCATTTAGTGATATGAATTATGTTATAGTCAAATCATCTCATCATATTTTCTTATTTTTCTTTTCTTTGCTCTTATAAGTTTCTCAACATCACATCTAAGTGGTGAGCCCCAAACCTACTTCATTTAGTGATATGAATTATGTTATTGTGCTCAACATTGTGCCCTAGTAAAAACATAGAACCCAAGTATTAACTCGGATGGTGCCTTTTCTCTGTTCGCTATTGAAGGAGGTAATTTTTCATTATAGCTTTTGATTGTCTTTTTAAGTATAGAATCCATGAGAATTGCTAGTACCTTTGACTTTTTGTTATTGTGTTAGGAGGTGTACTGCTCAACTAATGAGATTGTTGATGAACATGCTGCTTCAATTGACTGGGATACTTCTTTACATCTCCCTTTATGGGTCTCTAGTACTGAAAAGGCAGCCATAGAGAATCGCTTAGAGGAATGGACAGAACAATTTGAAGATTGTGGTGCTGATATTGATACTTTGGCATCGTCTCTGAAAAAGCCTTTGCGGCCCTTATGGATTTCACAAATGACTATCATCTGGCTTAATGAAGTGCCTACAAGTGATTCTTGGGATTTCACCCCAATGATATTGGTTTCAGCATCTTCTCCGAATGGAGTTGTCCAACAACGTTCAACTTGTGAGTTTAGCTGGCATTACATACCTGGAGCAGGAGATGATGAGGAGAGTTGGGCAAGGGGTCTGTCACCTAATTTATTCTGGAAGCATGCATCAGAACTCATCAGGTCAGGGCCTGATTTATGTAACCAAAAAGTAGGTGAACTCATCGAAAAGGACAGAGTCTATCGTGCACAAAGGGGAGAGTATGCTCCTCAAGTTTCCACCAAGCATCACAAGCCAGTGGCAAACAATGGTTGTCTAATTACTGGAGAATCCAATGTCAATTGTCAATTATTGAATTCTGAAATTAAGACAGATCATGCTAGCACGAGTTATAATAATCAGGGATTGATCTTTTGGGTAGGCTCGTCTAATCTTGCAATAGGATCAACCTCTAATGGTATGTCATCCATTTCTTCTCTTCCTATGTCTTTGTGAGGGAAACTTCTATGTTCACTAAATCCTTGGGTGTATCTCAGTTTGGTACTCTTTCCAACAAGCTGGGCATGTGTGACATATACACTCCATCTTGAGGGGGAGTGTTAGAAGTGTTTCTATTTATGGTCTATTTGTTTTAGTTAATAAGGTAGTCATTGTAGTGATGTGTTTCTCCTCTTATAGTGCCTAGGATACTACTTATTGTGTGCCCAGGTATGTAAACATCTTGTTTTCAGTTAATGAAGGTTAATGACTCTGTTTACCCTAAATTAACAATTATATCTGAATTTCCCTTCTATTATTTCTTTCTTAATGGGAGCATTTTTTTAAGCTTCTATTTGTTTATTGAACAGTTAAATCCATATTGGGGCGTGTTGATTGCATATTGGATTGTGATAGTGATTCAGGATCATTTTATTCTTCAGATGCAGTCGCCTATTTTCGTCTACCTATTGTGGTAAGCATGAAAAAATAACTGGATCATTGACTATTACATAGTGGATTCTCTTTTGGTATACCGTCAAAAATCATATTTTCTCTTTCTCTTTTTTTTGTCAGACACCAAAAGTTGACCGATTTTCTTTGCTTAAGAGTCTTCCTCTTGCAATAAGCTTCGCAAAGTTAAATCTATGTAGAGGAAAGAAATTGATAGTTTCTTGTCATAATGGTAAGCGTGACTACTATGTGCAATAATTAAAGTAGGATCATGATTTGCGATCAACAAAAGTATTTATTCATAATTGTCTCTTCTCTATATCTTGCAGGAGAAGACGTAAGTGTATGCATATGTCTTGCTATTCTCTCATGTTTGTATAATGAATGGGGTATGTTTTCCTCCCTTAACATTCCCCTATATTACTTGAATTCAACTACATTGCATATTAAAATGTAGTCACCAACATGAGTCAAAAAACATTTGAAGCTATTACATCAAAGCATTAGCTTAAATTTATTGTGTAAATTGGGTGTAAGTATAGCTATGTAATGAAGTTAAAGTTATTTTAAATATGATTGACTGTTTCCTAATGTGGACTTAATGGGAAGTTTCTTGTGCTTGTTAGATAGTTATACAGCCTACTTGGAAAAATGTATGATTATTTTTTATCATTAATTGTGGGGATAAACAAATAAGAGGCTGCTTAATGTTTAAAATTCATAAAGGTCGCAGAGGATAAATGTGTAGTGATGATGATACAGAAGTGAAACATTTATTGCAAAAGTAATACTCCTCTACTGTATCTTCTCATTCATTTATATTAGTGATAGTCCTTTTTATCTAGAGGTATTTAAGTTTTCTTTGTAACATGCGAATGTTATGTCGATTAGTGGATCAAAGTAGTCTTTAAATTAAATAGAAATGTAAAATCTAGAGGGAAAAAACAAGTCAAAGAAGTAATTAAATGTTTGGTTTTGTGTGAAGTGGTTGCTGCATCGAGTGGGAAACTTCTCATATTGAGATCATTTTCATACAAAAGATGGACAAAAGGATCTTTCTTTTGCATGTGTTGTCTAAGATATTAGGTTACGCGGAATGCTATGTCAAGTATGTCTACGTGACAAAGGGTCTAGAATTTTTTACAATAAAATTTTCAACTACATGCCCTATATATGTACAAGCTACTGACTAATAGCTTTTCATTTTCTTGTGCAGGATCCTTTGATGAAGGGAAGTCTTTCTCTTCTTTATGTGTCACCAAATGGGAAGTTAAAAAGCGACTAGTTTTCATATGCAAATATGTAACAATCGCACGACCATGCAGAGGAAATTTGAAGCAGGTTTATTCTTTCCTTAGGAAAGAAAAGGAATCTCTAGACAATGTTGTTGATGATCTTGTTTGATGGTCATCTGAGTGGCTATGCATCCATCTTACCTGCATGACATGCTCGGCAACATCAAAGTGCAAATGCTTTTAATATTTTCATGGCTGGGACTAAGCACATAATATGACAAAGATTTGATGGTCCTAGAAAAGGCCAACAAGTATATATCTTGTATTCATGGGATGACTATTCACTAACATTCTCACAAGCTGTCATCGTTGTTGAAGGTAAGTTATTTGCTTTCTTCTTCTCCACCCAGAATCTCATATTTGGTGACTGTAGATTCCACACAATCAAAAGAGCATGGCTCAAATATTTGTTGAGTACTCATATTTTAAGTCATTTCCATGGCAGTATTTATATTGTGAAGACAATTCGCATTGGTTGATCACCCACTGGAATCTGCAGTGCCCGACAAATTTGCTGTTTTGGAAGTTTGAATTTTCAAGTGGAGCTAAAGAAAAGCAAAGGAATATTCAAATATGTATCTAGAAGTACACTTGTATGCGAGTTTGTGACTTTTGATGTAGCAGCAAGTCCATCTTAAAAGTTTCCTTTGTCTCATTATATTATGTCTTATTCGTGAATGACCCTTTTAAAATCTTTTGACTAGTCTTGTGCATCTATGGCCATGCCATTACTGTCGCACCTAACCATTGTTATTTCTAATAGAGTGTTTCGTTGCTCTTTTCTTGCTCTCTTTCTCTCAAATTAAAGCATAGGAACATATATCCACTTTACCGCGTTTCCTGATTGTTTCCCCAAGTTTTTGTTGAAAAAAATGCTATTCTATTGACTACTCCTCCTAAATAAAAACAGTTCTCTATCTTTTTTAATTATATTGAGGACTCTGCCTATGTGAAAGAACAGGTTTTGCAACCTATTGGCGCCTGGTGGATCCGACCCATGTACTAATCAAAGATATCTTTACGATTTTTAAATGCCAAATCTTAGACCCGCCGAAACCAATATGAGAATTTGGTGTGCCGTCAATACTATTCTATTTGTAGTGGGACTTGCTGTTTTCTTGGGTATCTGTGGTGGCCGTTTCCTGGCACCTAAGCCCAAACCGTCAAGGCCCATCAACGCCTTCTCTACGATGCGACCTTCCCGCAAGGTCTCACGTTCTCCAAGAAGATCGGATGGAGAAGGGGCCCACGCGCCAGCTGTTCCAAACGAAGCGTTACCGAGCTCGTTAGCAGGCGCCTTCCGAACAAGAGCAGTAGCCCTGCTGCGCGGAACAACCCCGGACATCACCGAACAGCATGTTCGGCCCCTATGCGGGTCACCTGCTCGGAAGGTACGTCCAAAGGGTACCGAACAGGTTCTATGGCTTACGGCACGGTCGTAATCGTCCCAGGCCACGTACTCCACCATCAAGAGGCACGAATTGCCTGGCGGCCCAACGGGCACCTGGGCGCATAACTCCTCCCGTTATGCGCGCCATCGTGGCGCCTTTTCAGGCACGATCCCCTGGCGTTACGCACACCGGCCCAGGCATTGACGCCTATAAAGAGTACAGGTACAGTACCATGCAAGGTACGTTCTCTTCCCCGCGCGAACACATTCTCGCATTCCGAAACCCCCTGCCTTTCGAGTTCTCCACTGACTTAGGCATCGGAGGGTTTTCCCGGTCTTCACCGGGCCCCCTGATCCTCCTCTGGTTTTGCAGGTGTTCGTCCTCACCAGCGATCGTCTTCCCTCTCTTTAGTGGAGGCCCGTTTGGCTCAGGCCCAAACAGGATCATACCACCACATTTGGCGCCGTCTGTGGGAATCGACGTTGCCATGGCTCGAGGACGATCCTCATACCAGAACGTAGGAAGCAGGGCGACGAGGTCCCGTCAGTCACGAGGGGACTCTCGCCGCCGATCCCCCCTGGCGACGTCGCCATCGCCCCCGCCGGCGCTAATCACGACGTCCCAGCACCGCCGGCCGTCGCACCTGCAACTGCCCTCGAAGTAGCGGAGCTTCGGGGGCAAATGCAGCAGTTGACGGGCGTCTGCCTCGCCCTACAGGCCCAGTTGGCGGGAGCAGCGGCTCCGGCGGTTTCCCTGCCACGCGAGCGGCAGGCGGAATCGTCTCATCGCCGCTCCCGCGTCCCCCCGGTGCCTCAGGAGCAGCAGGTGGAGTCGCCGCGCCGGTCTCATCGGGCCCCGTCGGAGGAACGGGCACTAGAGCGCCGCGGGCGCTCGCCCCGACGCTCTATCATCTCCCCCCGTCCGCCACGATCAGTCGTGGGAGGCAACTCCCACGCCTCCGGACGAGGGGGCCCCGCCAACTCCGAGCAGGAGCTCGCCAGGCGCCTAAGGCGTGTGGTCGACCTCGAACGCCGCATGGACGCGATGGTTCAGCGTGCGGAGGGCAAGGCTCCAGCGGAGGACGACTTGGACTTCCGCTCTCCTTTTAGCAGGGAGATCCTGGAGGCCCAGGTCTCCTCCAAGCTCCCTCTGCCCACCATCGCGCCCTACGACGGCACAACCGACCCGGCCGACCACATCCACGGCTTCGAGTCGCACATGGTGTTCCACGGAGCATCGGACGCGGCCAAGTGCAGGGCTTTCCCTGCAACGCTCAAGGAAACCGCCAGGGCTTGGTTTGAAACCCTCCCTGCGGGCTCCATCACTTCCTTCCGCCAACTGAAGAAGTCCTTTAGGGACAACTTCCTTGGCGGGAGATCGCAGCCGCGAACGGCGGCTTCTCTTCTGGCTGTGCGCCAGAAGAAAGGCGAGGCACTCTGGGACTTCGTCAAGAGGTTCCGAACAGAGGCGCTTCGCATCTCGCGCCTGGACGTCCCTCTGGCCACCAGTGCCCTCATCCAGGGCACTCGCGACGGCTTTTTGCAGAGGACCCTCGGCGTCCAGCAGCCTGCCACCCTCGCCGAACTACTCTCCATCGCACAGCGCCACGCAGCTTGCGAGGAGAGCCTGGCGGCGAGCAGGGCCGAGCAGGGGGAACAGTCGGACAAGAAGCGGCCTTCCGACAACGGTTCCGACCGAGATCGGAAGAAGGGACGGCGCAATGGCGACTCTCCGCGCCGTCCGCGCCCCTTCACCAACTACACCCCCCTCACCGTGGCTCCCGAACAAATCCTGGCAGAGATCAGGAATGAAGCTTTTGTTCGGTGGCCCCAGAGAATGCGCTCCGACCCCCGGAAGCGCGATCAAAATAAGTACTGTCGCTTTCATCGCGACCACGGCCACGACACCTCCGAGTGCCGCCAGCTTAAGGACGAGATCGAGGACCTTATCAAGCGCGGCTACCTTGGACGGTTCGTGCGCCGGAACGAAGAGCGCCCCCGACGCCGAGACCGCACTCCCGAGCAGCCGATCAACAACGAGCCCAATGGGCAGGAGATCAACGTGATCGCGGGAGGCTTCGGCGCGGGCGGAGAAAGCACTCGAAGCCGACGCGATTACGCAAGGCGAGTGCATGTCGTAGACAGGCCTTCGGCTGTTCGGTCGGCCCCATATCCTGCCAGTCCTGCACGCGCACCACCCGAGGAGGCTATAACCTTCTCGGATGAAGATCTTGTAGGGGTTACGACCCCACACTCTGATGCGTTGGTCGTTTCGGCCACCATCAACCACTGTAATGTGCGCCGAATTCTGGTAGATAATGGAAGCGCCCCCGATGTCTTGGCTTACGACTGTTTTGTCCTCATGGGTCTGCTAACCGATCAACTCACCCCTGTAAACTCGCCACTTTTCGGCTTTTCGGGAGTTTCGGTCCAGCCCATGGGAAGGATTCGCCTTCCGATTACCCTGGGAACGGCTCCAAAGGCTGTGACCAAAATTGTTGACTTCCTGGTCATCAACAACATGCCTGGATACAATGCTATCCTTGGCAGAGGTCTGATCGGGCGTATCAAAGCAGTACCTTCGTCGCTCCATCAAAGATGAAGTTCCTACTCCGAGCGGAGTGGGCGAAGTGCTCGGGTGTCAGCGCGAGTCTCGTCGTTGCTATGTCCTCTCCTTAAGAGACAAGCAACCACTCGCTGATCCGGCTCCCCCAACTTCCGATCAGCCTTCAACCAGCCGAGGGACGCCTGCTGAAGACTTAATCCCCATTCAAGTGGACGACGACCCCGAACACGTCTTGCACATTGGCGCCTTGTTGACAGAGGCCGAGCAGCAACGCTACACAGCTTTCCTGCTGGCCAATTTGGACGTGTTCGCTTGGTCTGATGACGAGCTTCCAGGCATTCCCCCGGAAGTCATGGTGCATCGCCTCCGGTTGGATCCCCGAATCCCGCCAGTACAGCAAAGGAGGCGACCCGTGAACCGAGAACGGCAGACCGTGATACAGGATCACGTGGTCAAAAGCCGAGCTGTTGGGCTCCTCCGAGAAGCCCAATATCCAAGATGGATCTCCAACGTGGTCCTCGTGCGCAAGGCCAATGGCAAATGGCGTGTGTGCGTGGATTACAAAGATCTTAATAAGGCAACGCCCAAGGATAACTTCCCGTTGCCGCGCATTGATCAGCTGGTGGACGCTACTTCCGGGCACGAGCTCCTCAGCTTTTTGGATGCCTACTCTGGTTACCACCAGATCAGCATGCATCCCCCGGATCAAGACGCCACAACGTTCGTCACAGACCTAGGCTTATACTGTTTCACCAGGATGCCCTTTGGTCTGAAGAATGCAGGCGCGACTTACCAGCGGCTGGTCAACAAGATGTTCGAGCAGCAGATCGGGCGCAACATGGAGGTTTACGTTGATGACATGCTGGTCAAGACACTTCCGAGTACTGACCACATTTCCGACCTCCAGGAAACCTTCGCAACTCTGCGAAGGTATAATATGAAGCTCAATCCTGCCAAGTGCGCGTTTGGTGTTCGGTCGGGTAAGTTCCTCGGGTTCCTCGTATCAAACAGGGGAATAGAGGCGAACCCGGAAAAAATCCAAGCAGTGCTTGAAATGAGCAGTCCAAAGACAGTGCGCGACGTCCAGCGCCTGACGGGGCGTCTTGCGGCACTGAATCGGTTCATGTCCCGAGCAGCAGAAAGAAGTTTTAACTTCTTCAAGTTGCTCCGAGGCCCAAAAAGCTCCTCGAAGCAAGGGGGGCAAGTACGGTGGACTG
Organism: Colocasia esculenta; assembly: GCA_014218235.1. Taxonomy (NCBI): domain Eukaryota; kingdom Viridiplantae; phylum Streptophyta; class Magnoliopsida; order Alismatales; family Araceae; genus Colocasia; species Colocasia esculenta. The sequence goes on along the minus strand of CM024754.1, from coordinate 1,490,939 downwards.
ACGAATGCGAAGCCGCCTTCACCGAGCTGAAGGCATATTTGGCAGCCCCTCCTGTTCTCTCAAAGCCTGTGCTCGGAGAACCTCTGTTCGTGTATCTCTCGGTCACTGAACACTCCATCAGTGCAGTCTTGATCAGAGAAATAGGAGCGGCGCAGCATCCAGTGTACTACGTCAGCAGGGTCCTCCAAGAAGCTGAAAGGAGGTACCCCAGAGCAGAAAAACTCGCCCTTGCTCTCGTCACGGCTGCACGGAAGCTTAGGCCCTATTTTCAGGCCCATTCCGTTACAGTGCTAACCGATCAACCGCTGAAATCCATCCTGCAGCGGCCGGAGGCTTCCGGTAGGTTGGTTAAGTGGGCAATCGAGCTGGGAGAGTTCGACATCAGCTTCCGACCGAGGACGGCGATTAAAGCGCAGGCGTTAGCGGACTTCGTGGCGGAATGCACCCTTCCGGCCGAGCAGGACCCACCGTTGGCAGACGAGCCCCCATGGGAGCTTTATGTTGACGGATCCTCTTGTGTCACCGGAAGCGGGGCAGGTTTGGTCCTCACCTCCCCAGAGGGGTTAGAGTTCCAATACGCCCTCCGTTTCCGCTTTCCAGCCTCCAACAACGTCGCCGAGTACGAAGCTTTGCTGTCCGGTATCCGCATGGCTAGGCACCTTGGGGCCATTCGGCTTAGAGTCTTTAGTGACTCCCAGTTGGTTGCCAGCCAGGTGAGCGGACAGTTCGGAGCAAGGGAACCTCGCATGGCTCAATACCTCCAACAGGTCAAGAGCCAGACAGAGGGCCTCGTATACTTCGAGGTCATACATGTTCCACGGGAGCAGAACGTGCGAGCTGATGCACTGGCCAAATTGGCATCTTCAGGTGACATCACCCCTTCTCGCTCTGTGTTCATTGAAGAGCTCGCCTTGCCGAGCACGGAGATTGATGTAGCCGCCATAGAAACGGGCCCACCAACCCCAAGTTGGGTGGACCCTCTCGTGGCGTACCTCCTCCGAGGTGAGCTTCCGCCCGAACAAGATGAAGCTCGGAAAGTCAGGACGCGCTCGCAGCATTTCACCCTCGTAGAAGGCAAGCTGTACCGGCGGTCCCTTGCAAGACCTCTTCTGCGTTGCCTCAATCCTGAGGAGGCCCTTGCGGCCACAGAGGAAGTTCACGAGGGGCTGTGCGGAAGCCATCTGGGGGGCAGAACGCTAGCGCGCAGCCTCATCCGAGCAGGGTTCTGGTGGCCTTCTCTTCAGAAGGATTGCATGTCCTTCGTCAGGAAGTGTCCAGAATGCCAAAAGTTCGGAGTACTCATCAAGCAACCAGCCGAACAGCTTCACAGTCTGTTCGAGCCGCGCCCCTTCGCCAGATGGGGCATTGACATCTTGGGCCCCTTTCCAGAGGCCCAAGGGCGGAAGAAGTTCCTGTTCGTCGCCATCGACTACTTTACCAAGTGGATCGAGGCCGAACCCGTTACCACAATCACCGAACAGGCCGCATGGAAGTTCGTATGGAAGAACCTTCTATGCAGGTTTGGCGTCCCAAGGGTGATTACGTCTGACAACGGGAAACAGTTTGACAGCACCTTCTTCAAGCAGAAGTGCGCCGAGCTCGGAATCTACAACCACTTCACCTCCGTGGCTCATCCCCAAGCTAACGGTCTGGTCGAAAACGCCAACCGAACATTGCTGCACGGGATCCGAACAAGAGTGGAGGCTGCAGGTGGATCATGGATCGATGAGCTCCCAAACGTCCTTTGGTGTCACCGAACAACTGCTCGGGTAGCTACAGGGGAAACACCTTTCCACCTGGCCTACGGTTCGGAAGCAGTTGTACCTCTGGAAGTAGCCCTTCCAACCATCCGAACAACCCACTTCGATGAAGCTGCCAATAACCGTGCTCTTCGAGAAAACTTGGACATGCTGGGCGAACGACAGAGCGACGCCAGCATTCGCCTCGTTTCTTATCAGCAGCGACTCGCACAATATTATAATGCGCGAGTTCGGGAAAGGCGGTTCAATGTGGGAGATTTGGTCCTGCGCCGTTGTTCGGCTTCGGACCCCCGAAGAGCAGTAGGCAAGCTTGCCATCAAATGGGAAGGACCTTATCAGGTCACCCATGTCCTCGGAAAGGCTCATATAAGCTAACTACTCCTAGTGGCGAAGCCATTCCCAGGACTTGGCATGTTTCTAACCTTAAGGCTTATTATGTATAAGAGCCTCTTTTCAGCATCCTACCTCTCTTCTCCCAACTCCTGACGCCATACAAGCATTTAGCATACATACCTGATCGGAATCCCCTTTACGGTTCCCCACGGTCTGCGTTATACATGCAATGCTTACGGCGCCTAGCGGATTTCGATCCGAGCAGGAGCAATCATGAAAGGAAGAAGATAGAGAAAGTGAAGCTACATGACGATCTCACAAACAAAAGACTTCGTTCACAAAAGTTTTTTTTTATATAAGCAGGCCCCTGTTTTGGCCGTGGTTACAAAAAGGAGAATACAAGAAAGATCAAGGAGCCTGCTGTGAAGGACCAGCGTCGTCATCTGAAGGGGGCATCCGCCCAGACTGGAATTGTGCGAACCGCACACCATCCAGACGAGAGTCCTGAGTGCGACGCCGGCACTCCCGAACAGCGGCCTCGAAGGCTTCCCGGGCACGATCAACCCAGGAAAGCTGTTCCCCCACCTCCTTCCCAGCGTTGAGGCCCACCCTGTAGCAGCGGGCCCCATACTGCTCCAGGTCCTCCTTGTACTCCGGCCCGGCCTTATAATCGGCAACGGCACGGGCCTCTGCATTCAACATTACCTTGGCCAGGGCATCCTTTTCGGCTCGCGCCAAGGTAACATCCAGCCTCGCAGCATGGAGAGCAGCTTTGAGGTTCTTCACCTCCTCCTCCAGCGCTGCCTCGCGAGCTTTATGCCTCGCTGAAAGCTCCTCGAAGAAAGCTGCATTCGCCTCCTGGAGATACTTCTGTCTCTGGCCCCGAACAGCTAAAGCCTTCAGAGTGCCCAGCGACTTGGACATCTCGTCCGCAAGCGCCTCTACATCGACGTCGCCCAGACCATCTTCTACCTGGCACTCCGGGTGGTAACCTTCCACCGACTCCTCCGGAGTCCGTTCGGAAGGAAGGTCCAGGCACCTTGCCAACCGATCAAGACGAGAGGCAGTAGGGCTCGCAGGCAGCTCTCTTGGCGTGTCTTCCACCCGACGAAGGGTCGCCTCCAACGTTGCCACCGAAGGAGCTACGGGAAGTCTCTTCAGAAGCGCCTCGCTAAGAGGTCTTCGGTCCTCTTCGGATCCTTCAGCCCGAGCAGCACCCGCAGCCTCCCCCCCAGTACCTTCGATTGCCTTGGAGGTTGCTTCTACGTTAGCAACCACCTCGGAGGGGGGCATGGGGGGCAGGATTCCCCCGGTAGAAGTGGCAACCTCTTCGGACGCCCTCGTCGTCGCGGCCGCCTGTTCAGTGGCCCCCGCTTCCGGAACAGAAGTGGCAACCTCTTCGGACGCCCTCGTCGTCGAGGCCGCCTTCTCAGTGGCCCCTCCTGCAGGAACCACTTCCTGTTCCGTAGAAAGAATCGTGGTTGGCACTGTCGCCACCACGTCGCTCGCGACCACCCCAGCAGGGGCGGAAACCTCCGTCGCATCTGCGACCTCCTCCCGCCGAACAGGAGACACTGCACCTTCTCTACTCCTCCTGGAAGAGGCTCTTGCAGTGTTGCTGGCAGCACCGTGCTCGGCACCACCAACGTGGGAGGCGTTAGAGGGCTCCCTATCCTTCGAGCAGGTGGAGCCCCTGGCCTCTTCTATTGCGGGGCTTCCGGACTCGTCGCTCACGACGACGAGCCCCAGCTCGGCCGCCATCCCCTGCGCGACCTCTGGGCGCTCTGTGGAGGCCGCCCGCGACACTCCCTGGTCGGCCGATTTTGCGGCCCTACTTTTTCTGCGCAGCAGCAACTGCGCCCTTTCCTCTTCCTCTTCGGTCCCCTCCTCGTCACGTGGAGGAGTAGCCTGGACCGCCTTCTGCTTCTTCCGAGCACGGAGTTGTTCTGCCTCCTCCGCGCTCTCGTCAACCAGAACTGGCCTCTTCTTCGCGGAAGGCCGGCTCGCCCGGTCATCCTTCTCTTGAGGAGTCCGAGCTCCAGCCGAAACCACCTCCCTGGTGGCCTTCTTCTTCAGACGAATTTTTCCAGGCCCCTTTTCAGGAGCCTGGGCCTTGGCAGAGCGCCCCCCAGTTGGCGAGGGAGCGACGAGCGCCGTTGTCACCGCAGCGCCAACCCTCACTGCGGAAGGAACCCGGGCAACGGCGGCAGCATCATCGCCTTCGAACACCATGTGCGCTAGCACAGGGATCTGTTCGGCAAACTCGTCATTTGCCTCTTGATCCCTTCCGGCCTCCAGCTCTGCGGCCGCTGCGCACAAAGAAGACAAGAAGAAGAAAGGTTAGTAGGGGGTCACCAAACCTAAGAGTAAAACAGCCAAGAGGTTATGTACTTACTCCACGGTTTGCTGAGCCCGTACTTAACGAGCATGAACTCGGTCACATATCCTTCTCCGTTCCGAACGCCTGCTCGGAGAAGCTGGTCCGACGCCCTTGCCTCGTCCTGGATCAGACGCGGAAAGCTGTCCTTCCGCGCAGAACGCATAACAGTGGGGAATCCCCACTCAGCACCACTCCGGTGGCGCACGAAGAACAGCCTGTCCATCCAACCCTTGTTGTTGGAGTACTTGTTGGACAGGCCGATGTGCATCCGGTCCGTCCGGTGCTTGGCGTAGTAGATGTCTGCTCCCGACGCCCGCGAAGCAGACAGCTTGAAGTGTGCTCGGAAGACGTCCGCCGAGCCCCGGATCTCTTTCAATTTGCAGACAACACCGAAGATACATATGTATCTCCAGGTGTTGGGCGTCAGCTGTATCGGCGAAACGCCCCAGGTATTCAGGAGCGCCTTCGCCACCTCCGGCAACGGCAGCCGGAAGCCTGCCTCCAGGTGATCAACAGAGAGGATCAGGCAGCCTGGTTTGTTCACCAGGATGGAGTCGCTCTCCTTGGCGTCGATGATCTCGTACTCCTCCCCGATCCTGAAACGCTCGCGGAGCCCGCTGTAGTGACGGCATCGTACTCCACTGGACGCCGCGACGGTCACCCCGCTCGCTCCGGCGACGGCCTTCCCTTTGCTCGCCATTGCTGGAAGGATCGTAGGGGGCAACGACGGCACAAAGAGACGAAGGAGAAGATGGAAACAGGAGAAGGCAAGAAAGCCCGAAAGCTAAAAGCTGGAAGGTTTTTGAGAGGCGTAGCTCCCGCCCTCGTCTCTTCCCCTCCTTATAAGGAAAGAGGAGGGAACGAAATTCGAGGCGGGCCCCAAAACGCCGCTCCTTCCCGTTTTTGAATGTGCCCCTTCGGGTACAGCGTAGGCGACCGTCCGAACACGACGGCGGTACCTCAAGTATGGCGCAGCTTCGAACCCATCATGACGGATTAGCCGCCTTCCAAGGTTTCAAGCGGCGGCACGTTCGCAGCAGGCCGTCGCATTAAATGCGGAAATGACGCCCTCGAAGCGCTCGTCTCACCGAGTCCCTTGAGGGCGTGGGGGGCAAGTGTGGTGGCCGTTTCCTGCCACCTAAGCCCAAACCGTCAAGGCCCATCAACGCCTTCTCTACGATGCGACCTTCCCGCAAGGTCTCACGTTCTCCAAGAAGATCGGATGGAGAAGGGGCCCACGCGCCAGCTGTTCCAAGCGAAGCGTTACCGAGCTCGTTAGCAGGCGCCTTCCGAACAAGAGCAGTAGCCCTGCTGCGCGGAACAACCCCGGACATCACCGAACAGCATGTTCGGCCCCTATGCGGGTCACCTGCTCGGAAGGTGCGTCCAAAGGGTACCGAACAGGTTCTCTGGCTTACGGCACGGTCGTAACCGTCCCAGGCCACGTACTCCACCATCAAGAGGCACGAATTGCCTGGCGGCCCAACGGGCACCTGGGCGCATAACTCCTCCCGTTATGCGCGCCCATCGTGGCGCCTTTTCAGGCACGATCCCCTGGCGTTACGCACACCGGCCCAGGCATTGACGCCTATAAAGAGTACAAGTACAGTACCATGCAAGGTACGTTCTCTTCCCGCGCGAACACATTCTCGCATTCCGAAACCCCCTGCCTTTCGAGTTCTCCACTGACTTAGACATCGGAGGGTTTTCCCGGTCTTCACCGGGCCCCCTGATCCTCCTCTGGTTTTGCAGGTGTTCGTCCTCACTAGCGATCGTCTTCCCTCTCTTTAGTGGAGGCCCGTTTGGCTCAGGCCCAAACAGGATCATACCACCACAGTATCCATCTGTTGTCCGTCTTTAGATTCAAGAGGTGCATCTTGCAACATATTATTGGTTATAAGGTCCTTTTTTTTGTGTGTGTGTTTGGGACGGGCAGCGGATAGGCACCCCAAATGGGCCACAAGTAGTTCTCTTCTATTTGATGATGATACTGACACCGGCATACATGATCGGGTTTTTTTTTTTTTCCCAGAGTAATATTTTGCTCTTATCTATGAGGGAGTTTTTGCCCTATTGAAATTGTCGGGTGGCTTCTCATTACTCGTCTTGGGGTGCAATACGAGTCTCCACAAAAAAGTAACATTTAATATTTATCAAGACTCAATAAAATATATAAGTGGAACAAATATATGCATAGGTGGAACAAATAGATAGTTAAATAGAACAAATTTATTTTGTTCCACTTATCCAACTATTTGTTCATATTTATCTATTTATTCTACTTATAGGCATCAAAATAGATAAGTAGTAGAACGAATAAGTATATAAGTGGAACAAATAAATATATAAGTAGAACAAATAATTTTGGTTAACTTATTCATCAATTTGTTCACTTATTAGTATTTCACTTATCAGTAGATCCTATCTATTTGTTCCACTTATGTACATTGTAGCAGGTAGAAAGTGGTCGGAGTGTTTGCACTTTCTACACCTGAGTTAGGAGGAAGCAGACCCACCGGGCCGGACACAGATGACCTGAAAAGAGAAAAGAAACGTCAAAGGGCCCTGGCTGAAGAACCAAGGGAGAACCCTATGATGTTTAAATCAAAATGGGACTTAGAGAATGTTTTAAGCAAGATCCCTTCTTCTTAGATGTGCTTGTGCGTGTGTTTGCTTACCTTGGCCTCGGGGGTCTTCATCCATTTATGTAGGAGTGGTTGAAAAGCCTGAACATTGTTGGATTGTAACCATCCAATAAAAGGGGTTGTAGTTACAGCTCTTGATGAAGGAGCGCTTAGCCAGATCGTGGTGTCATAACTGCAAGAGATGTAAAGAGTCAAGTCGTGGCCTACCCATTATGGGAGTTATATGCCTTCAAAGATTTGGGCCCAGCAACCTCTTCAAGGAGTATTTGTTGCTAATGGGGCGCGACCTTCAGAGCTGTTCGGACGACAGAGCTTGGAAGCCAAGTGGGGTTGTGTTCGGTTTTCTGCGATATGTTTCGAGGACATGTGGAAGGTACCTAGCTGAAATAAGGCTGTGATGGGCCATAATGGGCCTGTGGGCCTATAGAGCCAGATATGACCTCCTCACTTTCCCCTTACTCTCAAGTCAGTCGTTGGAGATGTACGAGCACTTGAGAGTAGTGACGTGTGCAAGGAGGCTTCAACATCTCAAAAGCATTCACTTGATGAGTCAACGCCAAAAGAGTGTAGCAAGTAGAAAGTGGTAGGAGTGTCTCCGCTTTATACACCTTGAGTTAGGAGGAAGGGGACCCACTGAGTCGGACACGAATGACTTGAAAAGGGAAAAGGAATGTCAAAGGGCCTTGGTTGAAGAACCAAGGGAGAACCCTTCAACGCTTAAGTTAGAACAGAACTTAGAGAAGGTTTTAAGTAAGATCCCTTCTTCTCATATGTGCTTGTGTGTGTGTTTGCTTACCTTGGCATCGGGGGTCTTAGTCCCTTTATGTAAGAGTGGGCCAAAAAGCTTGAACAATGTTGGATCGTAATCGCCCAATAAAGGGGGTTGTGGTTACGACTCTTGACGAAGGAGTGCTTAGCAAGATTGTGATGTCATAACGGCAAGAGACGTGAAGAGTCAGGTCATGGCCTACTCGTTATGAGTTATATACCTTCAAAGAAGTGGATCCAACAACCGTTTTGAGAAGTATTTGTTGCTGACTGAGCACGATCTTTGGAGCTGTTCAGATGACAGAGCTCGAAAGCCCAAACTCGTGAGACAAAACCTTTCGAAGAGTGCCCCCAAATGGCGCTGTGTTCGATTTTCTGCGATACATTCCAAAGACACGTGGAAGGTACCTAACTAAAATAAGGCCGTGATGGGCCATATTAGGTCCGTGGGTCTATTGAGCCAAAAATCACCTCCTCATATATATATATATATATATATATTATTCCACTTATATTTTATTAAATTCTAATAATATTTAATATTATTTTTGTGTGGACACTTATGTTATACCTCAAGATAACTAATAAGAGATCATCCAATTATTTCAGCAAGATAAAAACTCATTTATGGACGAGAGAATAATATTTCTTATTTTTCCATTCTTCTTTTCTCTCTTCTTTTGGTCAAAAAGATCTGCCTTGATGCTTGTGCTACCAAAGTTTGACCGTGGAAATCGGAAAGATGTCAAATGCAATAGATAATTTGGTCAACGCAAAAGAGGTCTCATTGACAAACCGAAAAATCCCTGTTCACCGGCTAGGTTCTTAATTTTATTACAATTTGCATGACGGTCATATAAAAGACATTAGTTGATGCGGCTATGTAACAAAAGTCATTATTTTTCTTTGAAATAAGCATATCATAGCATGTTAGAAAAAATATATAAATATATGTTTTTATTTGTCTCTTTTGATGGTCTTGGATAGAATAGTTTAGAATATCTTAATACATAGACATAATGGAATAAATACTTAAGTCTTTATATCATAAAAAAGAGATTTATTTGTGAGATTGTACTATCAAAGTACTGAACTTTTTTTTTTTACTTTCTTTGTGCTGATAAGCCCATATGGACAACACCTTCTCGGTTACCAATTGGGACCTAAAAATATACATTAGGATCTCCCAAGAAAATAAAGGAAATTATAGGTTTATATTGAATCCATGTATCTTAATTCAGTAAGTAATTAAACAAATTGTTTATGATATGTTTACTAATTAATGTATTAAAAAAAGATCATTTATGCGTGTCACATCCTCACACAGAGGTCATACTAATCTTCTTTAATTATATCGTTCTAATTTTATTAGATGTCTATAAAGAAACTATTTAAAAAGATAAATGTTAATGTTCACATAGAAGAAATACTGACAGGTCAACATTATAAGGGTGTAGAAAGGAGAGTAGTATATCATTGGTATAGGTTTAGACTTGATTTCATACAATATTAAATTCTTGCAACATAACAAATATATATGGAATTAAGTTCATAGAGCCAAATCAGACATCCATTATCGATAATAATTACTATTGATGGAAGTATTTAATGCATCATCTAAAGACCTCTTTAATGCCTAACTCAAGAAGAATTGATGGAAAAGGAAAGACAAACTTCACAAAAAATAATAATTTTTCTTCACCAAAGTGTCTTTATTATTCTTTGAGTCTTTTAATTGAAAGGTAACAGCTCCTCTCATAATTGTATGGAAAGATAAAATAACTCATGGATCTGGGATGATCTATGTTGCATGAGAATTTAATATTTTTCTGCCGTGAGATCTCCGTACATAGAGTTGTCGTGGCCCTAATTAAGAGAAGAAAACTTAAGTATTTTTTAATTGTTGGATGCAGTTTATTTTCCACCATAAAATCTTACAAAGTATGAGTATGTATAAAATATATTATTTTTTCGGGATGAACAAGGTTCTGTTTAATTCAATTTGAAGAAGTTGTTTTTCTCAAACTAATTCAAATTAAATTGAAATAGACTCATAACTTAAATCAAATCGAACCGATTTATTTTGAAATCAAATCAAGTCAAATCGATCTAATTTGATTTAGTTCTATTTAAATCGAAATATATTCAAAATCTCTACGTGGATGCACATTTGTTGTAATATTAATGAAGATAAACTGTGAAAATAAGAAGACATAATAATAGTTTTAACTAAGAAGGTTAAATTATTCTTGATTTTATAATAATTTACAAATATATATAGAAGAACAAGTAAAAATTTCTATAGTTTTATAATTAAGCATAGTAATAATTCGATTTATTTAGGTTGAATCAATTTACCCGGGTTATCCAAATCAAATCCTATAATTTTAATAAATGTATCTAATTTAGTATACAGGCACCAAAATTGCTCGAGCAATGTCTTGAATATTTTTTTATAAATAACTTTTATTTTATAAAATTAGCTTTTCTAGTAATACAAAATTACAAAAGATTAAGAAGCGTGCCGCGGAAGACGGGTGGCGTCGTGGCAGCCGGAGGCAAGCGGACGTGGGGTGGGTGGGTGGTACACTCACGGCCACGTCAGCAACTTCGTGTGATGCTGTACCGTCCTGGGGCACGTGATGCGCAGATGGTCCGCACCTTCCCTTGGCCTCCGCACCTCCACCTACTCTGGTGCGTTGCAGCGTCCGCCGAAAGCAAAATTTTTAGTAAGCAGCAGTGGCGGCAGCGCGTGTGTTCAACGGCGGCCACGGGCCACCTCCTTTTAAAATGCGAAAAATCCTGCGATCAACTTTCTTTGTTTCCTTGGGTTTTTATTAAAATAATTTTATTTAAATAAATATTTATTTAAATATACTCCAGTCAAAAGTTTTTACAAAATTATAACTCAATTAATTATATAATTTAACCTCAAATTATATAATTAGTCTTAATTACACAAGTATACTCGAGGTTACACTTAATTAGCTCTTAGGTTACACAATTAGCTTCAGTTACACAATTGTGTAACTTGAGATTGAGGTTAATTGTGTAATTTAAATTATAATTGTGTAATTGAGACTAATTATATAATTTGAGGGTTAACTGTGTAATCTGAAGATAAATTATCTAACTTAAGGTCTATTTTATGTAATTGAGATTAATTGTGTAATGTAGAGTCAAATTATATAATTAATTGAGTAATATTTATTAAAATTAATTTAATTTAATAAAAATCCTTTTTCCCCATCGTGTACCGAGTAGAAAATTAGGAAATATTTTCTATATATTTTAAGATAGATAAATATTATATATTCTAATTGATATGAGACTTTAATAAATTTTATTTATATGTGTTTAATATGGACTCTACTCGTCTGTCCTAAGATATATAGCGAGAGTCTTTCTCTTAAAAGTAAACACCGGCTTTGAACCAGCTGCAAGTGGGGGTATTGCTATGGATTTTTGCTGGTAAAAGTTTGGGGCCGGGGTTAAAAGGAATTTTATACCGTGTCATGCACGTTTAATTAGTAGACAAATTAATTAAATGGAGGTGTATTTATTATCTCATTTTTTCCTATAAGTAAGAGGAATTGGTATTAATAATGCAGTATATATAGAAAAATATGTCCAAAGTAGAAGGGCCGTGTACATATTTCTTGTCTTATTACTTACCGAAAGGATTAGTACCCTTTTTGCGAGTGAGACTCTTGAATCCAAAATAATCATAGGATTCCGATCATATGAAAAGAAAGTTCTTCTTTGGAGGGAAAATTTGGTGTCCAGATTTGAACTGTATATCTCTGCTAAAAAGAATTGTAAGTGTTTGATCTAAGCCTGTCATTTGTAAAGACATGAAAGAGACGCCTCTTGCGTTCAAATCTTATGAATCGATCGGGGTCAATGTTCAAAAATGTTCGACTATATATATATATATATATATATATATCAAGAAAGAAGAATATTATCTTTTTAGTACAAAATCTTCTAATAGTACAGGATTATAAAGAAATGTCTCATTAAGAAAATAAAAGGTTTAAAAAACTATTGAAGTACTCTTTCAAATAAGAAAGAGCTATCTTGAGAACAATGCATGTTCAAACTTTGGTCTCCAGCATTTTCTTTAATGCATGCCGGTGGACCGCAAATGGGCTCCACTTTACTTGTGGAATCGATTCAACGACGGGTCGTAGTTGTTGGTCGACCGACCACCATCTAGAATACAGCCACGCCTCTCTCTCTCTCTCTCTCTCTCTCATGTTAATTGACAGAGTAGGATTTTGGACTTCTTATCTTTAATTATGGTGTAGTTTTATGATCCATCATATGAAGTGGTCATATTATATGTGTGTATCAAATTGTTGAGTGTGCAGAAATAATATATATATATGTGTATACGTATATACTTTATGAATTATGAGATTAAGATGTTTTATGCCTGAATATTATATTTTTATAGTCATATATATCGTGCTAAAATCATGCATTCGTACCCGAGTTGAACTTTATAATTATAAGGATGCGGTGAGATCATGCCTTAAGGATAGTTTTAATATTTTAATGGTATAATTAAGAAGTAGATCATGTGTACACAAGTGCAACTGTGTCACAAATCCCTTTTCACAATTCATAAAAAAGAAAGATATGACATCTATCTTCTCTCTCTCTCTCTCTCTCTCTCTATATATATATATATATAATATTAAGGCCATGGCATGGTAATGTATTGCCATTCACATCAAAGATTTTTTTGGGTCAGTAGATTAATCGCATAGCTCTTCCGTCAAGGAAGAGTACTGCAGATGATATATTCTTCAAGTGTGCAATGAGTGATGAGATGACATACGTATCAAATAATTAGTTTATATAATAATAACAAAAAGAAGATAAAAAGTGATAATAAATTTTATTCTTTTTCATTTTATATAGTGTCACTTCAAATAAATTAATTATATAAAGAGAAAGATTTGAGGCACAACCCGTGAAAAGATGTGCACACACATACTAAACTGTGATTGGATGTCCATCATCTTGATGTGATGAAGTACCTAATCATATATGGGTGTGTCCACACACCCATGGGTGCACCAAAACTTCCTTTTACATAAAAAAGTAAAACTATCACCTTATTTCACACTACAAACTTAAATGTATGAACATGTCTTCTCAAAACCTTGAGATTGGTTCTCATCTATCTCCACTTTTAAAATAGAAAAGCATATTTTATACAAATGGCATATATAATATCTGTCGAAAATCCTTGTGCCTCTCATAGTCGAATTATGCTGGCATGTGAGAGAAAGAACACATTCCCACCATCCTTAATCACAAACGAAATCTATTTTTTTAATATCGTCCTTTCATAAAGCACATTATGAGCACACGGTGTATGTATGTTGTTAGGTTTATAGACGTATTTTTAATGCATCTTAATGGGGTTGTGCTTTTAAAATCTTAACATTATATTCTATCTATATCTTTATATTTTATATATTTCATCACATATATCTTCACCGGCTTAAATAGGTACCAAAATTTCTGATTAATTATCAAAACGAGATTGAAACATGCAAATTCGCACCCAATTTCTCAATTCTCACTGTCAAATAAATGGATTTTGTCCGATAATAATTGGATTTTGTCCGAAAAAGCAACACATTCAAATTTCATTGGAATAAAAAAAAATCCTTATCAGAATTTAAACCAAAAAACTTTACGTCTCTAACTCACACCCATTTGGCAACTTCACAGGAGAAATATTTTGTGTACTTGTGCAATTAATACAAATTACACGAATGTGACAAGTATATTTTTTCTTCTCACATTTCTCAATAATAAGAAAACCTGATGGTAAAGGTAGTCCAAATATGGTTTTAGGAGGAATAGAGTGCGGGACACTTTCCATTGCACCTTCTAGTTGCCGGCATCTCTTGGTGGAGAAGTTTAGCTCTTCGCCTCTTTTTGCTGTTCATTAATTGAGCAAATTAAACACTTGTCCCATAATATCTACGATGCACCTTACATCCCTAAGCCAACTGATTTAATAAACAACTTACAGAATAATAAAATAGTTATTTTCCTTATAGTCATGTAGCTAATATCTCTCTACTTAATCCTGTATATATCCTTGTTAAAAAAAATAATCCTGTATATATATTTTAAATTTTTTTACAAATAAATTAAAAATAAATAAATTAATTAAGAGTATCTGCTTATAATAGAGAGATTTTTGTTATAACAAATCAATTATAATTATATCAAAAATTAAAAAATGAATTAAACATTTGATAAGATTCTTAATTAATTTGTCCACACAAAAAAGAAGCAACCCGGAAGTGCACAGCCAAGCGGGGGCGAGCTCCGCGGAGAAGGTGGCCCCGGCGAATCCCCGGTGTCCTCGTGGCCGCCACTTGTTTTCCCCGTGCGAGAACCCTGCGACGTCAACACCAAACCTCCGCACGCGACGGTGCGCTCCCCCGATCCTGGCCACCCGTTTTCCACCGAGAGGGACCTCCGGAAAACGACGGGCGGGATCACCCGGGGCCCACTTAAGAGAGTGAAACGGGCAACGCTCACCGCCATAGGATGCGGTTGCCGCGTGGCACGATCCGTCACCGTCAACATATGGAGTCCGCGGGCCAGATTCATACACGTTCCCGCTTCACATATATCTGCGCATACGTGGCGATGCGCATGCATAAGACTTGCAGCATCAAACCGGGTCCGGTCAAATCCCCGGTACGTTCGCCCGCGGGTGGCACGGACGAGGATTTATTACTAGCAGGCAGCAGCAGCTGGTCTGCCGGCGCCGCTGCAATTGTTACGCTGGCCCTCCGTGGGAAGTGGTCTGGGCGGGCGATACGTCCGAGGGGTGAGAGGGTGGTGGAGCAGTGCAGAGCGGATCTCGCCTCCACCAAATAAAGACGTCACCAGCTTTCTCACTTGCAAAGCCATCCAAATTTTCCCACCACCACCGCACTAAAGAGGAGAGTGGGGGGGAGGTTAGGGGTGATGTGTGAACCCGCGAGTGAACGCAACACATCCCCGCGCTCACACGTATAAACGTCCACGCGCTTCGCCTTTGGCTCTCTCTCTCTCCTTCTATCTCTCTCTCTCTCACTTCTGTCTCACTCCTCCGCGCCCGTCCTTTCTCTCTCTAGAAAGGAGAGGAGAGAGAGAGAGAGAGAGGGGTGTGGGAGGGAGGGAGGAGGAGCGGCAGCCCACGTCCTCGCTGAAGACCAGAAGACGCTGTCTGCCCCGCCCGCCTCACCATGTTCTCGCTCAACGCGTTCAGCCGGAGCGGGCTTCTGGTAACAATCCATCGCCACCTACCCTGTGCCCACCTCCTCCCCTCCCTCTGTACAAGAAAGACTCTAGCAGCATTGCATGCTTCCTAACCAGGGTTTGAAGAAATCTTTGTCCTTTGCAAAGATTTCCTCTTCTTTCTTTGTTCTTCCTGGATTCCATTCGAAGCTTCCGGCCCCAACATTGACGATTGCAGAGTTGAATGCTTCGCACTATAGTAAAACAGAAAGGTAGGGGGGGGGGGAGTGGTCTAAAGGCCCCTTGCTCCTTTTTTCTCGTGTTCGGTCGACGGGTGCTGCAGGTGGAAGCAGCGAATGTCGAATTAGTAGGAAGATTTTTGTTTATTTGGTTCGGTCTCTGTTGCGTGGTGTATATAAAGGCCGTCCCTTGTGTTGTGTTTGCTGTGTGTTTTGTTCCGAGAAGAGCTCCTCTCCTTATTCCTGCTGCGAGGAGAGCAAGTCCCTCTTCGCCGTTTCCCGCGGTGGTGGTACCTCTAGCTTGTGTCCTTCGCAGAGGAACGCGGCCTCCTCGGCGGTGGTGCTGTGCAGCGCCGGCAGCAACGGTAGGGGCGTTGTCGCCGGCGAGAGGACGGTCACCAACAGTAAGCCCGCCATGGGGATCACCGCGACGGAATCCGCGACGGAATCCGCCCCCGCGCTAGAGACGTACCCCGAGTCCAACGTCGGCGGGGCCGCTGAAGATGTCTATGGCGACGACAGTGCCATCGCGGAGCAGCTCGTCACCCCCTGGGCCGTCTCCGTCGCCAGGTAAGAAAAGGCCAAAACCCGACCTCGCACGTGCCACCTGTTAAGCGTGTCGTGTCGGTATCCCACACGTGCTCCACCGGTCCTTTCTGCCAACAAATCTTCTCCTATATGCTCCACGCACCGCGTGCCAGACAAAGAACCACGAGTTCTTCTTCGCTCTCTACGTCTTCCATTATTGGTATTGCCTTTGGTTCCAAGCTTTCTGTGATCTACCAGTACCTGATGCTCTTGGTTCCCATTTTCTTCACTGTTACAGGACTTTGTCGTTGTTAGTGTTATTAGTATTGTTATCGGTCTCCTTCTGATAGTTGGGTCGGTGTGGTGTTCAGAAACATCCGAATCTGGTCACCTGTCCGTGAGACTCTCGTCTTATGGAGTGGTCCACGTCGCTTTCTTCCCGGCCTTTCCCCCACCTTTTTTTTATTTACACAATTTTAAATTGCTTATTTAATTCCCCTGCAGAATCTTCCGGCATCAACTTCGTAACATTCTTGAGCTAAATTTTGAACCCTTCCCCTCGTATTTCTCACCACCCCCAACCCTCAGTTTTGGCAGCTCGAGCAAGCGCCAGTCTTTGTCGAGCTTAGTCTGGACTTGTCTTTTGTGCTCCCTTGAACGATGGGTCGTCGTCGTTTTGGGTTTACGACACTGGCACCTCGAGCTGCCAGTCTTTGTCGAGCTTAGTCTTTGTCGAGCTTACTTCTCGTGTTCTTCTCTTGAATGATGGGTCGTCGTCGTTTTGGGTTCACAGTGGTTATTCCTTGCTGAGGGATCCGCGCCACAACAAAGGACTTGCCTTCAACGAAAAAGAGCGGGATGCCCACTATCTGCGAGGCCTCTTGCCCCCGGCATGCGTCACCCAGGAGCTCCAGGTATGTTAAGCCACCAGCTTTCAGCTGATTTGTTATGTCTTCTTGTTGATTACTATATGTTTTATTGCCCATTTACTGACATGAATGCACCATTATGCAGGAGAAGAAGATCATGCACAACCTCCGACAGTACCAAGTTCCTCTTCAGCGTTACATGGCGATGATGGATCTTCAGGTATTGACCATATCTTTCTTGATTGCTTTGGTTTATCTTCTTGTGGGCATTTGGTAGCTTGGTTGCTTGTTTAGCTTATAACTGAGTCTTGCTCGTCTTAACGTGTTTACAGGAGAGGAATGAGAGGCTCTTCTACAAGCTTCTCATGGACAATGTTGAGGAGCTGCTTCCAATTGTGTACACACCCACTGTTGGTGAGGCCTGCCAGAAGTACGGTTCCATCTTTAAGCGTCCACAGGGCCTCTACATCAGTTTGAAGGAAAAGTATGCTTACGCTTACACCCACGAAGGAAGCTAGAACATAGCCGTAATGAAAACGTTAGTTCTTCCAATGAGCTGATCATTGGGTACCCATTTGCATGATTTTGCAGGGGGAAGATTCTTGAGGTCTTAAGAAACTGGCCTGAAAGAAACATTCAAGTTATTGTGGTCACAGATGGTGAACGCATCTTGGGGCTTGGTGATCTTGGATGCCAGGTAGATAAAACATGTGTTTGGCGTTACAGTAGTTCACTCTGTTTGCTCACTTGCTGACAGGAGCATGTATAAAATTTCCAGGGGATGGGAATTCCTGTTGGGAAACTTGCTCTATATACCGCCCTTGGCGGTGTACGCCCTTCAGCTGTAAGCATCTGCAAACTATGCATATAACCTTTTCCATTTCTGTTGATTACTATGCAAAGAATGGGATCTAACCAGTGCATTGTTTTTGGTCAGTGCTTACCCGTGACAATTGATGTTGGGACAAACAATGAGGTGTTGCTAAATGATGAATTCTACATTGGTCTTAGGCAGAGGCGGGCAACGGGCAGGTCTGCTTGTTGCACCAATACGGAAACGTCCATTTTTGAGCCTCTTGACTTGAAGCTGTGCTTTCTCTTGAATACAAGTTTGATGTCGAAAATATTGATGCAGGAATATGCTGAATTGATGGATGAATTCATGAGTGCTGTGAAGCAAACCTATGGAGAAAAAGTCCTAATCCAGGTTATTATGATCTGTTGGTTAATGGTTTTAGCTTCCCCTTTTCCTTCATCCCTCATTAGCCTTCTTTCTCCTGTTACTGAGTTTTACTGGCGTTCTCAGTTTGAAGACTTTGCGAACCACAATGCATTTGAGCTGCTTTCGAAATATAGGTCAACACATCTTGTCTTCAATGATGATATTCAGGTAAGGCAGTTGAAAGGCTTTTTTTCTGCTAGAAAATGATTCAGTAGTCTTAAATAATTGTCTCACTGATATCTCACTGGAATGGTTGTCCCAGTATCTTTCCTGGTGGGCATACATTTGAGCAACTATCTATTTATGGTTGCAGGGAACAGCTTCTGTAGTCCTTGCAGGGTTAGTTGCAGCCCTGAAGTTAGTCGGTGGAACCCTGGCTGAGCATACTTTCTTATTTCTTGGTGCTGGCGAGGTAAGAATCTGCTTTTTTGTCGTTTTTCAATCTTTATCTGATTGTGATTTGTATAACTTCCTAATTGAGATCAATTAACTGAGAACCTTGAATTTTCAACAAGGTTTATTTGTCTTATATGTAGACCACTTTTGGTTTTTTTCTATGTTTTGACTTTCCTCTTGTCAAGGTTCATATAAGCTTTGACTTTAATTTCATAGCAACTCATGCTTTTATTGATCTATAATGCATTGTATTTTTTAGTGATTCTTCAATTGTGATACCTTGTTTTAATTTGTATATGTTGCTTGCAGGCTGGTACTGGTATAGCAGAACTCATAGCCCTTGAGATGTCAAAGCAGGTATTTGAAGTTAGAATCGCCAAACTATATAACATATTGACGATTCTTCTCCTCAGTTCCCATTTGTTTTATTGGAGAGAAAGTAACGTTCGGTATCTCTGCAGACAAAGGCTCCTCTTGAAGAAAGTCGCAAGAAGATATGGCTTGTGGACTCCAAGGTCTGTGTCAACCACAAATTTGGAGCTCTCAACACTCACACTATGTACTCTTTCTCTGCAACGTTATGCATCCACTCACATATGGCTTATCTGATGCAGGGATTGATTGTCGGTTCCCGCAAAGAATCGCTGCAGCACTTCAAAAAACCTTGGGCTCATGAACATGAACCTGTTAAGGGGCTTCTAGATGCTGTCAAGGTATGAGCCTATGAGGTTCCCATGGGTGTTTATGCTTCCTGAATTGTAGTTCTTTTCAGCCTCTGGATCATGTTCTTTCATGTTCGACAGGCAAATTGAAGTTTGATGCAGACATAAATTCATGCATCTAATAACAACTTCTATTTCAATTTTGTCTAGAGTTGATAAAGAGGTTCCTTACATCCTCTTTCTTACAGAAGATTGTTACATCCATTCTCCTTTTCTATTTCAGGCAATCAAACCGACGGTTCTGATAGGATCATCTGGGGTGGGGAAAACATTCACAAAGGAGGTGGTTGAGGCCATGGCCTCTTTCAATGAGGTAGCATATCATACTCTTATGTTCCTTGCAATTCTGTGTTTTGTCTTATATTCCATTCTCATTTTTATGAAAAAGTGATGGCTAACATTGTCTTTGAAACACAACACAGAAACCTGTCATCCTAGCTCTCTCAAACCCAACATCACAATCTGAGTGTACTGCCGAGGAGGCATATGTGTGGAGTAAGGTTCGTGTAGCATACATCATGTTCTCCTTGCATAAATATTTGTTCATATAATTCCACCCCTAAAATCCAACGCTCCCCCTCTCAATTTCAGGGCAGAGCAATTTATGCTAGCGGGAGTCCATTTGGTCCTGTCGAGTACAATGGGAAAACATTTGTATCTGGACAGGTTTAAAGCTACCCTGCATTCTCTTTCCCCAGTGTTGGTGGATCCGTTTCCTGTTCTGCTTACATGTTACTTTACTATCTTTTGCAGGCAAACAATGCTTACATATTCCCAGGGCTTGGACTTGGTCTGGTCATCTCTGGCGCAATACGCGTTCACGAGGACATGCTTCTTGCAGCCTGTAAGTTATAAACTAATGGAGGGACATTACAAATTCTAAAACCCATCACCGAATCACATCTAAAATCCTGTTCTTAGCATTTGAACGATCCCCATAGCCTTCCTTTTAAGATGCTGGCAAATGTAACCTGTTCGACATCGATGCTTCTGTGTAGCTTAGACATCGATGCTTCTGTGTGGCTTTGTACAATATATTTATGCATAATGGAGTGTGGGCTGGTTTAGATTTTGAAGGATTGGCTCCAATAATCTTTGTTTCATTCTTTCGGAACAGCGGAGGCATTGGCTGAGCAGGTGACACAGGAGAACTTTGAGAAGGGCCTGATCTATCCTCCATTCTCAAATATCAGAAAGATATCAGCTCACATCGCCGCTAACGTGGCTGCCAAAGCATATGAGCTTGGTAAGTTCCTCTATTACAATTAAAGACACCACTACGCCAAGCACTTGTTATAACTACTGCAAAATATATCAGTTTTCCCTCTTAACTTGCCATCACATGTTCTGTAGGTCTGGCCACCCGTCTCCCCCGCCCGGCAAACCTGGTGAAATACGCAGAGAGCTGCATGTACAGCCCCAACTACCGTAGCTACCGTTAAACATATCGAAACCTCCATTTTTTCATTCATTTAAGTTACCCATTTGTCCCTTGCTTTCTTCAGAACCTCACACAGGTAATTTATTCACATAAATGTCGTTCCTATAGTATGGTCTTTGGGAGGTAATACGAAGGTGATAGTTGTCATGTTCCGAGGTGTTATGGTGATAACTGCATGGATGTTGCCTTTGGCAAGTGACGTGAAATTTAGAGAAGATTTTATCACAAGGGTCGGGTCTTGGTCGTAGCGAAGCCGGCGTACGGACGCAAGCAGAGTAGTCTAGGGCAGGATATATAGTATTTTACATGGATTTGGTCATACTGCTGTAGTTGGCTGCGGCCCCACAAGTGTTAAACGTTATTTCTACTGAAGTTTTGTTGTTATATTGGCATTGTTTGGGCTTAATTAAAATGGACGATGGGCATGGTTTGATGTCTTGTTCGGTTTCAGTACCGATGAGCCCTGTGGAATTGCAACTTTTTTGGCATGCACTTGGCAGATGTGGTAGTACACTAGGCGTGGTTTATTGGCTAAGGCTTTCCATGTACAAATGTCTGCCCCGTTAAATAGGAAAAGAGTTGGCAAACATTTAATTAAATGCCTACTGACTATTATCTACTTATCTACTTGGAGTTGGAGATCAGAATTTTAGATTTGATAATTTCGGTTTGCGCTGGCTCTGTTTAATTACTAGGGCACATTTTTTTGACAAGCAACTAATCGAACGAATCAGCAACTCTCAAACCAGTTTAGGGTTCTAACAAGGCCTTGGTGTGTCTGAACGTGTATCATTAACAACCACCTATGAAGGTTAACTAGGTGGGTGCTAGAATGTCATATCGATGAGTCATAGACATGTAAGCAGTGGTCTCTCTCTCTCTCTCTCTCTCTCTCTCTCTCTCAGAAGAGGGTTAGCTATTTGAGGGCGTGGGTGTGTGTTTGCTCTGAGATCATGATCACAAAGATCGTCTCCAAGAACATCGTACTGTTATGATGAAACAAGCTTCTTCAAAAATGATCAGAATCTTAGAGAAACGGTGATGGATAGCCCACATCCGGTGGTAAGAAATTAAAAGCTTCGATTGTATCATATCGGGAGAGGAGGGAATTTATCTCTTCCAGACTTAACCATTTCCAAGTCCTGCAGAGATCTCAACGTCGCTCTTCCGGGCTTGATAAGGCTGGTCTTTCGGGGGAGGATCCGACTTTGAGAAAGGTTTATTGCACTTGCATATTGTACTTATGACTAGACAATAAATTTATGTGGCATCTAACAATTAGATTGTCACTTTATCACTCCTCATGTGAAGCGTGTCACATGAGTTATTACCTAATCATATTACACTTAAGTGTAATATGTAAGTACAATAAATCTCTCTCCGACCTTTCTCCTTACTCGGGATTTGGTTCAGGAGATCTTACTCCTTGGTGTCATTGAAAGTAGTGCTGCCTATGGCAAGAAAAACGATTTGGTGACATATTTGACACATTTAAAATTATTTATATAACATAAATTTTAATATGATAATTTAAATTTTATGTCATGTGAGTGGTGTCAAATATATTTATTATAAAATGATATTATTTTTCACCCCAAAACTATCCCACATCATAAGAGTTAGTGCAGGTGGAGTTCTCCAGGTTGCTGAAGTTCGCCTGAACTGTTGTAGTTGAGAGTGAAAACTCTCAAATAATATGAGATTAAAATCCCTTCCATTCATACCGTCAGGTACTAGGTCGAATCAGGGAAGATGTAAGATTACTAATATGGAACTAAAATCTCCTATTCGTTCCAATGAGTAATCCACGCGTTAACTTATAATTATTCAACCTTGAGCATATATATAGTTTGGCCGATATATATCCATTGCTAGCTAGACCTTGACTTTATATATAACTTAGTCAGTATATTTGTTGCTCGACCTTGAGCATAATTATAGTTCGGCCAACACATCCATTGCTCAGCCTTGGGTCTATAGCTCAGTCTTGGACCTATAGTTGATCATACATATATGTTGCTCGGCTTTGAAACTAGAGTCATGCTATAGTTGCTCGTAGTGTCTGGATATAAAAATATTCAAATGACAGGCATAAGACGGGTGGCGTCTGCACTCCATAGACAATGTTTGCCCTCTATCAACCATGATCATGAAGTCATCTGATGGCTTAGAATGCCGTTTGAGATACTAATATCTTCAGTATCTATCAAGAGTCATCTAATCTGAAATCGTCTAAGATTGGAACTTTCCACTGATGACCTCAGAAGCTAGCTCACGATCTATGAAGTACCCATGAAACGAGCTAGCTAGACTCTCTTGCGCTTTAAAGGCAGAGATTGGTGGAGGGAATACTGATGAGTTTTTTTTTTTCCGTACTCTATCGCTTCAGCAACAAGGTGTGAGTGTCATCAACTTTCCTCCAAAATGAGAGGGTCATCAGTCAATCTATCGTCACTCGGCCCAATGGTGTCCAGCAGCTGAAGAAGCAGCAAGAGCATTGCAAGAGTGTCAAAGATAGTAAGTATATATGGGACCAATCACATGATTGCATCTCTCATCTCCCAATCTGATCAACCCGGTCAAATAATTAAGGATGTCTTCATCTTCTCATCATTTAAATTAATGAGTAGTGAACAATGCTCAAGATGATTATAAAAAACTTGCAGATGGTAATATCTTAAAAGCTATTCGTACGTATATCGCATGGTCACATGCATCAATTATTGGCTCGCTCATCATCGATGAATACGACGTCGTTATAATATAATGTTATGAGTACCACAACTTCAAATGTTCAAAAGAAGGAAAAAAAGAGTGCCACAACTAACTTCAGATAGCGTGGAAAATATATAAAAACTAATGTGTGTTGACAAACTCTGTTGCGTGAATTAACCACCTGAGAACTTCTGTAACTTGAAGCCCTGTAGCGATAGGGCTTAGTTGGTGCCTCGACATCAGTTTGTCCAAAGCGATCGAGTTCTTGGTACTACGTACTCTCCCTGTAGAGTACTATTCATTTGTTTATCGTTGAGTTGTTCACCTGTGCAGAGTTGACTGACGCATCATGCATTTGCTTCACCAGAGAAGTCGCCCGGGCCGGGTCAATGCAAATCCATATGAACTCATCACATATGTCTGTTTACTAGTTACAACTTGTAGAAGAAAAAGAAAGTTTGGCACGGCGAATATTTTTTAATTTATAGAATGGAGTGGGGAGAGGGCCATATATATATATATATGAGTTGTACGAAATTCTAAGAAACGTTAAGATTGATAGGGTAGGGTTATCAAAGAGCCTTTATTGCAGCAAATATTAACACACGATCTTTCTCTAGCTGGCTACTTACCATATTCATACAGTACTCAATTGCCAACAAATTAGCCGATCGATCATACTCGCCTCCTACGTACTCATGTCCTAACTTGATCTTTACAGTTGCGAATCTTTGTACCGAGCTAGAGATGGAATAAATTCCTGGTTAATTTGGGTTTCACAATAATAAACTTCTCGATCACGAGAGATCACGAGGTAAGCAATCTAAGTACTAGGGATATGATTGATAACAAAGATCTATCCCAATTATATATAAGAGAACGTTCCGACGTCCCTTTTCTGCTACAAGAACAGAAACATGGAGACCAGCTCGTCGCAGTTCACCGACACCCAGGGGGAGTTCTGAAGGTGGCCGGGGTAGCATGCATGCATATATGCACTTCGCCTATGGATCTGACCGGTGGCGTGCGCCCACGGCCGCGGCCCATCACGCCTACGAGAGGACGCGGCGGCGGCAGAGCGGGCAGGAGTCGCGGAGCACCAGCCAGGAGGAGATGCAGACGCCGTGGAAGACGTGGCCGCAGGGGGTCTGCTTCCCTCCGACGTCGCACCACTCCATGCAGACGGTGCACACGGCGGACGCGGGTGCCGTGGGCAGGATCGCCATCAAGTGGCCCGGCGACGGGGCGGCGGGGAAGTTGTGGGCAGAAGGCGTGAGGGCGAGGTCGAAATCGAAGAAGAGGTCCACGGGCAACGCACCATGGGCAACGGCCGATCCTGCTGTTGCGCCGGCGGCCATTAATTGTCTTCACCTGTTTGACGTCGGAGGCGGGGGGAGGAAGGAAGTTCGTGTGCAGTGATGCAGCAAGGTTCAGGAAAGGCTGCTGGAGGAGAAGGGCTAGCTGGTGATGTGCCGGTGGGGGTTTTTATATTTGTAATTTTTTTGCAATTACTTCTTAATTGTCAGCTTTTATCTATTTAATCATGAATATAAAATTTAGCCCTTCTTTAAAAAAAAGGTCAGTTTTAGATACTAACTAAAAGTTATTTTGACACATTATTTTAAAAGTGTATCCCTAAAAAAACCTATTTATATAATATTAATTTCTTCGATTCAAAGCTAGACAGTCATATACGCAGAACAGTGATTGATTGCA
This sequence comes from Colocasia esculenta, assembly GCA_014218235.1. NCBI lineage: Eukaryota > Viridiplantae > Streptophyta > Magnoliopsida > Alismatales > Araceae > Colocasia > Colocasia esculenta. The sequence continues at coordinate 1,465,942 of CM024754.1, read as the reverse complement.
AAAATTACATGTAATAAAAATAAAAGAAGCACGCGCAGTATGGCACCATATATATATATATATATATATATATATTATATATATATATTATATATATATATATATAACTATCCTTAGTTCCTTACTTTGCTACTAATTACAAAAGATAGCGGATATGTCATAACGGTCTACTTCCATACCCAAAAAAAAAAGTGAATACTCCGTCAAAGTTCCTTTATCCCGTTAGTACGAAAATGTTGGAGTGCCAGCCTAAGGAGGAAAAATATTTTATGGGTTAATTTAACCCTGGTTAAATGGATGAGGACTAACGCCAAGTAACTACGGTGGAATACCCACAATGCTTTTACATTTACAAATGATATTTTTTATAATATTTTAGCAAGTAAGGATCAAAGTTTGCCGTACATATTGTATTGATGTGGTATGGCCGTCGTGTGGTACTACCGTGCTACATGCTGCCTGGGGACCGTAGATGGTCGGGTTGGTTGTCATGGAGGGAGAGATGCAGAGAGGGAGACTACGACAAGGATCACTGGTGGATCTAAAATTTTTTCGTTTAGTGGGTACATCTTTAGACGTATTTTTTTGATCCAGTAAGATCACTAATGATGAAATTTTATATCGTTAATGAAAACTTTTTAATTCAATAAGATCACAGGACTCCACTGATCCCAAAGTGGCTCCGCCACCGACAAGGATGACATGTTTGCCATTTTACTTATAAGAATAATTCATATACAATACAAAAAACCCTAAATTTATATTTTTTCTTTTACAAATAAAGGATAACCCAATAGCAATCTACAACTGGAAAATCTTTTTAGAAACCAAAGCAAGTTTAGTGCGCAGAGTACGGCCGAGCCGCCGAGGGATTACCTGACCGAAACTACACGGATGTCCGCCGGACCTGTCAACTTGTCATCCTTGGTTGGAGGCAAGATTTTAGATATATAGGAACTTTAATGGAGCCTGTCATAGTCTCAAAGTAGTTATTTATGTATGCTATACGAACTTTGTACGAAATATATAACATAGTAAGTGTCTCTGTCCATATAAAAACTCACTACTAAGTCCGTGCCACCTGCGTGTGTGTCAGGTGGAATCAGTGGCAGACCCTCCTTATAGTCAGTGGGGTCACGTGACCCCACTGATTTGGAAGAGATATCTTAAAAGAAGTAGAAATTCTCCATGTTATTTAAGTGTGCAAATGAAAGGTGACCCCACTGAATTTAAGGGTGACTCTCCTAGGCTTAAGTGATCCCCCTGAACTAATTTTCAGGATCCGTCACTGGGTAGAATCCCCGTAAGGTTAAGTTAACATTGCTTCTTGACGAAAATTTGGCTCAGTTGTTTGTGGATATGTAGTTCCATCGCTGCAGTCGGATATATGTTCGACTGAGAACGAGGAAGAACAAGGGTGATGTCTCTTCAACTAAAGCAATAACGCTCCTTGCAAAGAGAGTTCTTTCGTTTGGTGGCGTTCAATTATTTTCTCTCTTCTTTTTTTTTGCCCTTTCCTTTAAAAGAGAAGTCAATTCTTTTTGCTTCTTGGGGTGGAAGAAGAGGCTAAAATGCCCAAGTTATCTTTTGAGAGCAATGATATTTGAGAAATGTTTATTTCCCATCTAAACTGAACGTAAAAATATCCCGTCTAGTGTTGGAATGTAGGACCCCCACGCCATACCCCTCTATAGAACCAATTTGTCACCTTCAGTAGATGCAAAAAGTGACAAATATATCGACTCCATACCATGCCTTTATGGAAATCTATTTGTTATTCTTATTTATATTTATCACCCTTGGTAGATCTATGAAAGGTGACAAGTAAATTCAAGAGGGGCATCACTCCCACCTGCAGGTTAAAACTATTCCAACGCTAGATGGGTATCTTTACTTTCCATGACTTCCAATCCATATGAAAAATAAGCATTTCTCGTGATGTCTTGGGCCAAACACTAAATTTGTTTCAGTTCTTTCATGCTGTACATGAAAGGCCAGTGTCCACCAATCTCATGAGCTGGGCTGGGAAAAAAGCCCAGTTCCTTCCGACGGGTCATCTAATGCGGCCTGGGTCACATATCTAGTAAAAGAGTGTCTGAGCCCTACTCAGCTTGATGGGTGAGATTTAGTTCTATCAATATGGATAGAAAACACTTGATACTTGACAGAGCAAGTAAGTAGGCTGAGCCACCCTCACAAATGGAAAACCCCACTATCATATTGACAGTAAAACCCACATCCACTTGTGAGGCGGATAATACTCGACCGAGTATCAAATATTTCTCGTATGTATGAATATCTACTTTCCAACATCCTGGTATGTTTTTGACTTAAAAAAAAAATAGATATGGAACAAAATGATTTCTACATCTACTTCTATATTCATATTTTAATAGTATACAAATTTAATTTATTTACAAATATATACTCTTAGATTTTTAGCTTTTAAGAGTAACCCTAAACCTACTTCGTTGACTCATCTCCAACTTGCTCATAGAATCTAACTTACTTCTCTCTCTCCTAATACTGCTTGCATCCATCCGGCTGCTAAAATCATCCCCTTTGCTACTATTCATCCATACTAACCTGCACTCACTATCAGATTGCAGCTGACATTTTTTTTTTTTTTTGCTATTTTTGTTTCCAATTTTCTTATAAGAAATAAATGTAAAAAGTGCCATTTCTCACTCCAGACCAACCTAGGCCGGTTAACGCCCCCACAACCCAACTCCCAACCACCCCCTCATGCAGCCAAGGAAATTTAGAACCAGAGATGTGCAAACCAGCAGAAGGCCGTCAAAGGGGGAAGCAAAACTAAGTGCATTTCTTTATACATCACCTCATCTCATAGACACTTTTCAAGAGTGCAGAACTTGGATCGTATATACATCAGAATCCCTGCTCGATGAAAAGCCTCACGTCCTTCAGTCCTATATGACCAAGATTGCACTTTAACCAAGGGAACATTGCCAGGTTTTGCCCCTTTTTCTGGTGGTGGGTTTCTCTGTCTTCCTGCCTTGCAATATCCTCAGCATGTGTCATCAACAACTTGGGAACTACGTATTCCCCAAAAGGATCTGGGATGCAATCCTTTTTTAGTTGCCGTAAACAGCCACCCCATGTTCGACTCGCAGACAGCACAGTTGGCGATGGTCCAAGCGTACCTACAACACGAATTTAATGAGCATCTGTAAGCAACTTCAAAGGCACAAGTTTAGCGCACATAAGTAATGCAAAAACAAACGAAAATGGCAATACTCTTGTGGGTTGAACACCGGTATGAAGGCCCAACCCCGTAGACAGCAAAACATCCCAAAGCTCAGCTGATGGTTTTGCAAACAATGCTTGAAAGCAACACACAGGCGACTTGGCTTTCATTACGTGATTGGCAGGAAACAAAATGGAAATCAAAGTTGAGAAGGCAGAAAGAAAGAAATGCCTAAAAAATATGCATCAGTGACTAACAGTTATCAAGAAAATATATACACGCTAAGGAAGAAAATAATTCTTGGCATGAGAAACCGTAGATTCCCCTCATTACATGATAGCCCATTTTTTGTAAAAAGCTTTCTCCAGTCGTAAACTAATGATGTTTCCCTTTAAGCTTATTTTTTTTCTCCTTGTGTGGGTGGAGGGTGGGATGGGTGCATTGATCGGTTGGTTCTGTGGGCTAGGATGGGTTTGGGTGGTTCCTTTTTATGCAGTGGTTGTGGATCAGCTCGTCATAATACGGCATGACGGTCATGTATAAGATGACGACGACAAACATTAAAAGGAACTGATGACGGGCGGCTGTCAAATGCATGGGTCGCAATCTTAGTGCATCTTCTCTTTAAAGTGCTGATCTTACTTTTGTCAAAAGTGATAAATTAAGAGCTCAAAAGAAAGAAGGGGAAAAAACAGAGTTCGTTTCAATAGGCTGGTGACCATCAAATTAGCAACTGAAATATCTGCAACTACTTGGTTTATTTAATTAGTGAATCCAAAAGAGAAATCTGTAGGAAAGATTTTGAGTACAAACGTCCATACCCTGGAAACCAGCTGTGTTCTTTAACTGGAGAGCCACGGAGAGCCAGGCCACTAGCTTTGCTGACAGTCACAATCTCATGTACATAGCCATATGGGTTCACGTACGCATTTAAAGGTCCATCGCTAGACATTACGACCATATCACTTCTCTTTCCGATCAAAGTCTGGAGACAAATTAAGTACTAACATTAGAGTGACTAATGCTTACATAGTACACAACCAAAAGTTTCCCCTAGAGGCAAAGAAAAAAAAAGTTTAAGAAATTACCCGACAATTCTTACAGCGGACGTGATTGAAACATTCAAGTAACTGAATTTCCTTCTGCAACCTATATGAAATTCCGTTGATCTCTAGAAGCTCCTGCCTTGTGGATTCTGACAAAGGAAGTTTACTGGCAATGTGAAATGACAAGAGATCCGGCTTTCTAACAAAATCATCCATGCTAGGAGCTCCAATTATCTGCTTCCACATATCTACAAAGCAATAACGTTAAAGTCACTAGCATTACAAAGGAACAGACCAGCAGAATGTAAAGACACCAGTAGACAGCATTATAAATGGAAAGCACGTTGTTTCCAGAATCACAGGCAATGTAGAGTATGAGCAAACAAGACTTATTGCAGTTTCTTATAGAATGCAGAGTAGATCAAACTTCTCATTCTTATTTTATAACAGTGACAGAATGACAACCACCCCTATGTCCCCTTGCTCTACTCTGAAATTTCTGAGCCTATTTTCACTTTTCATTTTTCAATTTCACCATCTCTTTTCATTTTCTCATACTTCTAACAATTTCTACAGTAATCTATCCACATAGTTGTAGAAAATCCAGTTCACTTTTCCACCTAAACCATCTAAAACTAAAATGAAATACTTCAACTATTTAGCACAATGTCAAAGAGTCAGTGCATAGCTTAGGGATTTAATCTCAAAGACACACATGAGGTCAGAACCAACAAAATGCAGCAACAAAGAATCCCCCAAAAAAGGGGGGGGGGGGAAATCCTGCTACCTGCAGCTTTCCGAGCAAGAGAATATGAGTCGTACATTTGGTAGACCCAGTGAGGCCAGAAAGACAATGGGGCTCTGTACGAACTTTTTGATACATTGAAAGATGAAGTCCTTCCTTGTCCTTCATCCTTCCTAGATAGTTTCACATGACTAGATCCCTTTCTCACGTCATAAGCAATGCTTTTACCGTGACTTGTTCTTTCATGTTTGTGCTGCTTCCATAGTCCTTCAAGATTACCCTGAAAAGATCGACTCAACCGTCGCTGCTGTTCATGCTCGAAATCCTCATCACTACTTGTGCAGTAATCAGATTTCCCATACTCACTAGGAGAGTCAATTAAAGATTGTTGCATTCTAATGTCAAGCAGTGAATGATCACTTGAAGCACTCATATCAGATATATGCTCCCAATCGTTTTCTTCATCTTCATAGTGATGTTTGTCAGGAGAGGCATCTGAGGGCGATGCATGTGATAAGCTACGACTACAAGAGGGATTCGGAACAGAAGCCAACCGTGCAAATGCATCCTTGGGTGTTCTTAAAGGTTTGTCTTCTTCAATTACTTGGATCTCAGCACATGGCTGCAGGTAATATTATCACCATATCAGTTGTCTATCTTGCAACAAGCACAGAAAAGATGTCTGTCAATAGTCTAATTGACTAGTTAGATGTTGGCCTTTTTACAAAGAAACTATTGTTATAAGGAATATGACAAAAATGCCATCGTTCCTAAAATAGTCTAAATAGAAAACGTTGCAGATATGTCATCGTCGTGACCTGGTGTTACTCCCCATCTATTTAACCATGGGTTGACTAACTCATGAAAGGAAATCTCTCGTTTACCCTTGGGTAGCACCTAGGTCTCATTCTCAAAGTCCTAAAAAAAGATACAACATGAACAATTTTGTCAAAATTTATTTTTCTATGGGAATAATGAAACTTTGGAGGAATAATCACTTCCTTCAAACAGGAAGTTAACCGTGATGGCATATCTGCAACATTTTCCATTTTACGAACAGCATATTTGACAATATTTTAGCAATGAGGGCAAATCCGCCATTTTTCGTATAACAATGGTTCCTTGCAAAAAACCCTTGGATGTTCTCACCACTCCATCAGCATCCATCCAACAGCGTCGTAAATGAAATCTTTGCTGACCACGAGCAACCACATTCAGCCAACCATTATTCAGGCGCTTGTATTGACGAATCTGAAAAGTATTAAACAAAAGGCCAATAGAAAGGTATCAGCAATCTATATGGAGGTAAGCAAACGCACTACATAAACATCATGACATTAAAAAAATGTTTCTTTTGAGAAAGAAAAATAAGGCATCTTTAGAAAACAGAATCAAGAAAAATTTTGTGGACCATAACTCAATTTGTCTTTTTCCACCTTTTTGTTGGTTGGGTTGTTTAGGAGCTATACATTTTGACAATCAGACAAGTAACTGAAGCTTTTGGAAACAATTTTGATGGGAAGCACCCATCCTAGTTGCATTTCTCAAGTATTTTATTATAACAATAAACATGGATATAACTAGATATATGAAGGCCTAACACATTCGGGCCAGCCAGTTCTGGTCTGGTTCAGCTGATACACCTGGACAACCAGCCCTGTGACAATACCGACATGGTGGTTACATTCACATTATCTTATTCACCTGCAAACACTTCTAAGCCTGCAGTCTTCAATTCCTTGACTCAGAGAAGATTACATGCACTAGATCTGTGTGAGGGCCTATGGGATTCCCTTAATCTTCTTCTTAAATGCACCTGTGATCTCCAGTGTGTCCCATGGCTGAAAAGGACCCAAAGGTAGGCCATGACAACCTATTTTTATCCAGCAGATACTGCTTCAAAACCTGAAGCTTCCTGCAGTTTAGTGATGCTGCATTTAGAATACTCCATCGAGCATCAGTTCTGAGGACAGGGCGTAAATGTACCAGTTTATGTGATTCCAGCATACTGTCTAATTGTGATCCCAGTCCATGCACCAGAGAAAGTCAATGCCTTTGCCAGTCTAGAAAACCAAGTCAATGCCTTTGCCAGTCTAGAAAACCAGAAAAAGGATTGGATCAACCAGTTGAAGAGATTATCTTGCCCACCATTGGCCCTGTGATTGCTTTGTTGTCTGATTCCAAAAAAGCCAATTGCACGAACCCGAAACTCTCTGTTTCTGTTTATTTATCCTTTCTTAATCAAATAACAAAGCAACAACTACTAGGAAGTTGATATGCAGGCATTATTGCACAAGAAAGAGAGGGAAAAAAAAACAGTAGACCTCTATCTTCCATTATCTCTTTCTTTTTGTCTGCCATTTTTCCTTTTTAAGAGGGGACGGCAGTTGGATGTAATGGCGTATACCTCTGCAGTAGTACCAATTTTTGCAAACCGAGGCCTTTCACCCATTGGTCGTCTCAGAATACGAACCTGTTCACACAACATTTCTATACTATGAATTGGAGTCTTTGGAAAAAGGAAACACTGGAAAGCAAATGTGAGATACGAAGAAGAGATGAACAACAAAGCCTACCACAGCTATTGTGTAGCGAGCACCATCTTGGTTCAACGCCCTTTCGACAGCAGCCTTAAGTCTGGGATCAATGACTCTTAGAGGAAGCGTAGCTTCTGGGAACAGAACTACCCCTGAATTTCCCATAGCCCCCATGAAAGGACATCAAAGCATGCTCAATAAAGATAATTAAAATGTTGAAACTATGAATTGAGCCTTACTGAAACTGGAACCCCAATCTGGTCATGAAAATATAGCATTCAAGTATTTGAAAAAAAGAAAGACAGATTAACTCAAAGACATTTTCCATAAAAAACAAACAAAAAGATAATATGCTCCTATGCACTACATAATTACTTACCCTTATTCTTTGGCAGAAACTACACAGATTCAAGGGTGACAAGCTATCCAATCATGAAGAGGACTAGGCAACTATCATTGAAGCCGGTTGTACGTCGAAAATCTGCTAAAGTACTTATCTTCTGATATAAGAATGGGTTGAACTGTTTCAGCATGCTGTCATACATAGCTTGGGGACAAAAAGACATATTTTCGTGACTACAATTCATCCTGCTGTAAATGGCCAATGCTGGTGGTGAGGACACAAGCCGGGCCCGCTTTGATCCGAATCTGGTATATAGACGCCGCCGAGATGGATGTGCTGCACAAGACAGCTTTTTGATGGATTAAAAATAATGAGGATGGATTTTGCTATTTTGCTGTTAATGGGCCTTTGATGTTTGGCCCATTATGCTCATGAGAGTCCATTTTTCCTTTCTGTATTTTCACTTTTCTTGGGGAGGTGAAGAGTCTTATTAAATAGGTTAGTAGGTAGGCGCAGCCCTTTTGGGGCCTTTTGCAGAGCGCATGGTTTGCTGGTGCGCCGATTCGGGGCGAATCGGGCTCGCCCTGATGCGCTCCGATTCACCCCGAATCGGGGCGAATCGACCCGATTCGCCTGGAAACTGTTGGGCAGTCATGGCTGAAGCCCCAGTTTGACCAGATTCGCATGGTTTTGATATTTTTTTGGCTGTTTCTATGTTTACAACCTCTTGTGAAGAACATCATGTATAACTGATGATATTTATGGCATGTAATACTACACAAACATCTATTTTCATTCAATTGTATTGGAAATTGAGAACAAACTTCAAAGTATAAACATGAAATGTGAAACATGAAACTCAATTCCAATTGAAAAATACAATGAGACTCATATCAACTAAAAAGTACAAACGTGAAATTCAAATCCAAATACAAAGTACAATGAGTCTAGTATCCCCAGTATCCCTGCTGATATGGATCATATGTACCCCACTGGGGTTGGACAGACTCATCCGACTCTGAGGGCAGCTCCCCAATAAGATGATAACTTTTGGTTCGAGACACAAATGAACGGAACTCATCCCAAGTCATCATGGTGTTGTATCTTCTCCGAAACTCCCTCACAAAGTGGTCCCACACCTCGCATCCAGGACGGACTATCTCAAACTCGCCATTTGCACATCCTCTGCAGAAGCATCAATCTGCTGAACAGGAATAGGAACATGAACATGAACAAACGGAGGAGGATGAAAATATGGTGCTGGATAGCCTGTGGTGGCGTACCCACTATAGCCACTATAGCCACTAGAGTAGCCTGTGTCGGACTCTGGCTGATAACTATGTCCCCCATATCCATAGGATCCCACAGACTCATTTGTACTCATTCTTTCAAAATCAGATATCATAGTGTTATAGCTATCACTATCCACTGCTGCACCTTCTGCACGACCACCTCCCCTAACCCTTCGCCTTCTATTGTACTTCACTGGGCCGCCATGATGCTGCTCCGCTGTGAATGCTCCAGGCGGATCACGCTTACGGGCCGGCGTCGATTCGCTCCGATGCGGACGAATCGAGCCGATTCGCTCCGCCGTGCAAAACCATGGCAGAGCGCCACTTTTGATAAGATTTGAATAGGGCAGCTTTTTGGGAGTTGGAAGGTCTTGGCCTTCTATATAGAAGGAGTTGTACCGATGGAAAGGAGGCATTGAAAGAAAGTTTGTTTTTTTAGAAATCCAGAAATCTCAATTCCTTCTTGTGTGCGCTCTTACCTCCCCGGTTTCCCTCTCTTCCTCTCATCTCGTTCCCCTTCTTCCCCTCCCTCCCAGCTCTCCCACACGCCAGCAGAAACCCCTCCCTCCCTTCTTCGCCGCGCCTCAGCACGCCACCACCGCCCTCCACCTCTGCCCGCTTCTTCTCCCCCCCCCCCCCCGTTTCTTCTTCCCCTCCCTCCCCAGCTCTCTCACGCGCACCGCGAACCCCCCCCCCCCCCCTCTTCTTGCCGCGCCCCTGTTCGCAGCCTCCAAGGCACGCCGCCGCCACCCGCCTCCTCTGCTCGCTTCTGCTTCGCCCTCCGCCCGCCGTCGCCAGGCTGCCATCCTCCTCCGCGGCCCGCTCCTCCGACCACCGACGTCGCCGGGCTGCCGTCCTCCTCCGCGGCCCGCTCCTCCGACCTCCAACGTCGCCAGGTCGCCGTCCCTCCTTTTTCCCCCTCCTCTGTCAGCGCTTCCAGTCCCTGCGCATCGCCGGAACGCTGCCAGTTCGGCACCACCACCGTCCACCTGGTCGTCGTCTGCAAGCTCCCACCAGCGCCAACATCGTCCTACCCTACTGCTCGCGTCACCGCCTCCCGCTCCGGGTTCTGGCGCCATAGGCGCAGCCAACTCCTGTCGTCTGCACCGCCCCAACCTTCGTCAACAATCACAAAGATAGCGTCACACGGACTGATCCGGCAGTCCTGTGTGAACACCCCCTCCCTTGTGTCCCCCTCCTGCGAGAGGTGTATTGCATGTACTATCCCCTCCCCGAGTTCACCTTCCCTGTGGGAAGTTTTCATTTGGTTGTAACCGGGATCTTCGGCTCAAGTCTTCATCAACGCAGCGTGCAGGAGCGTTGCACGCTTCCCTGCTCGCCCTCGTCTCCGATTCGGACGGGATTCTTCAATCCGTCAAGGTATACCACCCCTTTTTCCTCTTTCAGATTTTCTGTTCATCTAATATTCCTCAACGTTCACGTAGGACGGTAAGCGAGTGCCTGGTCCAAATAATTTATAAAATTTGAGAGAATAATCGCTGCTTCAGTGAGTGATTCTTTGTGCGTACCCTTGGGCCCTGTGGGTGTTATATTTTACATTGGTGTTTGACTCATCCAGTCCATGGGGTAAGTCTGATCCCTTTGAGGCACTTGATGTTTCCTGTCTTCAAAGGCTCCCTGTGTACAGATTTGCCTTCCATAGGCCCATCTGGGAATCTATCTTGATCAACGTTTGTTAGAGTTGCGGAGTCAACGTGCTTGCTACACTTTGAGGTCCCAAATTCAATTTGTCCCTCATCAAATTGGTATCAGAGCGGTTTTGACTTGTTCTAACCAAGTCAAGTCCTAAGTGTGTGTCATCCTCATATAAGTCTAGGTGCTCAACCCATTGCATGCGTACCCGTAGTGGCCATCTATACCCTTCTGAATCAAATTCCAACAACATCATGGATTCCCCAACCTTAGAGACTCTTATGGCTGGAATCAAACACTTAACTGAGCAACTAAATTCTCTCAATGGCACCATACAAAATATTGGTCAAAGAGTAGGGAATCTATAAGCCTCCCTAGAAGGACCCCAAGAAGGGAACCTGAACTTTACCAACATCCTGGACCAAGAGCCCAAGCCCGTAGAGAATTGGTCATGGATAATGAAAGTGAAGCAAGAGGAGACTCCCCTGAACCCCATCGTAGAAATCACCAAAGGAGGGGTAGAAACTACATACCCAATGAAAGAGAACAAGAAGAAAACATCCTCAAACATGTGAAAGTAACTGCCCCAACTTTTGATGGAAGTCATGACCCAAAAGTTTATTTAGATTAGGAGGTTGCTATGGATCAATATTTTGATTGGTACCCCATGTCAGAAACTAGGAAAGTTCGATTTGCCAAAATGAAACTTCTTGAACAAGCCAAAGCATATTGGATAAATGTTGAGAGTCTTCAAGAAATGAGGAGGAGAGAACCCATAGATACATGGGAGGAAATGAAACTCAAGATCAGGGAAAAATATCTACCTCCATCCTATAATCACCATCTTTTAGATGATTGGCAAAAATTAACTCAGGAAGGAAAATCTATCATCGAGTACATTGAAAAATTTGATGAATATCTCTTGAGGTGTGGAATACATGAAAATGCTAGAATCACACTTTCTAGATTTAGAACTGGACTCAATGGGGATGTTCAAAAAGAACTTTACCTTAGGGATGTAGACACTCTTGAACAAACATATCAAGTAGCCCGAGATATGGAAAAATTTCATAGGCAATCCAAATTTCAAACCTCTCGGGGACAGGATCAAAAAAATTACATCCATTTTGTCAGAAATGTTCCTCAGTCAAATACCAAAACCTTCACCCCCAATAGGAGTAATCCTCCTCTCCTAACACCCCCAACCCCTAAACCAATAACCCCACCAACAAACCAACCAAGCAAAAGAAAAGAAGTGATAGGAGAACATTCAAAGAGCCAAAAGATTCAATGTTATCGTTGTCAAGGGTATGGTCACATTGCAAACCAATGCCCCACCAAGACTAACCTAAGGCTATACCTTGGAGATCGGGAAGAACCACTCTTAGTCACACCCATGCTTGAAGAAGAATACAATCCTGATCCCACTCTCCTAGAATATTTTGCTGAGGAAGACCAAGAAGATGATCATAAAGAAAATATCATTGAACAAGCTGAGGTAGGAGTGGTTAGATGTGTCATAACCAAGTCCCAAGAAGAAGATTAGAGGCGTACCACAATCTTTCAAACTTACATCAACTTAACCAACCATTCTTGTAGAATCATTATGGATAGTGGAAGCTGCATCAATGCCATCTCAGCTGACTTAGTGTCAAAAATCAAACTACCCATAGTCAAACACCCACAACCTTACAATGTCCGTTGGGTGAACAAGACCTCCATCCCGGTAGAATCCACATGTCAAGTACCAATCCATTTCAACTCCTATCATGGCATCAAATGGTGTGATGTTGTACCAATGGAGATAAATGGCATCATTCTAGGAAGACCATGGATGTATGATGTAGATTTGACCATTAATGGAAGGGCAAATCAATGTTCATTCATCCATGAAGGGAAAAAGATTCAACTAAGTTGTGTTCCCCCAAGCTACCTCCAAACCAAAGGGAAAAATATGCAAGAATCCAAAGAGGATAATAGACTCTCAGCACCCATACCCAAATATGACACTCTTGTTCCAAAGCAACCTGGTAATGATCCTCCAACCCACACAAAAGGAATTCACTTGATTAGTTACCAACAATTTGAGAAGGAAACCACTAGAGAGACACTTGTGTGTGCTCTGGTCATTACCATTAGGTCAAAGGAAAGGGAAAAAGAAACTCCCTCCAATGTTCAGCACCTCCTAGAAGAATTTAAGGACGTTTTCCCCGAGGACCTTCCTGATCAATTACCCCCAATGCGTGATGTACAACATGCCATTGACCTTGTTCCTGGGGCTACCCTACCAAATCTCCCACACTATAGACTCAATCCTGCTGAGCATGCTGAACTAAAAGGGCAAATAGAAGAACTAATCAGAAAAGGGTTCATCCGAATTAGCAAAAGTCCTTGTGCAGTCCCTGCCCTTCTCACACCCAAAAAAGATGGAACATGGAGAATGTGTGTTGATAGTCGGGCAATCAACAAAATCACTGTCAAATATAGGTTTCCCATCCCTAGGCTTGATGACATGTTGGATATGTTGGCTGGTTCTACCATTTTTTCTAAAATTGACCTCAAGAGTGGATACCATCAAGTTAGGATTCGTCCAAGAGATGAGTGGAAAACAGCCTTCAAATCAAAAGAAGGATTATATGAATGGTTAGTAATGCCTTTTGGGCTCACAAATGCCCCAAGCACTTTCATGAGACTAATGACTGAAGTTCTAAGGCCCTATATAGGAATATTCCTTGTAGTCTACTTTGATGACATTCTCATCTATAGTAAGACTAAGGAAGAGCATCTTGAGCACATAAGGAGTGTTTGCCTCACCTTAAGCAAAGAAAGTCTCTATGCCAATAAAAAGAAATGTGAATTCATGACTGACAAGGTCACCTTTTTAGGCTTCATTGTATCTGCTAAAGGAGTAGTGGCTGACCCTGAAAAAATTCAAGCTATTGTTAATTGGCCGGAGCCTAAAACAATTCATGATGTTCGGAGTTTTCATGGTCTTGCAACTTTTTATAGGAGATTCATAAGAAACTTTAGCACCATCACTACCCCCATCACAAGTTGTCTAAAGAAGGGAACATTTGAGTGGACAAGATCAGCCTCTAGAGCTTTCCAAGAGATCAAAGAAAAAATGACTCAAGCCCCTATCCTCAAGTTACCTGACTTCTCAAAAGTTTTTGAAATAGCTTGTGATGCCTCGGGAGTAGGAATAAGAGGTGTCCTTAGTCAAGAAGGACATCCAGTGGCTTTTTTTAGTGAAAAATTGAATGATGCTCGGCGTAAGTATTCCACTTACGATAAAGAGCTTTATGCTGTGGTGCAATCTTTGAAACATTGGAGACACTACCTCTTACCTAAAGAGTTCATCCTATTTTCTGACCATGAGGCCCTTAGGTACTTAAACTCTCAAAAGAAACTGAATGCCCGACATGCCAAATGGGTGCCATTCATCCAATCTTACACTTTTGTCTTGAAGTATAAGGCTGGGAAAGAGAATAGAGTAGCTGATGCCTTGAGTAGACGGGTAGAACTCCTCTCATTAGTGAATGTGGAAGTTATTGGGTTTGAAAGGCTTAAAGAGGAATACCCAAATTGCCCAGACTTTGGGGAAGTCTATTCCCTTCTTAACACACATACCACCAAAGAACACCATGAATATCTTTTGGAGAATGGGTATCTTTTCAAGGGAACAAAATTGTGCATTCCCAAAACCTCAGTAAGGGATTTTCTTATTTGGGAGTTACATGCAGGAGGGCTAGCAGGTCATTTTGGACGCAACAAAACCATTGATCTAGTGGAAGATAGGTTCTTTTGGCCAAGCTTAAAAAGAGATGTGGCAAAATTGGTTGCTCAATGTCGTCTATGTGCCACAGCTAAACAAAACAAACAAAACACAGGGTTGTATACACCACTCCCCATACCAAATCGGCCATGGGATGACCTAAGTATGGACTTTGTCCTAGGACTACCCAAAACCATTCGGAAACATGATTCAATCCTTGTGGTAGTTGATCGATTTTCAAAAATGGCTCACTTCATTCCATGCTCCAAGGCTTCAGATGCCTCCAAGATTGCCCACCTCTTCTTTAATGAGATTGTTCGCCTTCATGGGTTATCCAAAACCATTGTAACTGATCGGGATGTCAAATTCACTAGTTATTTTTGGAAAACATTGTGGCATCTTATGGGAACCCTACTAAAATTTTCCACAGCATATCATCCTCAAACAGATGGCCAAACAGAAGTGGTCAATAGGAGTCTAGGGAATCTCCTAAGATGTCTTGTAGGGGACCACCTGGGGAATTGGGATCTTATTCTACCAAGAGCTGAATTTGCATATAACAATTTTGTCAATAGGTCCATAGGAATGAGTCCATTTGAGGTTGTGAGTGGTTACAAACCAAGAAACCCATCAGACCTCATTCCTTTACTAGAGTTTGCTAAAGTCTCACAATCAGCAGAGTCATTTGCACATCATGTCAGGGATCTTCATCAACAAGTAAGCAAGCACATTGACTTAAGCAACCAAACTTATAAGAGGTTAGCTGATGCACACAAACGCTTTCAAGAATTCCAAGAAGGGGACTTTGTGATGGTAAGAACTGCAAGGATTTCCCCAGGAATATCCTCTAAATTAAGAGCTCGAGGGGCAGGACCCTTCAAAGTGCTAAGACGATTTGGGTCAAATGCATATGAGATCGACATACCCCATGACTACGGTATTAGTCGAACATTTAATGTGTCAGATCTAACACCCCATAAAGGGCAAGCAGCGATACCTAGTGACCCATTTGAGCTCTCTCCTCCCATTCTGAGAGACCCCTCCCAAATCCCCCAATAAGGCCACAGAGAGCACCTCGTGAACAAATTGAGAGAATATTGGATGAACAGGTAATCACTACGCGGAATCAGGGGTATCAAAGGTACCTTGTCCGATGGAAGAATCTACCCGAATCAGAAGACACATGGATAAGTCGGGAAGAGCTGCAACAACTTGATCCTGATCTCTTGGAGCGATATGAAGGAGTTATGGACCCTTACTCGACAGAGTCGAGCTTTCCGCATCCCAGAAGATTTGGTGAGGACACAAGCCGGGCCCGCTTTGATCCGAATCTGGTATATAGACGCCGCCGAGATGGATGTGCTGCACAAGATAGCTTTTTGATGGATTAAAAATAATGAGGATGGATTTTGCTATTTTGCTGTTAATGGGCCTTTGATATTTGGCCCATTATGCTACTGAGAGTCCATTTTTCCTTTCTTTATGTATTTTCACTTTTCTTGGGGAGGTGAAGAGTCTTATTAAATAGGTTAGTAGGTAGGCGCAGCCCTTTTGGGGCCTTTTGCAGAGCGCCACTTTTGATAAGATTTGAATAGGGCAGCTTTTTGGGAGTTGGAAGGTCTTGGCCTTCTATATAGAAGGAGTTGTACTGATGGAAAGGAGGCATTGAAAGAAAGTTTGTTTTTTTTTAAATCCAGAAATCTCCCTTCCTTCTTGTGTGCGCTCTTACCTCCCCGGTTTCCCTCTCTTCCTCTCATCTCGTTCCCCTTCTTCCCCTCCCTCCCAGCTCTCCCACACACCAGCAGAAACCCCTCCCTCCCTTCTTCGCCGCGCCCCGGCTCGCCGCGCCTCAGCACGCCACCACCGCCCTCCACCTCTGCCCGCTTCTTCTCCCCCCCCCCCCCCCCCCGTTTCTTCTTCCCCTCCCTCCCCAGCTCTCTCACGCGCACCGCGAACCCCCCCCCCCCCACTCTTCTTGCCGCGCCCCTGTTCGCAGCCTCCAGGGCACGCCGCCGCCACCCGCCTCCTCTGCTCGCTTCTGCTTCGCCCTCCGCCCGCCGTCGCCAGGCTGCCATCCTCCTCTGCGGCCCGCTCCTCCGACCACCGACGTCGCCGGGGTGCCGTCCTCTTCCGCGGCCCGCTCCTCCGACCTCCAACGTCGCCAGGTCGCCGTCCCTCCTTTTTCCCCCTCCTCTGTCACCGCTTCCAGTCCCTGCGCATCGTCGGAACGCTGCCAGTTCGGCACCACCACCGTCCACCTGGTCGTCGTCTGCAAGCTCCCACCAGCGCCGGCATCGTCCTACCCCGCTGCTCGCGTCACCGCCTCCCGCTCCGGGTTCTGGCGCCATAGGCGCAGCCGACTCCTGCCGTCTGCACCGCCCCGACCTTCGTCAACAATCACAAAGATAGCGTCACACGGACTGATCCGGCAGTCCTGTGTGAACACCCCCTCCCTTGTGTCCCCCTCCTGCGAGAGGTGTATTGCATGTACTATCCCCTCCCCAATTTCACCTTCCCTATGGGAAGTTTTCATTTGGTTGTAATCGGGATCTTCGGCTCAAGTCTTCATCAACGCAGCGTGCAGGAGCGTTGCACGCTTCCCTGCTCGCCCTCGTCTCCGATTCGGATGGGATTCTTCAATCCGTCGAGGTATACCACCCTTTTTTCCTCTTTCAGATTTTCTGTTCATCTAATATTCCTCAACGTTCACGTAGGATGGTAAGCGAGTGCCTGGTCCAAATAATTTATAAAATTTGAGAGAATAATTGCTGCTTCAGTGAGTGATTCTTTGTGCGTACCCTTGGGCCCTGTGGGTGTTATATTTTACATTGGTGTTTGACTCATCCGGTCCATGGGGTAAGTCTGATCCCTTTGAGGCACTTGATGTTTCCTATCTTCAAAGGCTCCCTGTGTACAGATTTGCCTTCCATAGGCCCATCTGGGAATCTATCTTGATCAACGTTTATTAGAGTTGCAGAGTCAACGTGCTTGCTACACTTTGAGGTCCCAAATTCAATTTGTCCCTCATCAGCTGGACTGGCGTATGATATCAGTCTCTGGTTGGCCATGGAAGGTCAGAGGCCCTAGATCTAATCTGCCTCCTCCTCGTTCATCTATCCACAGCTAAAATTCTGGAAAAACATTCAAATTTGCTCTTTGATGGGATAAGTTCAGATCCTGCAAAGATCTAGCTGACCACAATTGATGGAATAACTATTTGGATTTGATGATGATTTTATGTTATGTAAGTTATAAAAAAGTAAAAGGAGTTAAAAAAACAATAGTGACATACCAAAAGCAAAAATATCAAGAATACACTCAATATAGCTTTATGAGAATTCCTATAAGGCATATACAACTTTCTGCTTCAAGACATTAAGGTCAAGAGAGCTTTCTTATCCAATTTGCAATCCTACATTTCAAAGCAGTAATTCACAAGTATAAGATCTCAAAAAGACATGCCTATACCACCGCATCTTTTCTGTTTTTCCACACATCCCTGTATTTGGTGTTGCAGCTTCATGGTTTGACAACTCAGGCTCAACTTACATGAATCAGTTTCATAATGTCATATATCTAATGAATTTTAAAGCATTTCAAATATGGACAATTATGACTTCAAACTCATTAAAGCGACTTCAGCTCACTGAATATGTCATATACCTAATAAATGTAGATCAAAAACTTGATAGAAAAACTGCATACTAGAAGGAATATTTTAAATGAAGCATGCAAGTAGACAACTACTCCCTTTTTTCCTAATAAATACCTTCAAGGTAGAAACTGGCAAGGTCAATGTTACACCACCATCCAGAGTCATCATCCTACCATGAGTATCATCAATCTCTGTCAAAAAATGTAAGCATATTGTTCCTAAGTATGTAAACATGAGCAACACTGAAAGAGGCAAATGAAGAATAAGCCTACCACCCAAATATGTATGCAAGGAAGCAAGGGACGTATCAAAAGTAAAGCTCCCATATGAACCGGCCTCTGCATCTGCATGTCCACTGCAAGAAAGTGGAAAAGAGTTCTGCACTAGGATTTAAGAGATAGAGAAAACAAATAAAACATGGGCCTGAATTTACAAAGATTAGATCAGAAAAAAACATCAAGTTTATTAAACTGAGAGGACTCCAAGAAATAGGTTAGCTTAGCATTATAAGCAAGAGGAGACAAATGTTAACATGCAACTGGAATCAATAAACAGAGGACAGCTACGAGAAACATAACTTGCTAGGTTTGTTGAATCTAAGAGAAACATAACTTGCTAGGTTTGCTGAATTATAAAATAATCTTATCTATTATGTAGTGCCTCAGAGAATGGAGACTAGACAGAGTCACAGAGGTATGGAGTTGATCAGATTATACATAAGAAGGAAGGAAGCTGACAACTTTCACTGAAACGAACATCCTATTCGCACCTTGCTTAAGAAGCTTCATCATAAGGAATATGGAAACAATCGTTTATATACATATACACAGCCCCCCTCCCCCTCAAATTTGGTTATAGAATTGAACAACAATGACCAGCCTACAACAAATATATTGAATAGACTTAGTGTAAATGCAGAAATATCGCACTTTAAGTTTGCATGGGCTAACAAGGACATCAATATTTCGACTGGCTGGGGCCTTCCAGGACATGTCATCTACCCGGGGATTAAAACTAAAACAACCCTCTGGGAAAAGTGGGAAAAGACTCTTCTCATGTTACATGCTGGAATATCAAGAAACAGACAAAATATAGAAGTTTGTATGATTAAGTCTGCAAACAAGCAGAGATGACATTAAGTCCAGGGACATCTGTGTTATCTGAAAGAAGCATCTAGAACATCTCTCTCAGGACATCATAATGAGTACACCGCGGATAAATAATGCACTGTGTCCATCGCCAGGGATGGGGAGGTGGTGCATGCAAATACGTTCCGTCTTTTAATGCTGGGAAAATCACATATATATCCCTACAATCTTCCATATTCAACTATATATCCTCCAATTCCAACTATTAGATTATATACCCCTCAAATCGAAAAAAGTCATCATTTATATCCCTCTGGTTAATTGGCCGTCAGAAACTAAGGAATATTCTGCTATCAAGTAACGGAACTGTTAAAAATATATATAATATGACTAAAATAACCATGTACTCTCTCTATCTATCCGTTTTCTCCTCTCTCTCTCTCTCTCTCTCTCTCTCTCTCTCTCCCTCTTCTTTTCTCTTGACCAAGGCGACGCATTTGGCTTCCGGAGGAGAGCTGGTCCTCATGCTCAGCTCCGATGACCTGTTGGTCCCCATGCTCGGCTCCGATGACTTGCTAGTCCCCCGGCTCGGCTCTGGCAACCCCTGAACCAGGAGAATGCTATTGATGACTTCGAAGGAGCTCGTCGGCCCTGCCCGTGCCGTGGAGATCCGCCCCACCGGTAACAGATCTTCCCGGCAACGCATCTGAGACCCACAGAGCTATAGGCCGAGGGGATGTGGCGGTCGAGGGCGCGGAGATCTACACAGGGGACGTAGTCTGCTGCCAGAAGTCCATCGAGCTCCTCATCTGGATCTCCCTCGCCAAGTTCTATGGCGTTGGGTGGGGGGGGACTGTGGGTGCCGGCAATGGGTGTGGCTGGGGCTGGGGGCACGGGAGGGGTCTCCCCCTCCGATTCCGGCAGATCACAGATGGGGGAAGAGAAAACGAGTGAGAGAGATTACAGGTGAAAAATGATTAAAATTTTTTTTTAAGAAAGCAAGTTAGTCTTTTCCCTCTGTTAACTCAACTGTCATTGAGTTAAATGGATGGAATGAAACCATAGAGACATATATGATGCTTTCTTTCGATTTGAGGGGTATACAATCTAATAATTAGAATTGGGGGGTATATAGCTGAATATGGAAGATTCAAGGGGTATACATGTAATTTTCCCTTTAATGTTTCTATTTTACTTTGAATAAGAAATGTAGAATGGCTGTATCTTTGTAATGTTTAGCGGCACCCGACGGGAACAGTCTAATTAAGGTTTTCATGTGGCACATCTGTATCCTTTCTCGTTAGTTTTTACTCTTCATTTTGCCTCATAATCAAATTGCTTACAAACTCGTAATCGAAGTCTGTTATGTAACAATCTAGCCAGTAAAGCTGAAATGACGAAGAAGAAAGAAAAACTGAGTTTTTTGACGGAACAGGAAGCAAAGAGCGTAGGGGCAAGAAGCGAAACATATAATGCGCACAGAATTACACATTGATGAAGCAATTAAGCACGGCAGCAGAGAACAAAGTATACGAGTGCACACAATATCAAAACCATATATTACAAGTAGAAGTACGACATTTATGGGAAATCTGCTGCAGAACATCTAGTGCATGTGTGTGTTTGGTAAGGGAAGGGACCGTGCAACATAAACCAAATAAGAGACATCAACATAGGCGACACGGGACTGAATGTTCCCAATGCTGTACATGCATTTGAAAGAGTAAAGAGATCAAAAAGAAGCAAGCGGATTCTCGCTCTCCATACGGTGGGGGGGGGATAAAGCACAAGTGGTCTAATTGTAGAAAAAGTCATTCACTCTAACAAAACCCTAGGAGACCAGCGATTCGAAGAACCGACAACGATTAACAAAAACTGGATGTTCTGAAGGGAGCGGGGCGAGGGGGTGCACCTGGAATCGTTGTCGTCTTCGTCGGTGGAGAGATCGTCGTTATCGTCGACCTCTTCGACCTGGAGCTCCTCCATGTCGAGCTCCCTGATCAATTGGATCTGGAGCCTCTCGCTCTCCAGTATCCCGTCGTCGTCGTCCATCGTTGAGGGGGACCAACTCCGGCGGACGAGCTCGCTGCGCCGACCTAGCTTCCGAAGTGGACGACGGAACGGCGGAGACGCGATGCGATTTCGCACAGGGCCCCCTCCCACTGTGGAAAGTCCGGTTCCTCTCGTTCCGTTGCAGGAGGGGACTGGTCGTAGACTCAGTACAAGGGGGGGGGGGGGGGGGGGGGGGGGGGTGGGGGGGGATTATGTATTTTTATATTTCTATCCCACTTATGTAATGTTTTTTAAATTTTACACAGTGATAAAAATGTAAAAATACATCATGTCCTCTTGTACTGACCCAAGCTCCTCCTACAGGGGTATTCTTAAAAAATATCAATTAGTGGCCTTAAGTGATAACTATGTATATAAATATGATAAATTAATTAAAAATTTATCAACTTATTTTTTAGTCTCTGACATAACTGTAATATATTACAGTAAATATTATCTTTTATTACAATATACATTAAACTATGATATAACAAATACTTCTCATGTTATAGTAAAAGCTGGTTAATTAATTTATCCATATAAATATAATATATTGTTAATAAAATAATTTAAAATATTAAAAAATTTATAATTCCAGTAAATCCACAATGATTAATACGTTAAACTCATTCAGTGAGATGTGTTGCAATTTTTTCCATATTTTAGATCATTTACTTGATGATCCAATTATATAAATACATGTCACAATAAGATTATAAATAAATTATATTTTAAACAATAAAAAATTAAATTTCTCATCCCTGGTGCACCGCTCTCAGTGAACCAATTATAACTCCACTTAAAACTGCTTCCAACGTCTCCATAGATGTAATTGTTTCTAATTTATTTTAACCTTTAATAAATAGTAATTATAATGATTGAAAATAATCACTAAACTTCCATCGTCCCATCTATCTAAATATTTAAATTTATTTGTTTGTACGAACACTTTTTTTTACATATCCTACGAAGGACTGATACTATCTATCTTCATTGTCAAAACAAAGATACTATCTATCTTAATATATGTGAGTGTAAAAAAATGCTCTTTTCAGAATGCCAAAAAAAGAGAAAAAAAAAAAGAGAAGAAGACAGAGTACATAAAACACAAGTGCTATTTCAACCCTCCGTACACAAGTGCCATTTCTATATAGAAATATCTTTCTGTCTGTATATAACATGAAACTTTTCGATCCTCACACATTTGAGATGTAGAACTTATCTAGTCTACGACAACAAAATCGAAAAAAAAAATAATGAGGAAAAAACAAGTCAGCAATTTTTTAGATAGAGAAAAGGCATGCATAGGGGTGTGTACCGTCATGCTTACGCATATCATCTTCGTGTCGCCCAGTAACATGGCCCATACGGCCCAATTGGAACAGGGAACACCAGTATCGGACCCATTTAGGCCCAATAATTTTGAGAGTAGAATACATCTCTCTATTACAAGTGTGCAACAACTAATAAGAGATGATATTTTCCTCAGGGAATGACAATAAAATATTATTATATATATAACTAATAGAGTACAGAATATGACATATCTTATGAGACAAAGCATCTTTATTTCTTATCTTATACCTAATTATATTCATGTAGACTAATTTTATGAATTGTATTTACTATATCACTACTAATTTTAATTCTGCATGCACAATAAATATTATAATTACTCAAATAAGAAATCTACTATATTATATCAATGGAATTTTGATCATATTCGGATTCCAACCTAAATTTAAGTCAACATACAGAAGGGTAATTTTTTTTTTGTTTTTTTTGTTTTTTTTTTCTGAGATGACTCTAGTCAAATAAGTGATCACCCACGTGTGAAATATATCCCCTTTATCTTTGCTAATAGGACCCACGTGTGAAACAAAGTACTAGCTCATCTTGAAAGCGAATTATAGGCTAATTAGTCTGATGCATGCTGCATTAGGTTGCAAGTCTCCATCAGACGTGACCTTTTCTCTTTGTTCTCTCTAAGTGGGCCAAATGGAGGTTCTAGGAGCCTTGCCAAATTGCAACATCATCCCTAATTTGGTATTCAACGGTTCAGTTCGATCTGGTTCGCTCATTTTTTGCTAATTCGAATCGAATTGAAATGGGGATGGTAAATCGAATTAAAATTATTTCGATTGCGTTTCGGTTCAAATTATTATTATTTAATTATATATGATTAAATTTATATATTAAAAAATAAGAATAAGAATAAAAATATGTATATATATATATTATGTAAAAACTATTATAATTATATTAAAATTCAATTTAAATGGTTCGATTCGATTTTTAAATGTGCGAGATCGAATTGAACCGAACTTCGATTCAAACTAAATTGAATCGACCAATTCGATTTGATCCGATTCAATTTTTTAATTTGAACTGAAATTTAAAACCGCGCGTCTTAATCAGAGCGGGTTTAAATTTAACTTTAATTCATTTTCATCTCTATCCAGTTAATCTCTATAATATATTTTGGTCGTGAAGAGAAGTGTTGAAATTTGAGCTTAATTTATTAGTTTTTAAGTTGAGATTTCGGTTATTTATGACCTAAAGCATGTAAATCTTAATTAACACTGCAGTTTTACGATTTTAACGTGACATTAGAGTCAATTTAATGTTGAATCGTCTCTCCATATATAAACACTTATCCCTATCCACGTTGCACGTTAGAAATTTATAAGAATTTTTGCGTCTATATATTGAAGATTCTCGAACGTCTAATAAGGTGTTTGGTTACAATTTTTTACTTTTTTTTTTCTAAAATTTAAAAAAGAGAGAGTATAAATACACTGACCCGTTTGGTAAGTATTTTTTTTTTTGAGAGAAGATTTTTTACTCTATGTAAATCTCTGCAGAAAAAAAACAACTCTGACTAGGGGTGTCAACTGGACCAGGCCGGCCGGAGGCCCGAAGCCCCCCGGTATAACACGGGCCTGGGCCTATTTTTTTATAAAATTTTAAATTTTAGCCCGGCCCGGCCGGCCCGCCCCACCGCTCCCCCCACCCCTGCCCGCGCCCAACCCGCCTCGCCAGCCGTGCGCCCCTGCCTCTCATGCCGCGCGCCCCTTGCCTCGCATGCCGCGCGCCCCCGCCTCGGCCTCACCCCCACCCCGCCTCGCACCGCGCGCGCACCCTGCCTCGCACGCCGCGCGCCCCCCGCCTCGGCCTCCCCGCGCCGCGCCTCGGCCTCCCCGCGCCCCTGGCCGCCTGCTCGCCTTCCGCCGCCCCGCCGCGCCTCGGCCTCCCCGCGCC
This sequence comes from Colocasia esculenta, assembly GCA_014218235.1. Taxonomy (NCBI): domain Eukaryota; kingdom Viridiplantae; phylum Streptophyta; class Magnoliopsida; order Alismatales; family Araceae; genus Colocasia; species Colocasia esculenta. The sequence continues at coordinate 1,441,287 of CM024754.1, read as the reverse complement.
GCGCCTCGGCCTCCCCGCGCCCGCGCCCCCCCCCCCCCCCCCCCCCCCCCGCCTCACACAGCGCTCGCCTAGGCCGAGCTGGATCGAGCCTTAAATTGACCCCCGGGCTGGGCCATATTTCTGAAAACCGGCTTTGCCCCGGGCCTGGGCCGGCTATCTTGAGACCGGGCTGAGCCTGGGCCAGACCAGGCCCGGTCCAGGCCCGGCCCATTGACACCCCTAACTCTGACCCTGTTTTTATTTTGAAAACGCACAACGCACGCCGGTGCACCCCCCCCCCCCCCCACCTCTCACCCGGCACCCCCCCTGCATCGCCCGCCACCCCACCCCCGCCCCCTCCCGCGCCGATGCCCCCACACCCCGCGCCCCCTCCCAGCCTACACCCCCCCTGCACCCCCCGCCCCTCCCGGCCCCCCTCCCAGCCTACACCCCCCCCCTGTGCACCCCCTTCCCTCCCGGAGCCGGCCCCCCCCCCCCCACCGCAACCCCTCCAGCCCAGCCGGCACCCCCCCCCCTGCGTGCCCCTGCCCCCCCCGCCCCTCCCCGCCGGCGCCCCCACCTCGCTCCCCCCTCCCCTCCGACGCAGCCCCCCCCCCCCCCCACCGCAACCCCTTCCAGCCCAGCCGGCACCCCCCTGCACCCCCACCCCCGCCTCTCCCTCCCCCCGCCCGCACCCCCCCCCCCACCGCAACCCCTCCCAGCCCAGCCAGCACCCCCCTGCACCCCCACCCCGCCTCCCCCTCCCCCCTCCGCCCCACCCCCCCCCCCCCCCCCCGAGCACCACCCCCCGCACCCTCACCCCTCCCCACCCCGGTGCCCTCCCCCCCGCCGGGCAGCCCCCTGCGGCACCCCCCCACCCCACCCCTCCCCGTGCCAGCTCGGGCGGCTCCCTCTCTCGCCCCAAACACATCAACACAAATTTAAAAAACAAATTATTTTTACCAAACACATAACATCATATTTTTATAATTTTAAATTTAAAGTTGAAAGAGAATTCAACATCATTTTTTAGGTAGAAATAATTTTTTGTTTAAAATCACTTCCAAACACCCTGTAAATCTTTAACAGTTATGTCAAAAAAAAATTAATTACTAATGAGTTATGAAATTTGCAAAATAGATCAGTAATATTTACGATGAATTTCGCGTCGTATTACCTTTGTAAACATGGTGCGTTTTTGAGTTAGAACTAATGAAATGTTTTGGCAATTGAAAACGGGGATTCATTAGTTTGGTCGCCCTCTTTGCATTAACTCTTTGTGATCTTGACGTCATATATTTTTATGAAATAGTAATAATAATAATATATATTATTATTAATTATTATTATAAAGAAATTTAAGGTGATGAGTCACTTTCTCGAGAATCGTAAGGAAGAATCGAGAAAGAGCTAGTGGATTCGTGTAGAGATGATATGATTAAAATTGGGGTGCGATGATGATGGGTGTGGGGAAATACTATAGAATGGAATTGATTGAACCATATATAAGATGGATACGTGTGCTGAATTATAAAGGTTGATGGTAATTGGACAAGAGATATATTATTTATTAAAGGTGATAAGTAAAATGATGATTTGATAACTTAGATAAATTAATAAGAATTTATTAATTTTACCCTCTTACTCCAATTAAAACTTGTCCTATTAATTTTATCAAAAGATAAAACTTGTTATAATGAGGTGAGGTTGGGTATGTGAGATGGCTCACACTCCCACCCCATCACCGATCACCGATCATTTGATCGACATTTCATATGATGTACAATAAACATTTACCCTAATTAAACAAGAGTTATTAGTCTCGGTTTAGTAACGAGTTAACATAAAGTTAACTCAAAGTTAACTCAGAGTTAACTCAAAATGTAATTTGGTAACAAAAAAAAAGTTAACTCGAGTGAGTTAAATTAAAAATAGATCAAATGTGAGTTAACTCATAATTTTCTAACCCACCTCTAGAGGTAGATTGAAGTTAACTCAAGTAAGTTAACTACCTTTTTATCTTGACGGTATATAACATTAATTGCTACTTTCTCTTTTCTCAACATAACATTAATTGTTACTTTTTTTTTTCAAATCATTTTTTGATATAAAAGTGGGTTAACTCACTTTATCTTGCCAAAGCAATCCTAAGAGAAAGTGGGTTAATTCACTGTAGTTAAACTGAGTTAACACACAATAAAACAAACTAAAAAATGAGTTAACCCACAAGTATAACTTTAGTCATGGGTTGGAGTTATCTCTATCCTCAACTCATTGCCAAACTGAGGCTTAAAGAGGGAGGTGTGATCAAATTATATATATCGACGAGCATATTTCTCAAAGAACACCACGCCGCAAGAAATGTGATCAGAACATAGGGCTGTCAAGTTGGGTCAGGTTCGCTTACTCAGATCCTATGATCACAGGCTTAATCGGTAGTTAGTACACCCATCTACTCAAGAAGTGCCCTACATATATAAGAAAAGACAAATTAATTAGAAGTCTCAGATTGTAATAGAAAGGTCTTTACTATAACAAGATTTAACGTATACTGTAATAGGTGATAACACTTATTGTAATGAGTTACAGCTCTGTTAGAGACTAACAAATAAGTCAAAAATTGATAGAAACTCCGAATTAATTTACCTTATAAAAAACTTAATTATTTTGATTATTTATAAACATGACTTTAAAATTGAAAAAAGCCCATGGACACCCACCGTGATTGGCAGCTGGTTGTCTTCTTCCTTAATTTTGCCCCCCATGACTGAAGCTAATATTAATTCCTTGTGAGCAAGAGGCGAGAGGGCCTTTAATTCCCACCAAATTAGCTAGCTTTTGGAGCTTTGAACAAGGACTCCATTGCTTTTGAGATCCTTTTCCATTCGTTGCTTTCACCGCTTTGCAAATGGAAAAATCTTGCAGAATATCTCAATCTTCCATGATCAGTACATCCACCAAAAGGCACTGCAATATGCGGCTGCGGATCCAAGCCATCAACGGACGACCTTCCCTTCTGTCACCAAGAACATTCCGGTCGTCTACTCCAGAAAGAGAGGAGCAAATTAAATCCTCCCCTCATGATGATTGAACAGTTAGATGTTGCGATCCCAAGCACTTGAAACCCACGGCTGGGAATGAAGGTTCTTGCATATGGTGCTGGCTTACATATTCTCTTGGATAAGAACCCAGAAGGCAAAAGAGAGGTTCCAGTTTCGATTGCCATATATATTAATATATATATATATATAGAGTAATGTTATGATATGACGGAATCATTGGGTACGGTCTCACCGTATCATCAGTGTGGATCATTTGATTATAATTTAACGGTCTATCTATATTCATCGAGTAACATCGAGCACCGAACATCATTGAACACCGAATAACAAATATTTTGAGCACCCAAGTACCCAATGATTCTCTTGGATAAGAGCCCAGAAGGCAAAAGAGAGATTCCAATTTCGATTGCCATATATATTAATATATATATATAGAGTAATGTTATGATATGACGGAATCATTGGGTACGGTCTCACCGTATCATCAGTGTGGATCATTTGATTATAATTTAACGGTCTGTCTATATTCACCGAGTAACACCAAGCACCGAACAACATTGAACACCGAATAACAAATATTTCGAGCACTCGAGTACTCGAATACCGAGTACGGATGTACTGTAGCACGTCGTCATTGAATTAAAATCTAACGTTCCACATTATATTACGGTAGGGTCGTATCTAAAGACTCGTTGTCGATATATACACACCCGAAAAAGTTAAAATATCTTTTCTTGTTCTGTGGTTCAGCATGCAACCCTGATCAGAAATTTCTCTTCTCATGATAGGAGTAAGTTTTAGATATTTCTCCGTCGCTGCTGCGGCATCTAACATGTGGTGGTGTTTTTCTGTTTGGATCGGAGCCAAACGGGCCTCCATTAAGAGAAATGGTGGAAAACGATCGCCGGTGCGGACAGTAGCCTGTAAAATCAGAAGAGGATCAGGGGTGTCCGGTTGAAGAACCGGGGGAACCCTCCGATGCCTAAGTCAGACGATGGCAGGAAGGCTTGAAGAAGAAGGATTCGCTGGTATGTGCCTCGCGTGGAGGTGAGTGTATAGGCAGAGTTGCTTTACCTTTGCATGGGAGTTACCTGTACCTTTTATAGGCAGAGGTTCTGAAGAAAACAGACGTGCCAGCCTTTGATGACGTCGGAAAGGGTGTGTTGGTTGGCGCCCTTAGTGGGGTGTTATACTTTGAGGCGCCTGTTGAGGGGCCCTACGGTTAATACTCCCCTTGATCGTAAGGCGTATGCCGCGATGCTGTCGTAACCGTCGCTAGGAAGCGAGGGGCCGCCTTGGCCTCTCTGGTCAGAAGGTACCGAGCAGGGGGCCTGCTCGGCAACGGGTGCTGAAGGGTGCATCTTTGTATTGGTGAGGCAGCAGCGTGTTTCGAGCAGGACTTGTTCAGTAGGTGGCGCCTAGACCGATCAGACTACGGGATGTCCGGAGACTGTCCTCGGGACCTGGAGGTATCTTGATGGCGAAAACATGTCCGGAAGCCTTGGGCTGTAGTCGAGGACACGTGGTGCCCTGCCAGAAGGTTAGGCCTGCCTGCTGGGTCATGACGGGCCCTGCAAACCTAGGTGGCTAAAAATAGACACCACACAGTAGAAGTGATAAAATATGAGGATAAAATATTCACAACATTATCTAATAAAATATATATATATATCACATCAAATCTATTATAAGTTCAGATTACTCAGATTTTTTAAACAGTTGTAAGACAAATCGGTACCCTTGCTTTATGTGATGTTGATGGCCCCATGAGCCGCCGCCGCAAAAGCTGCATGTTGGTGACATTGTAGCATTTTTTTTCATTCCCGCACGTATATTTATTTATTACTTTTCTCAAACTACGTTAAGAGGATTGAGTCACGCCTCCGCAACTTGCATATGGTTAACTATTCGTATACCATCACTACAACTAATTATTTAATTGTGTTCTATTAAACTATTGGTATATATATATATATAAATTATCAGTGGCAGATCTAAATTTTTTGTATCTTTAGATGTATTTTTTTAATCTAATGAAATTGCTAATGATAAAATTTTACATTATTAATAATTTTTTTTCAATTTAATAAGATCAAAAGACCCCACTAATCTCAAAGTGGCTCCGCCACTATATATTATATGCACAACTCCAAAACTTGTATTGATTTATCTTTTTGTCATTTGACTAACCCTATATGTTTAGATTGTTGAGGGAGGTCCGTCTAGAACTTAACTTTGACATAGAGATGAGCTAACTTGAAAATATAGCACTACACTATTTCTTAGCTTTCTTGTTATTATTTCCATCTCGTTTGGACCGTCCGCAACGTGAAGAACAGGGGAGCTCTGTTTGCCGACCACGTATGTCCGTCTACTGGGCATGGCGTGGTGTCGGAGGGGAGTAGCTTGCCCTCAACAAACACCTGTGGACTTCGTGAAGCCTCTCAAGTGTCACTGTCTGGAAAGAGTCAAACACAGCTGTGGAGGAAGTGAAAGAGCCATGCTTTGGAGGCAATGTCCTGTGAAAAGGGAGACCAGCCAGCCAACTTTGTTAGAGAATAATACAAGTGGATGTGAATTCTACTATTATACTAGCAAAAAAGTCTATTCATTTGTGTCTACGGAAGAAGAATGACGGATATTAGTGATGAACGTAAAAGTTTTATTCAATAGAGTCACCTCAATAAATAAGGTGCATGTATAGATTTATTTTAAAAATTCATGTGGAGTCATCTTATTTAAAAATCTCTAATCATAGCTGATGTAATAAAAAAATTTAAACTCTTTAATAAAAATTTAAAATTTTAGTAAAATCACGTGACCCCACTAAATTATATTTAGATCCACCTATGACAGACACTTCTAATTGTCAGATATAAAATATTTTTCAATCTCTACCACCACCAAAAGCAACTACTGCTGCTTCTCTTTTTTGTGCTCCCTCCACTCTATCTTGTAATGATCATTGGGACCACGATGGAGGACGTCTTGGTGTCAGGTGGCCAAAAAATGTCATCTTTTGTGTTTGCCTCGAAATATTTGTTCTAAGATTTTTTTTCTTCTCATAATAGAACTATGTTGGATTACAAAATAGCAATTGTTATTGGCAGACAAAGTATAAAGGTACGATATTTGTCAGGAAGAAAAATATCTATTACAAAATTAATCTTATAATAATGATTACGTAGATTATCAAAAAGTAATCTTGTGAGTCAAAAACAAGTATTTCTCTCTAGCTATTTCCGGTCAATAACATTGTTTAATTTTCTTATAATCCACATCGTTATTATTGTAAAATTAGTGTTGCAATGAATATTTCTTTCTCCAAAAAAAAAAAAAGTGGACCAAAATAGAATTGCTGTCTCACACTTCAACTTATAGTTTGATTGCACGAAAAGTCTTCCTCTTCCAACAAATTTTTGTCCATCTCCTTTTCCTTTTAACTGCTTCCTTTCTCTCTTTTTCTTCACTTAAAATTGAAAGAGTATGTGTGACATCTTGACATAAGGAAAAATTAAAAAAAAAAACAGGTGATTACCTTATTATATATTGCCATAGCATAAGGAAAGCATGGAGTACCCAACAATCCTTGTCTTGTCCCAGCCATGAGGTTAAGTTTGGAGACTACTTTCTACACGTATCTAAAATAGTTTCTAACTTTATCTTCTTGTCAAGTTAGACCTTGCATCCCCTTTCTCGTTTTGTAGCTTGCGGTGGGTAATTTCTTGGACATGTCTTCTTCCGAGATCTTTGAGATATCCTTCAAATTAAGCTGCACAACATTATCAGGATAGAGGAGTGAGAGCTACCAAGGGACCTCCACTCCCACTTGGATTCTAGTCCAAAAATTAAGGAGTCTTTTCTTCTTCATTGGTCATGCTGATGATGGTTGGTATTCAAGATTAAGAACATTTTATCTCCAATGGATCTAATAAATTTTTGAATGTTGCAACGAGATTTTCGGACAGAACATATAATTTTTTGTTCATTTTTTACATACAACGTCAATAATGATACATAAAATTTTAGTATATCCCTCAAAATATATTATCTCCATTTAGAGTTTTATTATTTTAAAAAATTAAAATAAAAGAAATAAATATTATTTATTTTTATTGCATCTATTATAATATTAAATTATATCTCTATAAACCTATTCTTACCGACTATCTTTTTTTTTTTTTTGATAACGATGAAATCCCGTCCTGTGTGGTTTTGTGGGCTCAGGAATTGGTGTTCGTGAACTCCAAGATCAGGACTTGGTAGTTCCTATTTTCTGTGTACCGTATTATCTTTATCTCACTTGATCGAAAAAATCTCAGATCTACACACACCTCGAAGATTACATATCTTTATTACATCTAATGTAATATTAAATTATATCTCTATAAACCTATTCTTGCCGACTACTTGAGCTCAACACATCAAGATGCTTCTACCAATTATTTGGTTAGGACCAATTATTTCCTATTTTCCCCCTTTTGGCGCACACATGTGGCCACCAGTATCATGGTTGTTGGATGCACCTATCTAAAATTTTGGATATATAAGACACGTACCCTCCGCAAATTTAGGTGGAGCGTTCTCCTCCACAGCTTGGGTATCTGGGTTGCCGGTTTGACCGACGGACCGGTCAGGGCCGGGGCTCGAACGCAAAAAAAAAGTATCTGGTGGCAGTACCGTAATTTTATGGAAAGGCGCGCCCTGTTTTGCGAAGACCTGCGCTCCCAGAGATATAAAACGGGCGAAAAAGAGTGGAAGAGAGATAAGAAGAAGAAGACTCCCCACATGCGTGGCTCGCGCAGACGGCAACGAGGACAAGAGAGCAGAAGAGTGAGAGGGCGCAAAACCCATTTCCTCCGCGCGCTCTCTCTCCGGAGGCGTCTGCGCTCTCGGGACGCGAGCGCCAGCGTCGCCGCCTGCGGGTGAGGGGTGGTGGGGAGGGGGGAGGCGAAGGCGAGGGACCGGGGGTGTTGGCCCGCCATGACGAGGCGGTGCTCGCACTGCAGCAACAACGGGCATAACTCGCGCACGTGCCCGGCGCGGGCGGCGGGGAGCGGTGGCGGCAGCGGCGGCGGCGGGGGCGGGGTGGTGAAGCTGTTCGGGGTGAGGCTGGTGGAGGGCGGGGCCATGAAGAAGAGCGCCAGTATGGGGAACATCTCGCACTACTCCTCGTCCTCCGCCTCCACGCAGGCCTCGCCCAACCCGGGCTCCCCCTCCAACGATCCGCTCCGGGAGGGCGGGCCGGCCGCGTCGGGGTACGCGTCGGATGACCCCAACCACGCCTCGTGCTCCTCCAGCCGCAGCGAGCGCAAGAAAGGTGCGAACTTTGGTTTCGATGATCCTTATCATTACTTCCGAATTCATTTGTTCTTTGTGTGTGTGGAAATCTCTGTTTCATCTGTCGCGCCCTCTTTTTCTTGCGCGCTATTGCTTGTATGCCGGAGGCAGTGAGACTTGTTGACAACCCAATGGTTCCTTTCTTGTGCCATATCATCTGCAAATCCTCCTTTCCATGAGCAATTCCACTTCGAATTCTCCTTATTTGTCTTCGATCTCAATTTTATTCACTCTGTAAGCATCTTGGGCACGGGCAAGAATTCAGGATGTTCTTCTTGTTCGTGGAAATTAGTTTACTTCTTTCTCGGTTTATTCTTTCATCGTTTCCTCCACCTATTCCTATGACTCCCAGATCCTCTTAATATGTTGGTTTGCCATGGTTAGCATGCGGGCCTATTAACTAGTGGATGATACTGCCGTCTCTCTGAATTGTGCTCTTCCATGAGGCCCACTGCAGGGCTTTGCTCGATTTGTTCCAGCCATGACCTCTATTCTTTTATAGTTCTTTACTGTCCAAATGGTGGCTTTGCTGTTTAGTTATGCTACAGCTAATCTTGGGAAAATCCTCGCTCTTTCTGAAGAATCTGTTTGTCGATATGGTGTGGCTGAAAGAAACTTGAAATTGTGATCCATGTTGAAGAAAGGGGGAGGCTTAAAGCTCTTGAGGTCAAATAAAGTTGGGTCCTTTTAGTTTTAGCCAAGAATCTGCGTTCACATGGCGCCTTTTGATCGGCGGGTCAGACAGCCATGGCTGCCTCGAGCTCTGAACCGTCCAATACGGCCGACACCTAATGCGTGATGGGCCACTGGCCACAGCTTCACCATGCCTGTTGCTTTTGCTACCATCCATCCTAAACTCAGAACAGTAAAAAGGAAAGCGACGGCCATGGTCCCGTTAAAGGTTCCACCAGTTTGTTTGTTTGAACCATCTTATCTTTTGATAAGTTTTGATGGGCTCTTGACTTTTCTGTGTTCCTTACCTTTTTCCCGTTCTTATTCCTTTTCCCTCCTCTTTTCCTTGACTCACGTTGGTATCTTTCTGGTTAACTGCTTTTTGTGAACTTTATCTTGTCTCTCTTTTTTTTGTCCCCTTGGTGGCCTCTGGCATGCACATGTATACTGAAGAAAACTCTGAGTGGGCTTCGCTGACGTTTACTTTTCCTTAATGTCCAAGGAATAGTGATTGGTAGTTCGTAGCCTTTATAATCGCAAATTCTACCTCAAGTAACATTTCTCCAATCAGCAGAGCAGGAAGGCGGCTATCTTTCTTTATCTTGAATGTCATTCATTTGTCGCATTAACAATCCTATGGACCTTTTCTAGGTGACTTTTTTAATTTTAATTTGAAGATATTGGAATCAAGCTACTATGAAACTAGAAGTTGCCTGGTCCTGAAAATGAATAATCATTTCAGCCACTTTGGAAATCAGGAATTTGATTCCTGTCGGTATTACTCATTTCCAACTTCCCATCATAAAGTATCTTCTCAAGTGAAAGAGTCAGTGAGTTTGAAGTCTCTGGATATTTGACCACTTGTTCTGTATCACAAAACATTCAATCAGTTACTGTAAATGAAGACGTGATTTGTCTTTGGTTTTCGATAAGAGCCCACATTGATCCATGTCACTCTAAATCTGCGACACTGAAGACATGAGTCCATTCTTCAAGATAATCCTCAGATTTGCATGCTCTTAATTTCTCCATGCCATTTGATATGCTTTTATTCATCATATACCAAAACCTTTCCTCTTTTGTGGCTCTGAAATTTCGAATTATTCTTGTACTTTGTCGGATGTGTTTCAGTGTATTTTCATGCTCAAATGGTTATTTTTTCTGTTTCATTATGGATTTTAGGCATTCCATGGACTGAAGAGGAGCATAGGATGTTTCTGGTGGGTCTTCAGAGGTTAGGAAAAGGTGATTGGCGTGGGATATCTCGTAACTTTGTCGTTTCAAGGACACCGACCCAAGTTGCTAGTCATGCCCAGAAATACTTCATCAGACAGACTAATGCAACCAGAAGAAAGAGACGCTCAAGCTTGTTCGACATGGTTCCTGATCTGGTTTGTCTTCCATCCATGATAGACATTATGATGGGAAATGAATGATGATTAAATCAAAGTATTTATTATGTTTTATTTGACCTATTAAATGACCCAATAGTTGTAATCTTGTTTGGCTTTACAAATTTCTAGGGTCATTAAGTTTAAGTCTTTTGAGTTTCCCAAGTCTTAAGTAAAGTCTTTATTAAATGTCTTATGAAGAGTCTCTTGTTTTAAAGCCTATATATAGAGTCCTGTAACCAAAGAATGAAAAGAAGAAAAAAATTTGAGTTCTTGTGTGTGCCTCCAAAAATGGAGTTTGTGTTTGGGTGTGAAGCCCCGGTGAGAAGTCCCAAGGTGGTCCCTGTGAAAGGGAGGGTGTGAAGCCTACACTCCCACCTCTTATCCCCTCTCCGGTGTGATTCCGGCGATCTCTCCCCCCCTTTTTTCTCCCATCCTTAACCCCTCTGCTCCCTCCGTCCCGCATCACATTAACTATATATATACTATCTATATGTTATTTCCATTGTGCATCTGAAAATAGTCATGGTGGGGGCACACATTTTAGAACCTGAATTTGAATAAGTTTCAAGTCATAGGCCACCTGGAAGTGTGGATTCATGAGCATGGAGCGCCATTATAACTGATAATCAAACAGATAGCTGTGTTGCGACTTGTAAGCACTCAACAAACTGACAAACACCATACAACTAATCCTGGATTTGGAGAAGTACAGGAATAGATAACCTCAAAAGGCATCCACAGCAATATCATGCCATCCTCTTGGTGATGAAAGTGAAAATTACTGCAACAGGAAGTTGCATTCTTGCCGTCTAGATTTCTACATTGCAAACTGATGTGTTTTGCAGACTTTTAGTGGCAGTGAGATAGTGAACCTAAATTCGTGGGATGATGTTTGTCATTTCAATTACTGTAAGAATTGGTTTGTCATTATATAAAATTGACAGCTAGGGTGACTTTTTGATATGGAATTGAACTTGAGCATTGATGTTAGCCATTTATTGATAGATGTAGTCTCTTACGGCTTGTTGATATGGAGTCCCTCAACCCCAGTTTTTAAACTTGCGATGTTCAAAAATTTCTTGGACCGATCTTAAATGCTTTTGCTCTTCAGTGCAGTGACATTTTCTCATGACTTGTTGTGTTTCCTTTTGTTTTCAGCCTGTAGATCAGGATCCGGTCCCAGAAGAACAGCTCCTCTGCTCTGGCAAGTCTGAGGGCACGAACACATTGCCATCTTTACACTTATCTCTGGATCTAGATAATGAGCCGCCGGAGCCTGCTTCACGCAACCCTGTGGATGAAATGGAAGAGGGCATTCCATGCAGCAATCTCCCACCAATGGTCCCAGCATTCTACCCTGCGTACGTACCCATTCCTCTCTCTCTTTGGCCATCAGTTATAGCTGCCGCCCCTGCCAAGGAAGAAGAGGCTGTGGAGGGCCATGAAGTCCTGAAGCCAACTCCCGTCCTGCTGAAAGATCCAGTCAATGTTGATCAGCTGGTGGGAATGTCCAACTTGACTCTCGGGGAGGCTGGCTCCGGTCATGCGGTAGGGCCATCTGCACTCTCCTCGCAGCTCGTTGGTTCTTCATCAAGGCAGTCAGCTTTCCATGCAAACCCCCCTGTGAAAGTGCCTGATCTGGGTCAGAGCAGCAGCAACGTAATACATGCTGTTTAGTTTTCGTCCGGGTAGGATCCTCTGTGTTAGGCCATCCTCTGATACCCGCGTCAACCTCTCTTCATATATATATATATATATATATATATATATATATATATTCTTTTCTGATGTCGTCATATGTTAAGCTGCATTGTAACCTATGGGCCAGTATCATTGTTGTAAGGAAGTCAGGGGAGTCTTGTTGCATTTTCTTTTCTAATTTAACAAGTCGACAGAAGAAGTACCTTTCAAAATAAATGACCTCTTTGCTGTACGGAAGATGAGCCTACCAGATCTTTTTTTTTTCTTTCCCTTGGTGATGGTTAAACCATCCTCTACTTTCTCTTCCAGTGGCTGTCGTGATGGGTTATATGTGATCGGAGGTCGTTCAAAGGAATCTGAATCAACTCATTTGGTCAAGTTTAGATCGAAATCGAACCAACCCAATAATGTTCCAGCTCGTTGATACCTGATTCACACTTCAACTTGAGTTAAACTTGGACAGTTGCAATGTTATATGCGGGAGTTTAGTGTGGGTATCTTCTGTCTTTTTGTTCTAGCATGATGCATGAAGAGGTGCGATTCTTCTAATGCATGGTAAGTTAAGCCTGATTAAACGACTGACGTTGCAAGATCAACGCAGTCCCATTTACATGCCATATGAGATATATACTTTTTTTTTTCTGGTTCAGATTGTCCTCTGTATCCTGAAACCTCTTACAATGATGTACATGGAAGGTCTCATTTACCGACCACTCCTTAAATAGATAAGAGATGTACACTTGAGCTCTGAGTTGATTAGTACAGGCTCTAGGTGCATCAAAGAGGAGAGGGAGGTATCTCTTCCAGGAAGGAGGCGCTAATTTTGAAGCATGGCCAGGTTATAGAAAGCTCCCCTTTTGTTCATGAGCTGCGCATAGGTTCCCTGCTCCGCCACCTTCCCCTCGACGACGAGGGCGATGGAGTCGAGCTTTTTAATGGTCTTGAGGCGATGCGCCACCACTACGGTCGTCCGCCCCACCATCGTCCTGTCGAGGGCCTCCTGCACCACCTGCTCCGACTGCACGTCCAGCGCGCTGGTCGCCTCGTCTAGCAGTAATATCCTGGGTTTCCTGATGATGGCTCTTGCAATGGCGATCCTCTGCTTCTGCCCTCCTGACAGCTGAACTCCGCGATCCCCGCAGTCTGTGTCGTACCCATCTTTTAGTGATCTGCAAAAACGCACAGATGTGCCGTTTAATTTGTGAGAGAAGCAAACATATTTTCACATCAAACACGAAGGATCAATCGGTGTGATGCCACAAGTCTGCTAGAAAGTAGATTTTCCGCGGGAAGGAGACGCGTATGAATGTGTAAGGGTGGCAGCAACTACTACTTACGATATGAATTCATGGGCATTGGCAGCCCTGGCAGCGTCCACAACCTCATCCTCGGAGGCGTCGGGCTTTCCAAATGTGATGTTGTCACGGATGCTGCCGGCAAAGATTACAGGGTCTTGGCCAACCAGGGCCATGAACCGCCTGTACCAAGTGAGATGGAGTTCTCGTATGTCCATGCCGTCTACCTTCACCACTCCCCTGTCAACGTCGTAAAACCTCTGGATCAAACTGATGACTGTGGATTTCCCGCATCCGCTCCTGCCGACCAGGCCCACGCTCGTCCCTGCCTTCACCTCCAAGCAGAAATCGCGCAGCACTGGGCACTGGGGTCTGCTCGGGTAAGCGAAGTCCACCTTCCTCATCTGTATCTTCCCCTGTATGCTCTGCAACTTGAGCGCTCCATCTTCTTGGTCGTCCTTCTGCATCCCCAAGCTCATGTTAGATTCGTTGACGCGTTTCTAGCTAGGCATGCATGCTTGTTCAACAGAGAAGAGTGTTTGTGCTTTTAGAACTCACTTTGTCGGAAGCCGCGGGGATCAGGGATTCCCTGTCGAGCACCTGAAACACCGACGCCACGGCAGTCCCGCCCTTGGCCAGGTCGGAGGTCATGCTGCCGGCCTCGGCTATGGCCTTCCCCGTGCTGACCAGGATGAAGAAGGTCTTGAACACGGCCCCTGCAGATATCTCGCCCGCCGCCACCAGCCTCCCGCCGTACCAGAAGTCCAGAGCCCAGGACATGAAAGAGAGGCACGGTGAGCACCCTGTGGCTAATCCCGCGGCCCAGGATTTCTTCCAAGCTGCCTTCCTGGGTTCCTCTTGGGCTTCCTCGAAGAGCTGGAGGACCTTCTTCGAGCAGCCGAAGGAGGTCACTATCCGGTGGTTGCACACGGCCTCGCTGGCGATCTGGGAGCTGCGGTTCTGCGCCTTGGCGAACTCGACGGAGGCCCTGGACAGCACCACCACCTTCAAATAGTGGAACAGGATCGTAAGCGGCTGCACGGCGATCATGACGAGGGCGAGTTTCCAGGCGACGACCAGGCCCATCGCCATGGCAATCAGAACGCCCGCGAGCGTCTGGACCAGGAGGGAGACCCTCTCTGCAACGAGGGTCTTCACCAAGGAGGCTTCGTTGCTAAGGCGCGCACAGAGGGCTCCGGTGCTGTTCTCCTCCTCGTCGAACCACGCAGCCTCGAAAGTTAGGATCTTCTCCAGCATCCTCACCCGGATCCGCCTCGTCAAGTACTCGCCCATGTAAGCAAAACTGTAGTGCTGCGAGAGATTGGTGAGGATGGAGACGACCGAAAGCGTGCTAAAGATCAAGGAGTAGCGGCCGATGGCCGCGTCCATCTCCCTGTGGCTGCGGAGGTAGAAGGCCGAGATCATGCCGCCAATGGAGAAGGCGTAGATGGGGTGGACGGCGCCGAACACGACGGCGGAGAAGCTGCCCACCACGGCTTGCTTCCATTCAGGAGAGTTCATGGAGAGAAGCCGGGAGAAGGATGGAGCGGGTTGGGAAGTCCTAGGAACGGCCTCATCAGCGAACTCAGATACAGAGAAGGGGCTGGATTTGGGCACGCTGTGCAGGCTCTGCCGGCTTGCGCTGCTCCTTGCGACTGAAGAAGGCAAGTACGACTCGTAAGTGGATTCGTGATCGTCGGAACTGAACTGCCTCTGCATCTTTACCAAACGCGAGTAGAGGCCCTTTCTGCTCATGAGATCGTCGTGGGAGCCCATCTCTGTGACCATGCCGCCCTCCATGACTGCGATAAGATCTGCGTTTCTAATTGTCGACAGCTTGTGCGCAACCACCTGCAATAGTACGATTAACTTGATTAAATAGACCAACCAAGGACCAATTCTTCTGAACTTGCACTCAGGCACTAATGGCGAAACCGGATTAGCTCGGACATTTCACGGTAAGGAAAAGCGACAGTTTCCTGCATGAACCAAGTAATTACGTGTATATGTACGTACCAGAGTAGATCTGCCCATGCATGCTTGGTCGAGGGCAATCTGGACCAGCTTCTCCGACTCTGAATCCAGGGCACTCGTCGCTTCATCCAGAAGGAGAATGGCCGGATTCCTAATGATCGCCCTGGCAATGGCAATCCGCTGTTTCTGGCCACCAGACAGAAGCGCTCCCCTGTCACCGACCTGCGAACAGAGCAGTACAGAAGTCTGATCAGTACATGCACGATACGTACGTAATGCTGACTAAGATTGGACGATCGATCCGTCATCTGGACTCTAAGCTCATCTTCTCAAACTTAAAGGCGTCGGTGGCGGAGCAACGGATATTATTCTGAATCACCTTTGTTTCATAGCCTTCAGGAAACTGGCATATGAAGTTGTGGGCGTTGGCCGCCATAGCCGCGGCTATGACCTCGTCCATGGTGGCGTCGGGCTTCCCCAGCAGTATGTTCTCTCTTATCGACGTCGCGAACATAGAGTGATCCTGGCTGACGAGGCCCATCTTCCCCCTGATCCACTTCAACTGCAGCTCCCTAACGTCGACGCCGTCGATCCTCACCACTCCGCTGGCCACGTCGTAGAACCGCTGAACCAGGGCGATGATGGTGGACTTGCCGCTGCCGCTGCCGCCGACGAGGGCGACGGTCTTCCCGGCGGGCACTTTGATTGTGAAGTCCCTGAGGACGACGGCGTCCGGCCTCGACGGGTACGCGAACTGCACGCCCTCGAACTCTATCTCTCCTCGGACGTTGTCGGGTTTCAGGCCTCCGTCGTCCTCGCCGTCGATCCGGGGAACCCGACGGATGCGCTCGAGGATCCGGGTTGCGGCGACCGAAGCATCTGCGAAGTGCTTGAGCTCAGGAATTGCCAGCCCAAGTGCCCTGGAAAAGTACGTACATGGCATAAAGGTTCATGCTCGATACGCAAATTTGCATATTAATTATATACTGAGGCATAAAGGTTCATGCCTCCTAGTTTCTTATAATTAGCAAGTTCTTCTAACCTAAGAAATAAAGACTATAGTCAAAATATGGAGATCATAAAAAGTGAAATTTAAAGAATTATAAAGATTAGAAGTACATATATATGAATAATATATTATTAGGTGATACCACAGGATTCCTATTTCCACCTTTGACTACCCCATATTCACCATCCTTAGGCATCCGCATGCATGTCCAGTGCATGTTGGGGGATGATACGTGGATGTCATAAACGTTGTGTTACTGTAAGTCTTCGTAAGAAAACACTCAAAACTTGTAACGACAACCTGAGTTTGACACAAGACTGCAGTATCCTATGAGGTCATGCTGTCCTTTTCCCCTCCTCTTATGCTGCTTTCTGTCTTTTGATATGTGAACTTATATAATAAAAATAAAGGTGTCCCCCTGAAACAATGATGATCTCAGCTCATACAGGTGCAGACCCCACCAGCCCAACTCATTAAGCTATCCCCTCCAACAAGGAAATTAATCGAGCTGCTCCAGTACCGCATTGGTGCGGCCATTTTGTATTTTGAAAAATATATCGGATTGGGTCTGTTCAGGAGGTAGATATGTGAGTTACCGATCCTCTCAATATATGGGAGGATTCAAGATCTATCAATATTAAAGAGAATTTTGGTAGGACTGCCTATATATATATATATATATAATATATGTGTGTTTTATGAAAAAATTTAAACCAAACATGAGACAATTTAGGAGAAAAGGTTTTCTCGTAAAACTTCTTTACAATCAAAATTGATGGAGTTTAGTCCTCCCATATATCTATATCTAGAGGAATCGAACTCTTTTACAATCTAATGATTATGCATGTCAATTTTTAAATTTAGGTATGGAGGAGATAGATGTTACAATACGGTTGGCGAGCTCATTGGATATATATAGGACCAACACATTGAATAGGATCCCGATGCCACCCTTAAAATCTAGGCATATACCCAAAAGTTACATAATTATATAGGACCGACTCATTTTAAATCATCTGATGTAAGATATATCCCAACAGATCAACGGTTAAGAAGATTCAACTTTTTTTAATAACAAATTAATATACTTAATCGATGAGAGCCTGTCATTTTAGACACATTTAATTGAAAATTCGTTTTTCTTATAATAGCCGTAAAAGTACCACACAACACTTGCTCTTGGTAAAGACGTCTGCAGCGCATTCCATTCCACCCTTGTTAATTCGAGTTCTGGTCAGCCCTGCATGCCGCACTGAACTATACTGCATGTATTTGGGGGAGCAATATTTGGAGCATTTTATCATTAGTGCAAATTACACACCAATAGTAGAGATACATACCATTAAGGGGCTTTGGAATAGGTGTCAATGGGGCAAGTGGTATATATCTTCACCATTGATGTGTAATTTGTAATGAAGATGGAGTGCACCAAATATTTCTCGTATTTGGGATCATGCAAACACAAGGTCCCTACGTATATCTAATTTTATATTATTAAAATTTAATTATAAAGAGGTGAAACTCTAGTTTGTAGTTTGCACCGTGTTCAGAGAATCCGATCTGATCGGATTCCCCAGTCCAGCCAACTATATATATGGTTGGAGCATCTCACGGAGTAGGTAAGATAGCTAGCTGAAGTAGCATTGCATGTTATTGATCAAAGGGTACGTACGTATATATACGTACGTAGAGGAGGCAAAGAAGTCATATACATACTATATATATAAATACTTACAGCCCGCCCTGTACGAAAGAGATTCCGGCGGCGTAGATCCTCCCCCCGCTTTCTCCATGGTGCATGACCAGCTTGCTCCCGTACCAAGCCATGAAGGCCCAGATGGCGAAAGCCAGGCGGGTGCCCCCCACCGCGAGACCCTTGGCGATGCCCTGCTTGAGACCCAGCCCCACCGTCGTCTCCAAGAACCCTGCGTACTTCACCACGATCCCCTTCTCCGCCGTGAACGAGTAGACGGTCCTGATGGAGCTCAGGGCCTGCTGCACAACTGCGTTCGCCTTGCCGTACTCTCCGAATGCCTTGCGAGAGAGACGGACGAGGTGTTTCTTGTAGATGAGCCCCGGAATGATGAGGAGGAGGACCAGTGGGAAGGCCACCAGAGACAGCCTCCATGAGAAGTAAGTGGAGAAGACCAGGCCGGAGACGAACACCGAGGAATGCATCACGAACAGGGCACCTGAAGACGAATATTATTAATTAATTAAGGATCAAACATATATATATATATATATCGTAGCGGACGATTGACCTGGACTACTAGCTAGCAGTCAATGTGAAGCACTGTAAAGACTTGTATATTATAATTTTAATTCGTGGCCGACAATATAACTTCACTGAGCCCCAGCTTTTAACTGCATGCCCTTGGTAGCTA
This sequence comes from Colocasia esculenta, assembly GCA_014218235.1. NCBI lineage: Eukaryota > Viridiplantae > Streptophyta > Magnoliopsida > Alismatales > Araceae > Colocasia > Colocasia esculenta. Next base: position 1,422,474 of record CM024754.1, on the reverse strand, counting down.
GCAACTTCTTTTTTGAAATAGCAGAATATTTATATATGTTCCTATTAGTTGATTAATTAATGTGAAGCCGTGTGCTTGTACAGTCCTCCAGTACTGTCTAGCCAAATATTTTTTTTCAACATATAGTACAAGGAGCTACTTTCTTCCAGCTGGTGAGAATCTTTATTTTAGCTCCTTGCTGCTGATGAGAGAGAACATATATATGTCAGACAGAGGATCAACATTCAAGAAACCACAACTAGCTAGCTAGCTCACAAATCCTTTCATACTTCCACTTAATTACTAGCTGGATGCTCCAATTCCAGACACTAACTTTAACGGAGAAGTACTCCGGCAGCTTCCTTCAATTATGAGCTGCACACGCCAGGGTTTGATAATTTGGAGGTCTAAAAAATTAAGGTTATGCGCGCGGTAGTACTGAATGAGTGATCGTACGTACCTTCTCGCCGAGGACCTCTTGTATGAGCGAGGTGTCCTCTGATATGCCGTTGATGATCTCCGAAGCAGCTGCCTCCTGTGACTCGAAGAACCCGACTTCTTGTCTGAGAACAGCTTCCAGATATTGGCGGCGAATGCGCAGCACCTGTCTTTCGCTTGTTCTACTCCAGCAGTACCCTTCTGCACAATTTGCAGGTTCTCTCTATAGCTTGAGGTAGAAATCAAAGACAACAAGTACTAATAGGGATGCGCATATAACATGTAGCGCACACATGACAGAAGCTTGTGGAACTCACCCATGAAGGCCACCACCAAGACAGCCAACCCCAGGTAGACGAAGTACAGACAGTTCTGTGAAGAATGAAAGGGAGAATTAAAAGGGAAGGGTTGGAAGAGAATTAGCACGGTACCAAGGTGAGATCCAAAGCTTAATTAATTATAGATATGTACTCGAAAGATCTAATTACCTTTTCAACTGCATGCATAAAATCGCCATTATTCGCTTGGGTCTTACCGAACCCTAGGCTATCCATGATGCCGCTTGCAAAAGGCAGAAGGCAATTGGTCGAACATCCATCTCCGATGGCTCCCAAGGTGCCCAACGACATCAGGAGAACATCTAACTTGTCAGCAAACCTAAACATCCCATTTGCAGATCTCTCTCCTGCCTTTGCCAGATCCCTCTTCGCCTGCTCCGGCGGGGAACCCATCCCTGCAGATTCCCTGTGATGGGTTTTGGGTGAAGCAGTTGGGTGAGCTGCCGGTATGTGAGGAGGAGGAGGTGCGAGAGGATGAGCATATATAGGCCTAGTTGATTGATGGTTAAACCATGGGTTGCTTAACCACATTTATCCAAAATTGCTTTGACAACTTCCCCTCTCATGGATAACTGGTTGATACCCACTTCTTTTTTTTAAGTCAACTTAACACTTTGACCCAAGTTATCTTTCTTTTGTAATAAAAAATACAAAAATATTTACATATACAAGTAAAATAATATTTACAATTTAATAAATATTTTTTTAAAATTTTAGAAAAAAAAAAAAAGTACCCAGTGGGCGCTGCCCACTCTGAGGTGGGGCAGCACTACCCCTGGGTAACTGCAAAAAGCAGGTTACCCATGCAACTTACCCCTCCCAAAACCGTGTACCCAGTAACTTGGAGTTACCCATGTACCCCCCTAACTGGCCCATATAGTCAGTCAGATGTAGCTTTTGGAGCCCTACTTAAAGAATTATAACTTTGTAGATAATTGCAGCTCATGAGAAAAGTTCGAAGAAAGTGTAAATATTGCTCCATGTCCCTAATTTTCACGTGGCTTTAACACCATTTTGTTTAATTCCCTACTAGCCTGGGCCTTGCTTTCCTAGATCCATCGTTTCCCCTGTCATGAGCTTTCGGTACTGAAAAGATTCATAGCTAGTCATTAATATTATCTCTCTTTTTCTTTTTTTGGAGGAATTAATATTATCTCTCAACCTATTAACAATAACATACACACCATTGATTTCACAACTACTTCACATTAATACACACTTAGAACTGTACAATTTTGCCTACTGGCTTTCTTAATTACAGTCTTCAATTTTTATTTACCTAATGTAGAGATATTCTTTAGTCTTACATTGAAAAATAGTGAGAACAAGTGTGCGTTTATCAGCAAGAGTTCACCTTTCTCTCAAGAGGGCCCTTTAAAGAACAAAATTCCAAGTATGGAGACAATACTCTTGGGAGGACACTTAAATCACGTCTCTTCAGACGCCGTCTATAGGAACGAGCGAGAGGCCATGCGCCCTACCCGAGAGTCTCATCACCGCACACCCTACTGGCTTTCTTATTACAGTCTCAATTTTTATTTACCTAATTGTAGAGGTATCTTTAGTCTTACATTGAAAAATAGTGAGAACAAGTGTGCGTTTATCAGCAAGAGTTTCATCTCTTCTCTCAAGAGGGCCCTTTTAAAGAACAAAATTCCAAGTATGGAGACAATACCTCTTGGGAGGCACACTTAAATCACGTCTCTTCATTGACGCCGTCTATAGGAACGAGCGAGAGGCCATGCGCCCTACCCGAGAGTCTCATCACCCGCACACCCTACTGGCTTTCTTAATTACAGTCTTCAATTTTTATTTACCTAATTGTAGAGGTATTCTTTAGTCTTACATTGAAAAATAGTGAGAACAAGTGTGTGTTTATCAGCAAGAGTTTCACCTCTTCTCTCAAGAGGGCCCTTTTAAAGGACAAAATCTCAAGTATGGAGACAATACCTCTTGGGAGACACACTTAAATCACGTCTCTTCATTGACGACGTCTGTGGGAACGAACGAGAGGTCATGCGCCCTACCGAGCGTCTCATCTTCATGAGACCCGCACATCCTTATTCTCACTGGGGGAGCTGTGTAGAGGTATTCTTTAGTCCCACATTGAAAGATAATGAGAACAAGTGTGTACTTATCAGCAAGAGTTTCACCTATTCTCTCAAGAGGGCCCTTTTAAAGGACAAAATCTCAAGCTATATAGGGACAATACCTCTTGAGAGACACATTTAAATCACGTCTCTTCATTAATTAGATCTAACATGAACTTTTCATTTCTTTGATGCATCCAATTTAGTTCACCAAAAGAGATGGTCCCCTTAGCCGCGCTGCTGTCTACTCACCACAAAGTTAACGCCTTACAATAAGCAAGAGATGACCTATATAGGTCATTAAACATGAATCCCCATTTACCTCAAATCTGATTCATACGAAAAATCTAACTGAAGACTGTAAATTAATCTTAATCCATTTGCTTCTACGGACCAGAATATGCTTCACTGACGAGTCCACTAATTAAGTGATACTCATATGCGTACTAAAGTAGAGATCAGTACAGTGGCCTTTTTGTGTCCCATTCATAGGTTAGGTTGGTGGCCAGCAAGTATAGATAAAATATCGAAAAGGGGTGCTGAGCACTCTGTAGTGGGATAACTAAAAAAATGTTTTACTACTAAAATGTATCCTTCTACGTACTACATATATATATGTATACATTGCTTCCCTCTTAACTTTCATGTTCCATCATGCCATAATTGGTGGATCTATGTGTTGTCAACAAGTTCTATTCATGAACACATGTGGGTCAATTGAGCAGTCAAATTTGCTGGCTGGCCGGTCTCATTAGCTAGATTGTATATCCAAACATATAACAATAAAAAAAAATTTGGGGGGGGGGGGGTGGAATTCCTCTGTACATATGACCTCCGCATATTCTCATGTATATAGTTAGAATAGAAAATGTGTGAACCTTAGTCTTATAATTAACAAAGCAATAGGATGGTCAACCTTGTACTGTCCATATATAGCTTGTTCGCTAATCACATTAAGGTTTGTTTTTTCTCTTTCTCTGGTCGGTTAGCTTCAAATCTGATGCACTTCTCTAATTACTGTATGGATTTAGATAAAATACTGAAAATGTCAAATTTTGTTTTTGCTTGAAATTTTTCGTTGGGCAGTGTGTGTTTGTGCTTTAGTTGACGTTGGGGGTTGGAATCTCCAAATTTGCTTTGTTTGGTCATGCATGGTTTAGTTGGACTTCGGCAGCTGGATCGATCGTGAAGGTATCAGCTTTTGAATCGCCTACTTTACGACCAGCAGAACTGTACTTTTAAAATCTATAATAACTTAACACCTCTAAATATATATAAACAATTTGAAATAACACCTTTTATCGGAATTCGAAGTTAATTATAGAAGGAAAAAAATATCTTGCAACGTTCTATGACTGACCAACTCTAAATTTACATGGTTTATGATCTACTGTTTTTTTTTCAATGAGAAATCTAAATTAAGGTCATAGAAATTATTAGAAAACATGAGCTGAGGAATAGAGCACGCGCGTGGAAGCCGCGTTCGAACAACGGGAAGCAGATTTGAAAATTCTACTCACATGCGAATCCAGGATATTGCTCTCACGTGCATGGCATTATCACTGTTTAATGTACACCTACACTTTGATAAATGATCAACGATGCGTTTTGGGAACCTTCCTAATGAAGATGTGATATGCCCTTTCCAGATCATATATACTTGCTTATTCCTCCGGGCCAGGCCGGTGTTCGTCGATGCATGCGTGATCTTGGTGTCCCTAAGATCTTAAAACTCTAACTAGCTAGTTGTTCTTCGTCTTAATTCTCTTAATTATGTTTGGTATTTGAATAGATTGGAGATAGAGTGAAGATATCTCTAAAATTTTCACTCTATCCTCAATGTAATACCAAACATAATCCTTATGCACCAGAGGGAGGAATATGGCATTACGCTAGCTGAACACATGAAGTGAAATCAAGTTAGGGGGGCACTTAATTGATTTGATGGCCTGAGATGGAGGGCCATTATTCCTAGCTAGTGATCTTTATTTGACTGTTTAACTAGAGATTTACCATGCATGAATGCAGAATCTGCTCCTAAATACAATTTTATAGATGTACACTGAGTTGATTTAGTCATGAGAGTACTCCTTTAATTATATAGATTATAAGGTTTAGCGTAAAATTCAGCTATGGTTATGTACACGTAGAATAGCCAAACACGAATGAGCTACTTAATAAAAAATGTGATTAATTTCGTTAGGAAGAAGGTTATTGTAAACATCTTTATGGCAAACCCATTGACCATGCTTTTCAAAGTTGTATTCAAAGGTGGCCCTAGCTGGCTAGTCGAATTAGAATCCATATCGAGTCGACAATACTGGTCTTCTTGTGGGGGTAGAGTTGGTAGGAGCTAGGTTTTTGTCGATCCAAGGTGGTGATGGTCCATATATGCATCCAAATCATGACCTAATAAGGATCAAAAACTGAGGATGAAATGTGTGAAATATAATCGAATTTCTTTTAGGAATGTGTAGGCGAAGTTGATGGGCACGATGGGCTTGTCAGTCAGCCATATGAACAACTGGCGAAGATTCTGCTTCTTCCTCTCCTTTGTGGGAATCTCTCTCTTAATTAGCTAACTTTTGAGCTGCATCCCTCTCATATATATAAACACGAAAAAATGTTAGTCAAGAATATAGTTTGATGTGGAGGGGTCGTATCTCTCTACAATGCGTTATGTGGAGAGATATAGTTTTAGATGTATTTAATACATCGTTTTTTAAAGTTTTAAAATAATACACACAAATGATATATTAATACAGTATATTAATACCCACAAATAACACATTAATATATACAAATAATATAAGAATTTGTATGCATTAATTGTTGGGTTTGAACCCAACTAAAGTGGTCCACTTATTAGGTTTGGGCTACACATAAAGGATGCACACTTTCGGTGTAATCAAAAGCGTAATTTATGGGCCGAACCCATATGTGGCTCGTGGGTTCCTGTTATGGATGGGAGTTTAATAAGACATCTCTTGAACTGGTCTCTCCTCTCTATATATGATCTGTCTTTCTCATAGATAGATAAGATATCCAATGACATAGAGAGAGGAAATCAAGGAGACTCTCGTGGAGTTACGGTCATCTCCTCCAGCACTTGACATTTGCGTCGTCTTCCTCATCGTGATTGCACCGCCATGGAATCTACTTTCGCTGCAAGTATGCTTACATGCTCCAACATTAATGTGTTATTTGTGTGTAGTAACGTGTTATTTGTAAGTATTATTTTAAAGTTAATATATATATATATTATATATATATATATATATAACATTTACCGAGGTGTCGAGAAAGCAGATTTTTGTGGGTCTAGAGTACTGCATTGCCGGACCTTCCTCCCTCCATCCTTAAACACACTGTGGAGAGTCCTCGAGAAGTGGCATATATATATGGATCTCTTTTAAGGGTATATATACGGAAAACGAAAGATCAAACAGATCGAACAAGATAATTAAGATGAGCATAACAAGTTGCTAGTGCATCTGATCATATTCTAAACTGATCAGCTAGCACATGCATGGGGCTCCTAAAAACATTCTATCTACATTAATGGTGCATGCACTAGCTAGGACCTTCTCTCCTTTTATTAATCTGATGGCGAAAGGCGGGCGGGGAGCTGCTTTCTGCAACCCTAAAAGCAAGAAAAAGAAGGGATTGCCAGCTTTTGTGCTTTGGCTCAGCTCGGTTTGGAGCTTTATATAAGGTAGTGAGAGAGACTATTGGGATCATGGTCCTTTTCCTCTGCTGCAGCTTCTTTTCCTCTTTTCTGGTGGAAGTGTATTCCAGGAAGGGTCAATCCAACATGTGCCATCTTATATAGCTAAATTTTAATCACCAGGCTTGCTATTTCTTTAAATATTGTTAGTATAATGTACGTACGTACGTTTTTCTCGTCGTGTAAAAGATGTTTGAGACTTCGAGTGTGTAAATCTAGTTAATTAACATCTCTTCCACTTTATATATATATATATATATAATATATATATTATATAATATATATATATATATATATATATTATATATAGAATCATGATATAATATAATATGTTGCAAGATAGGGTTTTTACATTTAGTCCCTGTAATCTTATCTATATTTCAATAATTCGCTGGATTAGTCTTTATATAATTCCAAATAAACCCCCCATAATCCTCTATCGTTCAAAAAAAAAAAAAAAACAAAAAAAGCTAACTCAGTGGGCCTTGACCAGGTTGAGCTTAACTTGATGTTGGAATTAAGACCATGTTACACCTCGTCCCTTTGTCTCTCTTTCAGCAAGTAGTTGTTCTTTCTTTGTATACTAGCCAGACTTTCTCTCCCTCTATTCTAGCAAGTATTTGTCAGTAAAAAATTGATCAATTTACCAGCGGAATTGAAGGGAGCTATTTGCTGGCCAAAAAGACCTATTTATCATTTTGAAGATGTTATTTTATTAGTATATGTAAATACTACAACCCAGTGATCAAACCACTCTCTGGCCATGCATAGCCCCAAGCGCTCAGGGATCGATCTCTAGGCGCATCCCTACCAACTACGTATGTCGATCTATTGATATGTAAAACTGTCAATGGGCCGAGCCGGCCTGACAAACCCCCGAGCCTAGCCTGATTTTGGGTTAGATTGTAAGACTCTTTTCAATCTGTGAATTTTTAGTCGGACCTAAAAACACAAATCGATTAGGTTCACAGGCCAGACTCAAACTTTGAATTCAGCTCAACGGATCAACTTGACCCGTTCTTTTTTCTCTTTTTAAATCTTAAATTTTACTTAATTAAAAGTATGTTATTTTACTTATTTAAAAATAAAAACTATCTTTTCAAATAAATTAAGTAATTAACATCAAAATTCTACTTAATTAAGTAAAATTATAAATTTTATATTATTAAATATATTATTTTATTATTAATTAATTTATATTTAAATATTCAAGCCGAGTCCAACCTTAGTCAAGTTTTACACTTTTATAAAAAACATCGATCCCCACCCGATATAACTCAAACTTGGGCCATGTTTTCATACTGATGAGTCAAGTCTAAGTCGAACTCACATAAATCTGATTCAGACCCGATCCATTGACAGTCCTACTAATATGATGAGAATGAGGAGGAAAATATATGGAGATGCTATAAAACCTTTGTACTAATATCTTTTTCAAAAACAACAACAACAACAATGCAGGGGAGACTCTGTGAAGGGTCTCTATGTAAGGTGCACTTAATTTGGCGTTTGATGATCTTAGAAAGAAGGGAAGTCTCCCATGCACCTAAGGTGTAAGAATACAAACCCTTTTTGAACAGGTAAGTGTTTATGTAAGGTTGTGTTTAGATACATGCCATGCTGCAAAAGAAGAGGAGTAATACTTAGTGCACACCAGGTGTGCACTAAGTTGGGCACACCCACTAGAGGTGTGCCATTTGGCCTTAGAGTTGGGAAAAGTGGGATGGGGGGATATTATAATCCTCCTAAGGCCAAATGGCACACCCCTAGTGGGTGTGCCCACCTTAGGCACACCTTGGTGTGCACTAAGTATTACTCAAAAGAGAGGACGCTAGCTTGCATGGACACGACTGCATATAGAGCGAAGTTGTGAAAGAACTCACACGGCCGGCCGGAGGCACCAAGTATATATGAGGACACGAAACATCAAATCACATGTGGCGACACAGGTAGACTACGATGTGGTATAGAAGGGTGAGGGAAAGTGCTAGTATGGCTTGCTGTGCAAGTGAAATGGTCTTCTTCTCATCATCGCCATTAATGGTGGTGCAAATTTTCTCCATGGTTGTGCAGGAGTACAAAACTGCAACAGAGACAGAGGCTTCATCTTTTGCATGAAAGACTGGCTTGCCTGCCACATGCCTGTATGATGAGCCCTTCCAAGCCTATACAGAAAGCAACCAATGATCATATGGTATATAACGCATAGCCATTTTATAATTAAAAACGGTGGAAATGAGCAGTAATGATCCAATCAAACTGGGAAACAATTTTGCAAATTAGATAAAAGGTTTTCGATCGATTAGATTAGATAAAGGTAGTAGGAATATAATTAGGTCATATATCCAGATTTTCAAGTGTTCAGGTTCTATACTTACCGGCATCTGGTTTCCAATAGTTCCCACAAGAGCTTCGTTGTTGGGTTGGAATGATGAAACCCAACCCCTCTTGGAGAACACTTGGAACCCTGTACATCTTGTGACATGTATGCAAAGAGCATGAGGGTGCTCGCAGCTTTCTTATCAACAATCTGAGGGCATCATGTTGCAGAGCATTTGGTGGACTGCCTCCAATTCCCAGACACCCTGGCCTTGCCTGAACTTGTTGATATGAAGAGTGGATTCCACTGCTTCTTCAGCATCAGCTTCACAGACTCTGTGACTTGAAGTGTCTCGAGCTTGCCTTTAGAGAACAGGACTTGTCCGACTCGCTGGCAATCCTCCCAACCTCCCTCTGCAATCGAGCCATCTTGCAGCTGAATGCTCATTTAAAAATACAGTACCATTATTTGGATGACATTAAGATTTGGCTCTCGTTTTATATAATAATTTAATAAGACATTATTTGGCTTCTCTAGGCTATCAGGATAACAGCTGATGCTATACATGGCCTCTCTAGACTATTCGCCTCTTTGGATGGAGTTAACTCTGAGTTAAAGTAGTTAACTCTAGTTACTCAGAGTTTACTCAAAAAATGTTTTGGTATGGTTTAGAGTTAACTTTTGTGGGTTTGGCTAAAGGTGGTTTAAAAGTGAGTTAACCCACCTTTTTCTAACCACCTCTAGAGGAGGAACAAAATTAACTCAAGTGAGTTAACACCTTTTCCTCTCACATCACAATTATTAATGCTATTTTTTCCTTTTCCCAAGGTAAGTTAACTCACTTGTTCTTACCAAAGTGTATTTGAGAAAAATAGGTTAACTCATCATATGATCAAAGTTAACTCTATTATTACCAAAGCAAAAAGTGAGTTACACATGTGTAACTTTGTTCATGGGTTGGAGTTATCTTAACTCAAACCCATTACCAGAGGCCTATAAAACCCGCTCGTAGTACACAAGGAAAGGGGACAGAGTTATCACCACTCCTCAATAGTATTGAATCTTCACACTTCCTACTAACTCTAGGCAACGTTTGGAAACGTTGCATAAAAAGAGAAAATTGGCCAAAGTTGATTGCGAAGTCGAATCGGGTACGGCCGCGCTTCTCCGCCTCATCGCCTATGCAATACAATAGAATCGTCAAAATTTTAAAAAGAAAATTCAAAAACCTTCTGCAGAGACAACGATTTCTAGCCCGTTCGGAATCCGGAAAGCAACTTTGAAACGGCTTTTCGAAATCGGGAGTGAGAATAGACGATGTGTTCGTCTCTCTCTTCAACATGAGAAGCGATTTGCGTGGAAATCGGGGAAAACTTTATTTGTTTGGAACTGTGATGATTATGTCGGAATTTTTGAAACGTTAAATTTTTTTCACTGTGCTTCCAAACGTTGCCTAAATCTATTCTGCCTTTCTCTCTTCTCACTCAATCTAACGTAAGTGTCGGAGAATCGATCTCAAAATCCACCCTCAAACTTAACTTTTTTGCATAACAATCTAATTAGCGACTCTATCCCCCACTGCAGCATTAGCGCTCAATCAACTTCTCGTCGGCCCAAAAAGACCTTGGTTCTCGGTATAATTGCAACTCAAGAAAAGAGCAAACGGAGCTACCAATTAATCTCCACACAGATTTTCTTAACCACAATCTTTATAAACCACCTAGTTCAACCATGACTGAAGGATGTACGTCTCCAGTGGAAAGGAAACCTGAGCAGTTTTACATCACCTGATGTGGCCCAAATGTAACCTTAAAACTTTGGAAAACCTATCGTGAAACGAGGAAAATAAAAGTTTACCGCAATCTTAGTTACCATAATCGCAATTGGTAAGTGTCTTGCATATCCTTAGCGTGATTAGATCACATAACTTTGCTCTTTCCTCTCAGACCTGTTTCTTGTTGTCATGTTGGGCATTGCGGTATCAGAACCGCTAGTTGCTAAAATGTTGCCATGTCGCTACGTGAGTTACGTACGTGTAGACTTATGATTCGTTGTGATGGTGATTTACCCAGCCACCAATCCCCGAGAATTTCTCGTTCGTTTGCTGAGCCCCCCTTGGCCGTGGGTCCACCAACCCACACCTGATTTGGGTAGATCGCAGCCGTCCAAAACACAATCAAGGGAAATATATAATATTTCCCAAGAAAAAAAGGGGGAAAAAAAGAAAAAAAATACTACGTGACAAACTTGAATTATTTGTTTATTATCTTTAGCATTACAGGTATGCGACCTTTAGTATTAAAAATATAAATAATCACTTAAAGAGAAATAATTTTTATGTTAAAAATATAAATCTACATAAAAAATGATAGGCCGGCGTGGCGCAAGAATAAGCATTTCTCATTACCTGAAATCGCGATACCCGTCGGGCCAGATTCCCGCCATCTCCTCCTCCGAAGCAACGAAGCGGCCCTCGCCTCCACGGCTCCACCAGAACAGCTCCTCGTCTCGCCCCTCCCCATCCCCTTCGAACCCGCACCTCCCCGCCGACGACGATGTCGCCATCAAGGCCTTCTTATCCGGCGGCAACAGGAGCACCGCCGCCGCCGCCTGCTCCGCGGCTGAGATTACTTCCCGGGGGATCCCGTGGTTGACGAGCTGGAAGCACCCGATCGTCCTGGCAGCGGACCTCAGATCCTCGATGGAGGAAGGCGCGCCAAGCGACCGGAAGTCCACCTCCGGCGGATCGGCTGAGTGGATCTGGCGAGGGAAGAGCCGATCAGGCAGGACGAGTTCAGGAACGGCCGCGGCATTGTCCCCGCGACTGAGGAATTCTTCGAGCACCTCATCTTCACCCGCCTTGCCCGACCTCTCGCCGCCCTCCGGCGATGGGGGTGGCGCGTGGAATTCCGGCGGCGGAAATGCCGTTGAAGCCAGCATAGTGGAGAGCCGTGCAAGGAGAAGGAAGGAGAGAAGATTGTGGACAGAGGCAACAATGGGGGGGTTGGGGGCCTCTAATTCTAAAAGTAGAGAAGCAAAGGAAGGCAAGGGGGGGCGTGAGGGTGCAATGATGGCGACCACTGCAGGTGTCGATGGGGGGCATCAGGCATTCGACAAGAACCCCTTTTCCGCAGCTTGCTCGTGCTCGGAATTCCCGCCGGCTACGGGGGCCGGGACGTCCTCCTTTTTCCCAGAGTCTTCTGTGAATGACTGATCACAGATCAGCTCAGCTCTGATCTGCTCCATTTGGATCATTCTGTTCTCTCCGAGGAAATCGAAGGCGGTGTCGTGGTGTGTCTTGCCGCGAGAGGATGGATGCTGCGATGATCCCGCTTCGCTCCTCGGCAGGTCAGCATCACTGGGCTTCCCCTTTTTCCTTCTCCGTTCTCTTTTCCCTTTCAGCACTTTAACGGGACGGCATGCTCCTCTCACTGATGACATCTAGATTCTAGATCCCTGGTTGAGCTCACACCAAGACTCACTCAGTTTAATATGGAACAACAGTAATATTTTCTGCAAACCATGGTTTAGATAAGGTTGCAAATAACTTTTTTATTACCCTATATTATGTTATCACTAGAAAACGCTATCAGCACCTCTGGATAAGTAGAAAAATTACCTATTTACCTGATGCATAAGCTCCATCCAACAAAGTATTGATCTTTATTAAATATTCATACGTCTTCTTTAATAAAATTATTTATTATCTTTAACATATTATTTATCATATTTAATATTAAGGGTGATAAAAAATAAATCAAGAGTGCTAATTTATCATAAAGACTATTATTTCTTTTAATTGACTATTTGCCATCTAATAGAAAAATAAATAACTTTTTGCATTAAAAATATGAGTCTGTATAAAAATGGTAATAAAAGCATATAGCTGCCATCTAATAGAAAAATAAATAACTTTTTGTATTAAAAATATGAGTCTGTATAAAATGGGAATAAAAGCATATAGCCACCGGACATTTTTACTATTGCTGATATGATGAATAAAAGCATATAGCCACCGGACATTTTTACTTGCCCTTCGGCAAAAAGGTTGTGAGTTCGATTTAGGAGAGCATTTTATTTGAGAAATGACTTTCGCAAAATAGGATGCTTCTTTTTTTACTTAAATAAAGAATTTGACACTTCTTTATAAGATGTTTGGTTGTAGTTTTTTACTTTTTTTTCTAAAATTAAAAAAAAATCAAATACTGAGATTTGTTTGGTAAATAATTTTATTTTTTAAGGAAGAATTTTATAATGTGTAAATCTCTCTTAAAAAAAATGTACCAACTTATTTTTATTTTAAAAACATAATTTCTCTCCCACAACCCCCCCCCCCCCTCCCCCCAACCCAGCCACGGTCACCCCCCCCCCTACCCCGCGGCCTCCCCTCCCCTCCCCCGCCGGCCACCCCCGCCGGCGTCCACCCCACCCCCCCTGTGGCCCCCTCCTCCCCCACCCCCCAGCAACCACCCCCCTCCTTCCCGGCGTCCCCCCCCGGGCCCGCCAGCGTCCCACCCCCTCCCCTCCTCCTTCCTGGCGTCCCCCCCCCTCCTTCCCGGCGTCCCCCCCCCCCCCCCCCCGCAGCATCGCGCCCCCCTCCCTCCCCCCCCCCCGGGCCCGCCCGTCCACCCCCCTCCCCTCCTCCTTCCTGGCGTCCCCCCCCCCTCCTTCCCGGCGCCCCCCCCCCCCTGCTGCATCGCACCCCCCTCGGGCCCGCCGGCGTCCACCCCCCTCCCCCTCCTCCTTCCTGGCGTCCCCCCCCTGCCGGCCCACTGGCGTCCCCCCCCCCCCACTCGGCCCGCCGGCGTCCCCCCCCCCCCTCCTTCCCGTAGCACCTCCACCCCACCCCTGCATCATCCCCTCCTCCCCCGCCCCAAACAACTTAAAAAAAAACACTACCAACAGATAAGACACTTTTTTATAATTTTAAAATTTTAGTAGAAAGTAGGGACGTCATTAATTTTTAGATACCAAACACCTTATTAATAAAAGATTGTGTAGTAAATTATGTGGGAATTTAAAGCGTCTCAAAAGAGGCCTTGCCCACGAAAGACTGGGTGGGCCCGTGATTCAATCGTTCCGTAGGCCCATGGCTGCGGAGAGATGTCCCGCCCTATATTTGAGGTTGTGACATGCTAATAAGTTAATGGGCCTTAAAAGCCCACTTGGGAAACAGAACAATATTGCCTGGTACCATGAGGGGCGAGATAGTGTGGATGGTTAAAGCGTTTCTGACAACATACCAGAACTAGATGATTCAGTTTCCTAGAGAGAGGCCCAAAGTACATTAGAAGTGCAATAGCAAACTGCAACGAGGGTTTCTAACAGCATATATATTAGAACAACATTAGTCAATAAAAGAGGCCCAAAATGCATTAGAAGCGTAATAGGAAAGTGCAACAACATGTTTCTGACAACATATCTAAAGAGAAAGATTTATTATATTTTCTATTATACTTTAATTTTAACCTCCTCATTCGATGGACACAATGTGTTAATACTATATTGACCAATAAGAAAGGCCCAAAGTGCAAACCTGATTTAGTGGAAATTTCTAAACAATAGTAAGGTTTGATGCATATCGTATCATGATGTGTCAGTGTTTAGTTGTTTTGTACAGTGTTCATTAGCGTACATGATTTTGAAATTGAAAAAAAAAATTCCTGTCCAAATGACATGGTCCCACAAGTTTTTTATAGTTCTTTAATGAATTTTTTTTTATCTCTCAAGTGGTATAATTCTTTGTAATATGTTTCTAATTTTTTTTTTCATTTGTTAATTATATGTAGATAAAAAAAATAGCTATTTTTCTCTCTCTATCTTTTTTATTATATGTAGATCAAACTATTTGAAATGACTAACCACTTAATTAGTATACTATATGATATTGCTCTTTAAATAAGGATCCAAACTCTGTTCTACCAACCTCATCTCAAGGGACCCAAAAACTGATGGGCACAAACAACTTATGAGCAATGCTGACTGGGTAAAAAAAAGTGTTCGGACGTCTTGCTTGGACGTATGAGGGGCCCATCTAAAAACATGGGCCTGGGCCCCGCCTACCACCCTGGATATTTGGGGCCCACTATCACCCCTACTTTTAGGTGGGCCCTCTAAGCGCCAGCTAATAATAAGGCCCCCGAATAGTATTTTGTACTCGACAGGTCGGATAAAAACTCTACTCGTAGCACCTCTTAATTAAACATGTTTTATTTCTGTGTCTGCTTAATATTATAAACGCACTTCAACGGAGAGATCATAATTAATTAATTGTTCCCTGCATGCAATAGGATCTTCGACTTTATATTGTCAAAAAAAAAAAAACTTCGAGGCTAGAAATTCTTTATCATCACCCACAAAACATGGAGCAGTTCTCGTAATACGAGATAAAAAAAGTTTCTGGGTCAAACGAAGTAATTATCAGAGTTACTAAAAAACGATTAACCACCCCAATCGATCAACCATGCATGTTTAGAAAAAATAAAAGTTATATAATTGCTAACAAAATTAAAAATGGGGTTTATAAGCACAACTGAGTGGTCTTCGATCACTAAGCAGACCACGTAAATCCCAATCCCAACACTCTTAACCCGTTTTTGGCGGGACTTAAGAACGGGTTAGAACTTAGAAAGAAGTAGTTGTTGTGTTTACCCATAACTAAATTGATACAGGGTTAATCTTTTATTAACCCAGTTAAAAAAGATAAAAGAAGGGTTTAGATTACTCACTTTTTGAGGGGTTAATTTAAAATTCTTAACTCTAAAATCCACTTAAATCTACTAAATAAAAAGAGATAATTTTAGTGTTAAATGACCCCCGGTTATTTTAATCGGGGATTTCTTATCCCCCAACCGCCGACCCACATTGGGGGATGGGGAGGGGGCCACGCCCCTCCAATAATTTTTACTTTCTTTATATTTTAATAATAATAATTTGTAAATTAATAATTTATATTTTAACCCTCTCTATTTTAAATTATTTTATTTTATTTTATACATCTTTTTATTTCGACCCTTTTTATATTTAGTCGCTCCTGTTATCCCTTTTCAAATTGAGTCGATGTGAACAGGAGAGAGCAGCCAAAAAAAGTAGTCCTAATTTGACTAACCAAACAGCACACGAGGGCGTCCGTCTGTCAACTTACCGTCGACACGGCTGGGGCCTCTCCATACAAAGTTGAGGACTTTCTATACGTGGCTTCCATGAGTACAGGTATCCTCCAACATATATAGGTAGAGTTTATAATATTAATGTGCTATATGTAGATAATATCCGCTCCGATACATATAAGAATTAAGATTTCTCTATAAAACTGAGTACTGAGGTTAATGGAATAGATACAAAAAAGAAACTAACATTTCTCTACAAAGTTAGGTGACTCCAAAGCTTTGGACAGAGACGTGTCTAAACAATATAAGTATATAATTTTTAGAACCCAACAACCCACATCTCGACCTGGTTAATTGGCACCAAAAGTCTTGTCTTTGTGCTTCTAATCTGAAAGGACGTGGGGATATTGGTGAGATGCCATCTCCATTTTGCCGTGAGAACTGGTCAAATAGCTGGTTTTTTTTTCAACACGTACTGACCCCGCCATTAAAGGTGCAGGAGAAAGGTCTTTGTGTGGTTGTTAAATTAGTAACGGCTCCTAATGATACGATGATACATATCACCACGCATACACACACACACACACCTACCTATAATACCGTTGCCAAGCAAAGGCCCGTGCCGCTGGAAGTTTGAAGACCTTGACAAGGACGGCACTTGCAACCTGTAAGGAGATGAGGGATGTACTCTTAGGACGGATAAGATTATGTTGCATGGTGTAAGGATTAATGAGGAACACAACGATCAAATTATTATTATTTTTAATGAAAGGCCATATTATTTTATTAATAACAATAGATGCTGAGTCAAGAGACGAGCTAAATCTAAGTCGTGAGACATATGTCAAATATGAAGGACATAAAGAAATACAAGATAATTAAAACTCCATAGATAATTTATCTCAAAAATTTTTGTAATCTCCGTCGTTGGTGCACGTATAGTAACATTGGTAGGATAAGAAAACTATATATGTATACGCATATGCAGTTAAAATTTCTAATAGAATAGAGAATATTTAACGGAACATATCTAAAATTTAACATCAAATTGTGTATAATTTTAGAGTTATTACACGGTAAATTTCTCTGTCTCTCGCTCTAATATTATCACTTCTCTCTGCGCACATGTGTGGAGGAGGCTTTCGCATAACTTTTGTCACCTGTTAGATCTCCCCAACGTCCGTTGTTTGTGACAAGCCCTGAGACTGTGAGCCCAAAAACGTTCAGTTGCTCGCACGTGCTAACGAGGAATATTACATCTATTAAAAAATGAGAACAACTTATTACACGCCCTTAACCTCTGTTTGATAATGGATTGTGGTTAAAGATAATTCAAATCTATGATTAAAGTTATGTAAGATTAATTTTTTTTAATTTTTTTTCTTGTGTGTTAACCTAATTTAACTACAGTGAATTAACTCACTTTTTCTTGATTGCTTTGACAAGATAAAGTGAGTTAACACATTTTTATATCAAATATGACTTAAAAAGAGAAAATAATAATTAATGTTGTGTTGAGAAAAAAAACAATTAATGTTGTGTACCGCCGAGATAAAAATGTAGTTAACTCAATAAATTAACTCAAATCCACTACTAAAAGTGGGTTGAAAATTGTGAATTAACTTACATCTAACCTATTTTAATCTAATTTATTTGAATTAATTTTTTTTAATTACCAAACTACATTTTAAGTTAATTTTGAATTAATTTTATGTTAACTTGTTTCCAAACTGAAACTATCTTGTTCCCGGCGTGCCTCGGACATTAGCGAGGAAGGCTCCACAAATATTTATTGACTTGGGGGCTTACAAGATTTTCCCTCGGGAAACAACAGATACGTCTTTTCAAAACTCTCATCAGTCAGTCGTATAAGAAGAAATTGTGAGCGTACTACCCCATATCTGATAACTAAAAGGCAACGTTTGTAATGGAATTTAAAAAAAAATTAAAATTAAAATTTTTGACAAGATTTGTGACATTTCTAAACTATTAACTCCCATTACCCTACCTATATTGTGGCACGTATCATGTTGGTAGGTGAACGTGCAACCACAATCTGTGAGCTTCTAGAAAGCTCGGGACCAGTCACCCACACTGACTAGCTAGCTACGCACAAAAAGCAAATAAAACCTTCCATCGCCTTCTTCTGTGGAAATTTTTTGCTGGTGTGTGCCGACACTTTTGGGCACGTTTTAGGAAGATAGATGGATGATATTTTGCATGGAGGAAAAATTACATAGTACAGTCGAAGGTAAATTAAATATAGAGAATTTTCCAAGTAATAATGTAATATGCTAATTAATTTTCAAGCAGAATGAGAGGAGCGAGGGTATTTTAGCCCTTTTCCTCCTACGATTAAAATCTGACCATTACAAATTGGAGCGTGTTTTATGATAGAGAGGATTTCCTACTTTCCTTCTTTCTTCCTTTTTTTTCTTGGATATAGATAATCTGGATGAGTTGTACGGAATTTTAAAAGTAAAAGAAATCCTTTAAATTATTCGACTATCGTAGGTAGTTTATCCCCGGAAAATTTCCAAGACCAGCGTGTTAGAAGGTTGAAGAATTATTACTTGTGCAATAAAACATAAAAAGGTAAATTAATTAAAAATAATTTATCAAATATTTAACTTATTTTTTATTTATTAATAAAATTATAATTTATTATAATAAACGTTATCTCTTATTACAATATACATTAAATTCTGTTACAGTAAAGATCTCCCTTATTACAGTCAAAACTATTAATTAATTTATCCAACATAAAAATCAGAGATGTCTGCATACAACCTATTACCCTAAATGTGAGGAATTTGATGTAATTATTTAATTTATTATTTTATTATTCTTACAGAGTTCACAAAGTAGTTGTATGAGATAGACTCTGTTCAGGGGAGAAATATCACTAGGATCTACAAATAAGAGGGAGCATCAGGGGTTCTGGGTGTCATGTTGAAGGGGAAGATTTTTTGATGTTTAAGTAAGAATGAAGATAATTGGGAAGCAAAAAAGGAGTCGGGTGCTTCTTTGTATAGGTGTGAATATCTCAAAAACATTTACCTTGTTCTGTCATTCCCTCTTTTTAAGTATAAATCAGAAGTTCTCGCTATTCTCGTCATCTCCTCACCTCCCTTTATACTACCAGGCTGGGCTCTTTGGTAACGTGATAAGGGGGTTTATCTCCCTTTTATCATCAGTTTTATACTCACACGTAATTTGGTAACCGAGATAGGATAAATAGGGGTGATAAAAGTTAAGCATGATAAAGGGGGGATAAATGGGTGATAACTCATTAATTATTATTATGTATTCTTGAAAATCGTGTGTGTACATTTATACATAAGTAAATGGTGTCAAATTAAGAATAAAGGGGTGATAACTATACACACTGTGTCACATCACATCATATCACATCACATTAAAAGTTATCCCCTGCATAATTATCCCTCATTCAAACCATCTCAAACCAAAAAAATCCCTAAACGCGAATAATTTATACCTGATTTACTTATATCAGTCTAGGTCTCATTATCAAAGAGGCAAGAGATTCTTGTAGAGATAAAGTGATCATGGTTATAGACATATATACTTTTTGACCTAGCATGCCAAGAGTGGAACGTGTTTTGCGGCCGTTACTATGTTTTGGAGTCGTAGAGGCATATCTAGTTGGTAGCATTGTCATTATAGGATGTGTTTGGCAACTAGTGTTGACATATTCTAAAGTCGCAGGCATGTGCCTCGCCATGTTCGCGACGACCTCCTAGTTGTGTAGTTTTGAGGGCTCACTCTTTAGCAGCTGACAAATTATTTGAGAACAATGGATTTTGTTAAGAGATGTCCCATGCACCTATTCTAAACCAAATCTCAAAATTAGTCTTAAGAGTTTGGTGAATCAAACTCTAATAGGGCGCACCCACATTCTCCCTTCTTAATAAATTTGTTGTGAGGAATCAGAGTCCAATACTCTATAACTATTATTCTCTCTCCCTGATAAATTTAGTGTGAATATATGAGTTATGATTATATTCTCTCTCTTCAATTCTTAATATGTTTATGAGGTCGACGACTTGCACTACCTATATGCTCTATCCTTTCATGCATGAGACAACAGGGCAAATGAAACGAGCATTGATTAATGAAAAATGCTAATTAACCTCCATCCTTATCAGTTGAGAAAATTTATTGTTCAGAATATGATTGGTCTTTTTAAATAATGTATAGATTCTATCATAAAATGATTTTAAATATTTCTCATTCCTCACAAAATAAATTAATTTGTTCCACTTCACAAATTATTTATTCTACTTAATTTATTAAGTAGAGTAAATTGGAACAAATAATTTGATAAATAAAATAAATAATTATTAATTAAAGAAACAAAAACTTAATTACTAAGTGAAACAAATTTACTTTATGTGGAAATGAAAAGTATTTAATACTATTTTTTTGGGGGGGGGGGAGGGGGTGGGTGAGTTTCAATGCAGCTGGCAATCTCATTTTGAACAAGTAACTTAATTTCTTAGTAGAGGATCTCGATTGGATCGATCGATTAGAACTCTTACTTAAAAATAGGAAGTCTCGAATTCGATTCTTGGGAGGGGAGTTTATCTGATTTACATGTAATTTTCGAGGTGTATAGATTCGAAATTTTTTCGGTCAAGAGAGGTAAGAACAATACGGTTACACGGAAAATAAGAGCTACTAAATTTTGATCTTAAAATTTACGAATACTAATATCTAAACTCACAAAATCACACGAGATGAGATTTGCTCATTACCAAAAAAAAAAACTTAATTTCTTAGCCGTCTAAAATAGAAAGTTGGCATTTCTCTTGATTAGTAGTGGTCTTAACAAAAAGTCGTGAAATGACGGTTCACCCCCCACAATCATTGAGGATCTCTACTTCGATCAAATCAGCAATTTGACGAATCGAAGTTTACAAAATTTCGTGACATGTCTTTGCGTTTTCTTCCCTTTATTTTATGCATGAGCTACCTCAATCTAGCTAGCTAGTCAAGAAGGAAGCCAATAAGAGTTCACATATATATATTAGAGACTTTAATTGCTTGGCACTTTGTCTCTCTCGTTCAAGTGAGATCCCAATCGCCGGCCCCTACCTCCTATATATCAAAGGTGGGAACAGGCCGTACGGCAAAATAAATGTTTTGAAAGACTTTAGGGCCTCTTTTGATAGAGATGGGATCTCATCATTATCGTGCGCAAGAGGGGATTCCGTCAATACAAGATAAAAAATTGACATTTTATATTTTGATGTAAATTTTTTTAACAAAATGGGTTTAAATATAAAATGTTAATTTTTATCTTGTACCGTTCAAAATCCCCTCCTACGTGGTACTGATGAGATCCCGTCTTCTTTTGATGTGTAGAAAGACATGATATATTTTAGAGAGAGGTTTATTTATGCAGATATGACTCAAATTATTTTTAATCATTCTATATGAAGACCTTATGTACACGCAAGTCCTGACTTTGGGATTCACGAACACCAATTTCTGAGCCCACAAAATCACACGGGAGTCTCTTATTCAGGATAGATCTCTGATATATAGTATGGGTTAAGATATGTGAAATTCTACTATATATATATACGAGTTACTATCAAATTAAAGAGAAAAATATATAAAACAAATTAACCCTAAAATTTTCTATCTAAATTTATCTTATCCGAGCCCACTTTATCCTTGTATGTTCAGAGAGCGTTTGAGGGCTTTTGAGACTAGTAATGAAAAGTAATTATAATGCCACTTACTTGTTATATTTTTTTATTAATTAATATACAAAGTAGATTAAGAGAAAGACTAATTAATGACCGCACTTACGTACACAAATGTAATTTACTGTATTTTGTCAAGTGATGTATGTATATATATCCAACATCGCGATAGATACTTTCTTCTGACTTACATATTCCTAGCAGCTGGCATAACTTTTGCACAGAACATTCCTCTTCCTATATCTTCCAAATCAAATCTATGAAATTAAGATCCCATTTGTAAATTAAAAGCACACTTTATTCCCACAGACGCCTAGATCTTTCATCTCCATCGACCACATGCCTCTCTAATAACAGTAGTCTCCCATGCATCAACCCCAGCAATAAAAAATCTTTAAAAAGCGGCTTTTAAAGTCATGTTCGATATTAAGATAGATTAAAAATAGAATGAAAATTTTAATTTATTTTTCTCTATTTTAATACCAAACAACTTTTAAGAAAATAATGGCCACCTTATTTAAATTTTAAATAGCCACGATGCACCATCCATATATAATGGTTACAACCCACAACAAACGGACTTGTTTAGCACTCCCTTCTCTCGTCAGTCAGTACTCCCCCTCCCCCCCCCCCCGGCTCCCACGTGCGCACGTGCGCCTCCATTCAACGGGTCCAAAACATTGTGTTCGTAAATTCCGAAATTAGCCCCAACGGGGTGGTGGGTCTTCCACGGTTCCCCAAACTCGGAAGGGGAACTCGTTAGTCCATCCAACGGGGGGGTAGTTTCGTCCAAGAAGTTGGACCGGGGCAATTGGACAGGCGTGCGTTTTGACTGTGGACCGGCCGGGTCGCTGACTCGGGTCCAGAAACGTGCACGGTGTACGTGGACTCCCCGGCTACCCACCGGCGGCGGGGGCCCCTCTGAGAAAACGAAAGGGGAACCCACAGCGAAGCACGAGACGTGGATCCGGCGCCGCCGGAGGGGATGATGCTGAGGTCGGCCCCCTTTCAAGTACCACCCATCATCCACCGATAGGGCCGCTAATAGATATCACTTTTCGATTTTTTTCAATTTTTTTATTTTTTATTTTTAATTATTTTTTATTTCCATTTTTTATAAGATATAATTTTTATTTTATTTACAAAATATATATTTTAAAATTTTATTTCTTAATATTAAAAAAATTTAGACTAAATTTTTAGTTTCTTCTTAATTTGTAAATAGATTCTAATTAATTTGTATTTTTCATAGTATTTATTATACTTATTATTATTATCAAAAATATCTCTTTTACCATTACTCCTAATACTACGTACATCTATCATTTGATCGTACTAACTATTTTTGATTACTTTTCGTTTTCGACTCGTTTCTGATTTTCTTATAAAAAATAGATGCAAAAAATGTCATTTTCGATTCCGACTCCGACCCGTTAGTAGCCCTACCCACTGACCAACGGAGTCGAGGCATGCATGCGTCCTTGCCTTTCTTCTCCTTCTGTTGCTCATACTTGCTGGAAATCTTGTATATTATAGGTTTGAATTTTAATAGAAAAAAAAGCAGTAATTTTGATGGCCGGCCGGTATACATAAATGATGCGATCTTTCTTCGCTTAATTGTGATCAATAACAAAGAAAGAAGGTAGTAATTGAGATGGACGTCTCAATGCGTTGTTTAAAGTCTTGGAAATCGACATGGAAGGACAGAACAAATCATGTATAAGGTGCGCAGTCTGGAACTTAATTTCTACGTGGTTGAGACTTGAGACGTATGCAAAGAAGAAGAAGAAGAAGTTGGTAACTGACATGAACGTCTACCCCAGTCATGATCACAACATGAGCAGCAAACCGACTTCGAAGAAATCGACATGGCTGTGAAAGAAAGAACAAATGTAGGTGCAGCCTGGAATTTTTTACGTGGCTGAGACTTGCGATGCATGCAGCTAGAAGAGGAGAAGAAAAAGGAGAAGAAGAAGACTTTATTGAGATAGGTAACCCAAGGGAACTCCCCCCCCCCAGAACATAGATGGATCCAGGAATTTTTTCAGTGGGGTCACTCTCTTTAGAAAATTTTTCAACCAAACTAATTTAATAAAAAATATTAAACAAGTATATGAGAATTTCATCTCGTACGGCTCAAGCAAAAACATACAAATACTGTTTCAACGGATATGTAATAGAAATTTTGAAACTTTTTAACCACTCGATTCAATCTACCCGGAGGATCCAAAGAAATAAAAAGAAAGGTTTGTGATAGGGTCTTTGATCTATGGCAACGTGGGGCCAATTAGGGACCAGTAGAGGTAGTGCTAGATGACCTCTCCATGTCGGCCTAGTTTGGTAGCGGGTAAAGATGGGATTAAAGAAGAGTAAAAAGACGGTTAAATTTTTTTACACTTTGAAAATTTAATTTTTTTAACCAATGTGGGTTGGATGGAAATGTGGTTAAAGGGGGTTAAAATGGTGGATAATTTACCCAAGTCAAAAGATTTGGGTAACTTAACTAGGTTCTCACCCAAGAATTTATTTTTTTTTTTGGCTAAAGTAAAATGAAGAGTTTTTAAGTTAAATAATCCCTAGATAAAATAATCAAATGTTGTTGTGGTGGTATGTTTCTGTTTGGGCATGAGCCAAACGAGCCTTGGCACTGAGAAGAAGAAGGAAGGCGCTCGCCGGTAGCAGACAGAAGCCTGCAAAATAAGAACGGATCAGGGGGACCCAGTTGAAGAATTGGAGAGAACCCTCTGATGCCTAAGTCAGTAAGAGACTCGAGAGAAAGTGGGTTCTCGTATGTAAGTTGTGTGAAGGCTTGTGTGAATGAGATCACGTATCTTTGCATGGGGGTTTACTTGGACCTTTTATAGACGAGGATCTTGATGAAGTGGGGCGTTTCGTCCCTTGATCGTGCCCGGAAAAGGCGCGCCGGTTGGCGCCTTCTACGGGGAGTTACACACAGAAAATGTCCGTTGAGAGATTGTGCGGTTAATGCCCCCTAGAACGTGGGTACGAGCCACGTAGCCATTATAACTGTCACAAGAATACAGAAGGCCTGCTCGGATCCACCTAAGCGGGAGCTTTCGAACAGGTAACCTGCTCGGTAGACCCATGCTCGGTAGCGGGCACTGGCTGCCCGGTACCAAGCCTTAGGATGCAGCTTGCGCAATGAGGTCACGACAGACTTTGGGCAAAGCCTGTTAAGTAGGCTGAGGCCATGGCCGAACAGGTAGAGAGGCGTCAGGAGACCACCTCCTGGAATACTGAAGGCGCCCCGGAGCAAAGATCGTGTTCGGGAGCTACGAGCAGCCAATCGAGGACACGTGGCGTCCTTCGGAAGGACCCCGCTTGCTTGAAGTGTGATGATGGATCTCGCATGCCTAAGTGGCTAGAAATAATGACCACAGTTGCTTAACTATTTTTCAAAGCTGGTCTTTAAGGGAGAGAAATTTCATATCAGAGTTCTCCCCCATTAGGAGGAGCCTATAAAGGGATGCTCAGAGGACACAAGTAAAAAGGTCTTAGATAGGTGTGTTTTCACTAGGCGCTGCGAGCACTCCAACTCTTTTAATTTGTCTCTTTTTCTCTTTCTCATTTAATTCATTTTTTTCTCGCTCAAATTTATCACTGACTTGATTGTCAAAGATTTGTCTTCAAAAACTTCTCCGAACTGATTTCTTTCACAGCCCAAGATGAATCGAGTCGATCGGAAGATTTGTTCATCACTATTAGATTAGTACTTTGATCGAGTCCGAGAGTTATCCATATTTGTTAACACAGTCTACCAATATATCATTCTCTCCCCCCCCCCCCCGATAGATAGACTCAAAAAATTTATTTAGTGGGGTCATTAATGATGCACTTATAAATTTATGTTCGTAATTTAGTGGAGTTACTGATGATAGAATTTTATTTTTCTAATAAAATTTTTATAATCTAATGAGATCACGTGACTCCATAGATTAAACTCTAGATCCGTCCATAACCCCCTTGTTTCTTTAATTATAAGATAGAAGAAATCATTTGATCCCCATCAGATCATATCCGACCTTAACGTGTTAGTTGTAATCTTAATGATTTAGAGACAATAAATTTTAATTTCATACTTCTCACCATTTAATTGTTAAATCAAATAGTTGAAAAAAATACTATCAACGAAATTACAAAGCATGCAGCTACATAATTAATATTTAATCATAGGACACCGAACAATTCCTCGCGTGCCCACTGTCCGTACGAGTTTTTAACCAAACAGTGGACATTCCCAGCAACTTCCTACCCGCCAACTTGTCGGAATCCGACGGCCCCACGTTCGCGAGCACACCTACTTATCCCGGGAGGACGGAACCGTCACCGGCGGCGTTACCAACCACGTGCGCCACAAAACGACAAAAAGACATCCCTCCCCCCGCCAAAATCGTCCCCCAAAAATATTTCTATTCATAGAAACTATTTTTATATGAAAAATAGTAAATGTGACATCTTTGTTAAAATATTGTCAAAAATATCATTTGTAAATGAGAAATGTTGTTATCATGTGATGTTACTCTATATGTATTTAACCATAGATTGTGAGTTGAAATAACTCACAAAAAAATGTCCACTTTGTCCTCCTTTTACAAACTTTCAAAGAAGTATATTAAAAGTAGCAGGCTTAGAAAAAACCGTAAATCTAATAAATAGGAACAATAGAGGGGGAGAGAGAGAGGGGGGGGGGAGCAAAAGGATGAAAAAGAAGTGGACTTTGGGAATGATTGAAGGGTATTGTTGTAAAATAAATAAATAAACTAAGAAGAACAATAGAATAGAGAAGCAACATTCTCTTTCTGTTTTCGGAGGGAAGTTACCTATAGTAGTATTTTAAGACAATTATCAATTAATTTTTATTTTTTAGAGATTTATTTTTAAGTTTTTAACTTACATATTTATAATCACAAACATAAATATGTAACTACATAATTTTCTAAAAGAATCAAGAATTTAAAAACAAGTCTCAAAAAATAAGAATTGATTGATAATTCATCTTAATATTTTTATAATATTTAAGATATTGCGATGGCATTCAAGTTTCGTCGTGCTTCCGCATGTCGAGACGGTATGGAAGTACCAGATCGTGACAGAGAAAAGACGATCACTGGTACGGTCGGTCCCCTGGAAGGTGTTGGCTGCGGGGAGGGGGGGGGGGAAGTGTTCGTCGGGGGATGGGGGTGTTCGCCTCGAGAGTTTGGTTGGGGGGGGGGGTGGATTTAATGCGGGTATGGGGGAAGAAGATGGGGAGAGGGGTGGGTTTCGATCGGTCGCTACTGCCATGGCCCAACATTGAGGAGGTGGAGGCGGCAGAAATCGTGATCCCCGGGGCAGACGCGGAGGAGTAAGAACCGTAGGAGAAGCCACCCGATCTCCCCGACGAGTTATTCTGCGTGTTGTAAGAGGTGCACCATGGTGCGGTGCGGCTGTTGGCCGCAGAGCAACTGACGGAGGGGCTCCTGGTGGTCAAATCGGGGAGTGGAGAGAGAGAGAGAGAGAGAGAGAGAGAGAGAGAGAGAGAGAGAGAGAGAGAGAGAGAGAGAGAGAGAGAGAGAGAGAGAGAGAGAGAGAGAGGGAGGGGGTGGGTTTCACCACCGGGAGTGGGGGGTTTTGCCGCGAGGTGTGTGTGTGTGGGGGGGGGGAGGGTTGCTGCGGGAGGAAGAAGTGGGGAAGCCGGTGGTGGGGTTGGGAGGATTGGTGCGGTGCATATCGTACCGCACCATTCCACCGAAGACTCGACACAATCGAGTCTCACGGTACTCCCAACCGTGGTTCGAACACGATTTACTATTTTTTTTTGCACGAACAACAAGTCGTTCTCATGCTATCATGTCACGCCCAACACTTTTCCCTATCAATTTTGTGCAAGAAAGACTTAATATATTTTCGTATTGTACTTAAGTACAATATGACTAGGCACTAAGTCCATGTGACACCTAATAATTATATTGTCACTTTATCACTCTTCATGTGAAGGGTGTCATATATAGCCATGTCAATGAATCGAATTTGGGTCGGATCCTTTGAGATCTGGATCCAGATCTGAAAGAACATAATCCTTATCCGATCCGAATCCAAAATTTGGACAAATTTGGATCCAGATTCTGATCAGATTCGACTCCGGCATCTGTTTTAACTGGTCAGCTCTGCTAGACCCCGGAAACTTCGTCCCCGGCGAGTACCTCGTCCCCGAGGGCTCCTCGTACAGCAGCCTCAACGACCGATTTGGCGATGGCGACTAGAGGGCCTCCCAGGACGCGCTCTCCTGCCTCTCGCTGATCCCCTCCCTCGACGCCGCCGGCTACCGGGCGCTCAACTCTGAGTCCAGGAACGGGAGCCTAGAGCTATGCGACGCCAGCGGCGGGTGGTCGGACGGTTAGGAGCACATCTTCGATAGGTTCGTCGGGAAGGAGGCTGCCTCCCTGCTCCTCTTCTTCTTCCTCTAGCGCTGTCGCCGACGGAGCTCGGCAATTCAAGTCCTCCGCGGACACGGTCCTTCGATGCGAGAAGGATCTTGCTGCGTCTCTCAATTCTAGGGCTTGTCACCTCAGAGAAAACCCCCGAATCGGAGCCGAAGAGCTCGGAATCGGCGGGGCTCCTCTTGGAAGAGGCGGACCTCAAAGAGCTCCTCCACGCCGAAGCCGGGCAGGCA
Source organism: Colocasia esculenta (assembly GCA_014218235.1). Taxonomy (NCBI): domain Eukaryota; kingdom Viridiplantae; phylum Streptophyta; class Magnoliopsida; order Alismatales; family Araceae; genus Colocasia; species Colocasia esculenta. Next base: position 1,394,065 of record CM024754.1, on the reverse strand, counting down.
GGGACAGGGGGGTCTGCGGAGGCTGAGGGGTGGCTCCGATCCCCTCGCCGTGATCGACATCGGAGGTGGAGGACAGGGCGGGAGCTTCCTCGGCTTCAGAAAGGGGCAACTCATCAGGAGCGTCGAAGAAGGCCGCCGGAGAGGCGAGAGACTTGGGGAGCTGTTGCGGCTCCATGGACGAGATGGGGGCGGTGGCGGAAGGAGCTGAAGGGGAGTGGAGGGGGTGGCGGCGGCCCGATGGCTATGAGGACCTTCACGGCGGAGATGTCGGTGGAGAGGCGGAGGAAAATGGCGGGGGTGGCGTGCTTCATCGGGTGGCACACGAACGGTGGAGTCGAAGAAGGAGAAGAGTTGGTGGTTGACGGTGCCATGGGACGGCCGGGGAGGTGGTGGCCGGCGGGGAGGAGTCTCGACCGGTCATCATGAGCTCTTCAGTGGTGGGGATAACAGGGGGCGAGTGCTTCCAGGGCCGAGAAGGAGGCTGGCGAATAGTGGAACGGCGGCTCCGCTTGGGAATGCTGGCTATCTCCGAATTGGGGCGCCCCGGAATGGAACCCGAGGTTGAAGATTTCGGAGCAGGGAGAAGTGCTCCGAAATCTGAAAAAAGATCTTTTCGGATCAGAGCATATGACCCGAATTCGACTTTAATCTCAGGTTCTGAATCAGACTTTCGGATCTATCAGATCCATTGACACCCCTAATTATATAGACTTAGCATCTAATTATATTATACTTATGTACAATAAAAAAGTGCATTAAGTATTTCTCATTTTGTGCCTATTCTTATGAAACCCAAATAATCCATGTGATGTGGCCTTTTCCCCGTTACCCTACTCTCGTCTGTTCCACCTGATACATATGCGGATATGCCGCACCGTGCACAGCCCCCCATGATGGTCTAGGATGTTGCTGGGTCTGGAATGGCTAAACCATCTTTTGGCACCAATTATTTGTGTCCATTTGATGTTTGAGCAATGTTTGCTGGCTGCGACGAATAGAAATTACTCGTACGGTAGACAGATATAATGCATGGAGCCGCGCTCTGAGTATTAATTAGTATTTCCCTTCATCCTTGTTAGTGGAGCATGCTGGTTTCTTGGTGGGATTAATTATGAGGGTTGCAATTTCTTTGTATTTTTTATTTTTTACAACTAGTCTTTTTGTGTATTTGACTGTTTGGTCATGAATCCAAAAAGATTAAAATGTTTCTTTAGAAGCAGGTCGCTCCCCTCATATTTATAACAAAGATCAAATCTTATGGCCCATTAGGACGTGGTATATATGGTAGTTAGCCCTCCGTGTATATATATATATATATATTACAAAGATATTAGCGTTCAAATCTCAAGAAAAGTAGGCTTTAAAGAAAATTTTAGAAAAAAATGAGAAATCTAGCTTTTCAAAAAAAAAAAAAAAAAAACGCCACGGGCAACCTTTAGCTATCTATTTATTATTGAGAAATTTTAAGAGCCCTTAAAAATCGAGATTTGTATATATAGTAAGAGCAAACATAGACTATCTATTCAAGATGGCTATTAGAAAGATCAGAAGTATGCAAATTTGGGGCCGAGACGTGATGTCACTTTCTTTGAAATCATTTCTTCCCTACCACAATGTAATGGAATAATGACGAACTCTTTCAAAATACGACGCCCCACACAATTACAACGCAAAAGATGCACTTCAATCCCCCCGTCAGATGAACACCTTTGTAAATCGATTGCTAGTTCTCCCTCAATAGGAAGTCAAAAACATGAGTAAAAACGCAAGAAGCCTTCGGGTTGAAGTTGGGATAGAGCACAAGTTGAAAAGAAGAATATCTAGGGGTGTTTATAGTTTGGTTAATAGAAGATTTTTAAAAAACTAAACCAAACCAAATTTGGACCCAACCCGAATCAAATCAAACTGAAATCCCTTGAAACCAAACCAAATCAAAATAATAAATTCAGTTTGATTCGATTTGGTTCGATTTAACTTGAAAATAAATGGGCCTTTAAATTCTCTTAGTCTTAAATAAGATTTTGATCACTTGTTTCTCTAATAAATCACTATCAAATAAGATTTGAAATGAAGTATTAAATGTTGATGACCATATTACCCTTCATAATATGTATTTTTACATAAACATATTGAATAAACTTGATAAATATATACAAATTAAAATTTATTATTATAATTCAGTTTAATCGGTTTGGTTTGGTTTATAGAACTTAGAAATTGAACCATGCCAAATTTTCTTTTTCGATTTGATTTGGAACCAAATTAAAATTTTTCATGTTCAAACTGAACCAAACCAAATCAAATTGATTGATTTGATTTGATTTTTTGATTTAAACGAATAGTGAACACCCCTAGGAATATCGCAAGTCTAAGAGAGAAAGAAGTTCTTTCCCTTAAAACTCTTATGGTAACGTCCTCCCATTAAGGGGAGTGACAGTTCAAGATTCAAAACTAGGAAATGAATTAACCAAGAAGAATTCAATCGGATAGTTGAAAGTCAATAAAAAATAAAAATAAAAAAAAAATCATATAAGTGGCCAACTAGACCTCCACTCGCGCATGTGAAATAAAGTCTGAAGCTCACAAACCCAAATGTGCCCTTTTCCATGGCTCTGTTTAAAGATTACAATTTTAATGAAAAGAAGCAACCTTCTAAAGGAGATAATTTTTTTTCTCAACTTCTAATATGAAATATGCCTCAAGAATTAGTCTAACATGAGGTGAAAACCTCAATGGAAAGCCAAGATCTTTCTGTAGAGTTCGCCAAATGCCATGAAATCAAAAGTTAACCTTTTAAATTAAATATTAAATATTCCAACATCCGGGGCCCGAGCATGCTGGACACAAAGAATAGGTGGGGTCGGCACTCCTTGGGGGAGAAGATCTTATCATGTAATCCTCGCAACTTATATGGGCAACTTACCAAAAAGGCTTATACGTGGAGTAGAGAAATTGTGATCTTGGCATTTTTTTTTTAAACCATTTGCTTTGTGATACCTTTTTCCCGTTTATCTAAAGCATCAAATTAACTTAGGTTTAACATTTCTCGAACTTGAGGGTATTAAACTTAAAACTCAAAATTGACTTGACTTAGTTGTCCAACTTCATAATATGATCGGTTAAGACAAAAGAAATATATAGGACATGTACTTGTGTACAACCAAGATGAAAATTGAATTGTAAGCCAAAGCCCTTTTTTCGAAAAATTATGAGTAAATTAGTCCATGTAATTTGGCGCCTCGTCAATGTTCTTTAATAAAGAATTCAACACCGGGAAGGTGGACAGATCTAGTCCTTATAAGCTAATTATATAGCAAGGTTCTTGTCCGAAGCTTCCTCACGCATCATGTTACATGTGGGACGACCAAGTGGCTCCATTTTTATAACTTTGTTCTATCTTTCATTTGAATTCTTATTCCATTTTTTTCTTCAATTTTTGGAAGTGTTCTCCTCGTCGGACCAAATGGCCAAGTCTTGATGAATATGGGGGTGCAAACGGAATGAAGTTTTTCTGATCAATCCCTATACGTTTGGGACATTAGAAAAGGTCAGCTTTAATTGTTCAAACTCCGGCCCCGTACGGACTTATTTTTGGGTACTTAATTACTTTGATGTAGGTAAAAATAAAGATAAATTAATTAGGCTGTAACATAACTTAATATATACTATAATAGATATAACATTTACTGTAATAAATTACAGCTCTGTCAAAGATTAGAAAATAAATTAAATATTTGATAAGGACTCCTAATTAATTTGACCTAAAAATAATTATGAGAATGCGTTTAACGGTTATATATATATATATATATATATATATATATATATATATATATATATATATATATATATATATATATATATATATATATATATATTTATGCTCGGATACGGCAGGGACGCTGGGTGCGGCCCTACCGTATCCGAGCTGGGGCCGTTGGATCCCAGATCCAACGGCCCCAGGCGGGACCGTGCAGGCGCGCGAAACGCAAGGTCTCATTTTTTTTTTTTTAACACACCGTCGGATGGAGATCCGACAGTGTGGACTGTGGTAGCATTACTCTATATATATATATAGATGATGCTAGCAAGATGTCCTACATTTTTTTTATGAATAAGATATGTCTAATGTCATTGATAGAGGACGACAAGGTAATTAATTGCCCATGTCCATCAGAATTCAGAAACGCCAATATCTGACTGCAACATCGACGAGTCCACTGATGGATCATGAGCCCGTGATGCTCTTGATGCAAAAGATTCTACATAGGCTAAAATGAAGTCCACGAGTTTTTACCCTTTTTTTTATTTTCATGATTTTTTTAAATTTATTTGATGAAGCGAATACTGTCTCATATTTGAGAACAATAAGAATGACCAATTAAGGAGCTCCGAGAGTGATCTAATAGAAGTCCTAAGTAGAATTGGGAGAAGAGAAGGAGCTTGGAGGCAAATTCCTTGTGGTATAAGTTGGAGGTTTGGAGTTTTAAAACTTGAGTACCTCATTTCAATTATCGTTTCTCTTTTTAAGTATGTGCCGAATACTCTTCTAATGCGTTGATCCCTTCCCAACAATGGAACATGATAGGCTGTACGAGCAATCTTAGATGGTGTTTGATAAAATTTAATACTTAAATTTTAAATTTTATTTGTCGTTTATTTTTTTATTTTTTATAAAGGTCAAAGAAAGCCGTATTTTTATTAATAAGAGTAAATTGTAACAAACATAGAAAAACGAAGTACAGAAAACCAACAAAATGAAGCAAATCTAAAATTCTATGGAAGATCTATCTCATGAATGAGTGCGCCTAAGAACTGCCCGAGGCCGTAAATCTGGTCGTCGTGAACAGCGTTTCATTATTTCCTCATCCGATTCCATTTCAGATAACTCTTGATCGAATCGAAAGTCAGACATAAAGATATTTTTCGCTTTAACGAGGTCGGCTACGGCCAACGCCTTCTTCCGCAATTCAGAAGTTGGAGAATGAACTGTCAAATTAATAGCATCCGCCGGGTGCAGTGGGCTCGGAGAGTGATCTCGGGTGTTCGGGAGGCAAATCCTAACATCCCCTTTGCGAGAAGGATGTGAAATACATCGACCAGAAGAAGAAGACCCACTGGAAGGGAGAAGGACGTGAACTATCAAATCCTCAAATTTTATTTGTCGTTCATTCTTTAAATTTGAAATTTAAAAATAATTTAATGTATATCAGATATATTCTCAGATTCTTTATTTTTTTACTAAAAAAGGTGGAATATAGAAAATAACCCAATTAAGAAAACATACAGGATCTTTGGCAGGGGTGATAGGGAGGATAAATTCATAACTATTTTTTTTTTTTTTTGGTTTGAGTAAGATATAAAGACTATCTATTTATCTAAAAGGTGATAACTCTATCTCACTTATGAAAGAATGATAATTAATTAGATAACCCCAAATAGACGAGATATATAAAAAAAGTGTCAAATTAAGATTATTTAAATTTGTGGTTTAAGTTACAATAATTATAAACCATCGCTATATAAACTATCTAAAAAATCAAATTAGTTCGTTAGATAAACACGAATTTGAATCGAAAACGAACAATTGGATAGATATAAATAAATTGCAACTTACGTACACCCAATACGCAACAGATTGTGCGATTGGTGACGAAACTCACAATTGCGGGTCCCACATCCACCTTCTTCGATCCAAAAGTCGACAGGGCGGTGGACCCCACAAGTCCCATCCCTTCACCAACCGCGCATGTCCGTGGTCAAACATGCCGGGCAAAGCGCGAAGTTGTCAAAAAGGCATATGCGTCGCCAATTAACATGTATAGATTTGCGCACCACCCACCTGCTCACGGAAGCTGTTCCGTCCGCCCCACCGTCCCCTCCCACACTAGTTCCACCTACTCGCTGTATATAAGACCAGCTCCCCCCAAAGCGCCAACGCTGCCAGCTCTCCCCCATCTCCGCAACCCCACCGAGAGGAGGAGCCAGAGAGGGCGGGAGGTAAGGGGGGAGAGCTGCCATATCCACACCCGGAGCGAGAGCAAGCTAGAGCGAAGTTAAGTGGAGGGGAAGGAGATCACATGCAGTGTATGTAGAAGCTAGCTGGACAGGGCAGGGGGGTGGAGAAGCTAAAGCTAGGGGGACCCCGAGGAGACGAGTAGGTGAGGAGAGGGAGGGAGAAGAGCCGCATAGATGGAAAGCGTGGAGAAAGTGTGGGACTCCGGCCGGCGGGCCAGCCGGAACCTGAGCCGGAGCATAAGCAGGAACATGGGCCAGAGCAACTGGGGCATGGAGGACGTGTTCACCAGGGCGAGCAGCTCGCGGAGGTCGTACGGGAGCCGCCGGGTGGACGACGACGAGGAGGCCCTCCGGTGGGCGGCGCTGGAGAAGCTCCCCACCTACGACCGGCTGCGGACTAGCATCTTCAAGTCCATCGCGGAGGGCGGCGGCGGCGGCGAGGAGCACGCCCACGCCGGGAAGAAGTACAACCACCGGGAGGTCGACGTGCGCAAGCTGGGGCTCAACGAGCGCCAGGAGTTCATCGAGCGGGTCTTCCGGGTCGCCGAGGAGGACAACGAGCGCTTCCTCAAGAAGCTCCGGAATCGGATCGACAAGTGAGTCTCCCGGATCAATCCCCGCCGGCCGCCACCTTTTTACTCCTTTTTGTTTTTAAATATATAAATTATCTATGTCTTTCACCTGTTCCATTCATCTGGCTGTCATGATACAACACACGGCCACACCTCATGCATGCTTGATGGTTTCTTACTGCAAGTTTTTTAACCCGAAAAGGGAAGCTGCAAGAAACTAAAAGCCCCTTCTTGGGATACTTTAGACCACTTTTTAGAGTTTGTGGAACCTGTCTGCAGACAGACTGGCTTCGCTTCCTACCAAACCCATACACCAACACTGCATGCAAGAATCCAAGGCAGGTCTGACTGTTTGGACTGTATAGCTTGCTGCTCACCCACCATGTTCTTGGTCGCCTAATTCGAGAGACCACGGGGACTCCTCGAACCTTGACACCTTGTCCCACTTGTTAATTATATTCTTTCTTCCATTTGCTTGGCATAGTTGTTGGGTTGGTGGATCTTTCATCTTTGCCTTCACGTAGATGTTTACACTATTTGACTTGTACAAAGGCAGACCTGAGGGTTGTTGGGTACCACTTGCTCGCCCCTTCCCTGGTTATATCCGTCCACCTACACTGCAACTTCGGCATGCACCTCGTGTTTTCTATTAATCTCTAACCATTAGTCTTAACGAAGTTGTGTGATCATGTGGGAGCAGGGTTGGCATCACCTTGCCGACGACGGAGGTCAGGTTCGAGCATCTAACGATACAGGCCAACTGCCCCATCGGCGACAGGGCGCTGCCGTCGCTGCTCAACTCGGCCAGGGACATGGCCGAGTCCGTCGTGGGCCTGCTGGGTGTGAAGCTCGGCAGGACTACCACCCTCACCATCCTCCGCGATGCCTCCGGGATTATAAAACCCTCCAGGTACGTACATATATATATGTATACTAGTTTAATTAATTCACAGAGGAAAGAAGACAAACTATATTTAACTCTCCAAAATAATATTTATATACTGGCTTAATTAGAGCCTAAGTTTAATTATATGACAAATTGCTATAATTAACTTTCTTCTTCGATACTTCTTATATCTCTTCCTCAGGATGACGCTGCTGTTGGGTCCTCCATCTTCCGGGAAAACAACCCTTCTTCTGGCCTTAGCCGGCAGGCTGGATCCGAGTCTGAAGGTTGGTGACTCAGTTTAGTACTGTTCTAGTTCTCGCTGCTCGTTCCTGCATAATTGTATGGGAAAAGACAGATCACTAACCGGCACTAACATTATAATAGAGACGAATGGCCCCATGACATAGGAATATATACGTAGTTAGTTTAATAATGTTTGGCGTGCGTGCATATATGCAGTGCATCCACCCAGGTCATGAATAAGATTAATTTGTAATGTTTTGCAGGTGAAAGGGGAGGTGACCTACAATGGGTACAAGCTCAGCGAGTTCGTCCCACAGAAGACCGCGGCCTACATCAGCCAGAACGATGTCCATGTCGGGGAGATGACCGTGAAGGAGACCCTTGATTTCTCCGCGAGGTGCCAAGGAGTTGGCTCCCGATATGGTAATTATTAATACTAAAAACTCTGAATATATAACTTAGCGGCGCCAATTGGCATCATAATATCAAACTTATACGCCATTCAAAAAAATTGATGCAGAGCTTCTAACTGAGCTCGCGAGGAGGGAAAAGGACGCAGGCATATTCCCGGAAGCTGAGGTTGATCTTTTCATGAAGGTAATTAATGGCAAGAAATTAATTAACTTGATTGCAATAGCTAGACAATTTGGGGACGCAGCTGGCGTCCCCATGCACCATTAATTCTCCCTTTTTTCTGGACCCCCTCCTGTCTAGCTCCTTGTTTGCTAAGCTTCTACGTTTGTTCGTGTAAAACAAATTTCCTCCAGGCAACAGCGATGGAAGGTGTCAAGAGCAGCCTTCAGACGGACTACACTCTCAGGGTATGCTCCAATTAATTAAACTCATATCTTATCCATTACTTCCTTATTGAACCAACACTATATAGCCGCGGGCACAAACGTATATATATATATATATATATCAATATTTTCTTTGTGGAAGACATTTCTGATTAAAGTGACGTCCTTGGCTTTTTGTGCCCAGTTGCTCTATCCATTCTCACGAAGTCCACCTCACCTCATATGTATGGATGGTGTGTCGATTTTGGATGATGGATACCGGCAATAATGTAGCTGCTGTAGGCTGTCCATTGTGGGAAGAAACACATCACTATCTCTAGTGATTTTTGTAAATAACCCCTTAAAGTATAATAAGTTTAGAAAACACCCCCGTGCAATGAGTACATCATGTGAAAAATTAACGTTAATTTGATTGGTTCGATCACATATGACCATGCACTTGAATGGGCGACTCTTTTTTTTTTTTTTTCACAATACGTATGTTCTAGAAGGTTGTGAACAGAGTTGTGAACAGAAATCCTATACTAATCGAGAGTTGCTTTGCTCCCATGAATCGCCACTTCTCTTTGTGCATACATAAAGTGTAAAGTGTAATAAATCTCTCTCTAGACCCAACGCCTGCTCTTGGGTTTTGTTAAACTGCTCTAACCAGGTAGAATCCGGTCAAGTTATTAGGTGCTCCAGCTTACATGCAAGCATCAATAACCGGGGCAATGTTTGATACAAAACACACTGACAGCCTCAGTAATGCTGCTAGCTAGACTGAGCAGAATCTTATCGTTTGGACATATACTAATGGGTATTAATATCTGAATAGTACAAATGAGCTGCTCTCTCTCTCTCTCTCTCAATCAAATTGTCTCTCCTCTGACATATCTTTGCATGTAACTAATGTGTGGACAGATCCTTGGATTGGATATATGCCGGGACACTATCGTCGGAGACGCAATGCAGAGAGGAATATCAGGTGGCCAAAAGAAGCGAGTTACCACAGGTTCGGGTTTTTTTTTGTCTTTAGGACCAAACTAATTACTATATAAACCTTCATCTTAATCAAATAAAATAAACACATATTGGACCCAAATGGGACCCTCTCAGAGGGACCATCTAGATGAAGCCCATTGTGGGCCTTGGTAAGGCTCGTGGGCCAAGAGTAGTAGAAACAATGATAAGAATGGAGACTGATCACATGGTGGGCTTTGTTGGGCTTGGCAGGTGAGATGATCGTGGGCCCTTGCCGGACTCTGTTCATGGACGAGATATCCACGGGCCTGGACAGCTCTACCACGTTCCAGATCGTGAAGTGCCTGCAGCAGATCGTGCACCTGGGCGAGGCCACCATCCTCATGTCGCTGCTGCAGCCCGCCCCGGAGACCTTCGACCTGTTCGACGACATCATACTCCTGTCGGAGGGCCGGATCGTCTACCAGGGCCCCGGGAGCACGTCCTCGAGTTCTTCGAGAGCTGCGGCTTCCGCTGCCCGGAGCGCAAAGGCACCGCCGACTTCCTCCAGGAGGTCACCTCCCGCAAGGACCAGGAGCAGTACTGGACCGACAAGCGCCGCCCCTACAGCTACGTCCCCGTCAGCGAGTTCGCCGCCCGCTTCAAGCGCTTCCACGTCGGCCTCCGCCTCGACAACGAGCTCTCCGCGCCCTTCGACAAGAGCCTCAGTCACCGCGCCGCCCTGGTCTTCACCAAGCACGCCGTCCCCACCATGGAGCTCCTCAGGACCTCCTTCGCCAAGGAGTGGCTCCTCATCAAGCGCAACTCCTTCGTCTACATCTTCAAGACCGTGCAGATCGTCATCGTCGCTTTCATCGCCTCCACGGTGTTCCTGCGCACCCGCATGCACACCGACACCCAGCGGGACGGCATCCTCTACACCGGCGCCCTCCTCTTCAGCATGGTCATCAACATGTTCAACGGCTTCGCCGAGATGTCCATCACCATCCAGCGGCTGCCGGTGTTCTACAAGCACCGGGACCTGCTCTTCTACCCGGCCTGGTCCTTCACCCTCCCCAACTTCGTCCTCCGCATCCCCATCTCCGTCCTCGAGTCCGTCGTCTGGATGGTCATGACCTACTACTCCATCGGCTTCGCCCCCGAGGCCTCCCGCTTCTTCAAGCAGCTGCTTGTCATCTTCCTCATCCAGCAGATGGCCGCGGGGCTCTTCCGCTTCACAGCCGGGCTCTGCCGCTCCGACATCGTCGCCAACACCGGCGGCGCACTCATCCTCCTCATCGTCTTCATCCTTGGTGGCTTCATCCTTAGGAAAGGTACGTACGTTTGACAACCTTTCTGACAGCACGTTGCTTGCCATATGTATCCATCCATGCATGTCCGACACCGATCCTCTAGGATGCAATGCCAACGGATTTGCTACTTATTCGTCGCTCACAGTGCAGTACTGCTAGAGCTCTAACTTCGTTTGCTTACGAATCAGGGGTGATCCCTAACTGGTGGATATGGGGTTACTGGATTTCTCCCCTTACCTACGCCTTCAATGCTTTGGCCATCAACGAGATGTACGCCCCCCGGTGGATGAACAAACTTGTATGCTCTCTCTCTCTCTCTCCCCCCGTACATGTTCTTCACCTGGTTTTGTCTCCTCTGTTAAGACGTCTGGTATGTTTGCGTCATGGCAGGCGAACGATGGCAGTGGGAAGAGATTGGGAATAGCAGTGCTCGAAAACTTTGACGTCTTCACCAAGAAGTACTGGTACTGGATCGGGGTGGCGGCACTCTTCGGGTTTACCATCCTCTTCAACGTGCTCTTCACCCTGTCGCTCATGTACCTCAACCGTGAGTCCTGAATCCGTATCCTCTTAAGAAACAGACGCCAGAAGTTGTGAAAAATCTATGTTTCAAATCCTTGCTGCGCTTTACCAACTTAAGAGAACCTAATCACCCTTCACCCTGTTCTGTCTCTATAGCTCTGGGGAGACCACAGGCTATCATATCCGAGGAACAAGCCAGTGAGATGGAAGCCCAACAAGGGGAAACCAATGAGGAGCCAAGGTTGAAGGTCACGGGATCGAGAAAAGAACACCTGGGTCGTTCCCTGTCATCTTCTGATGGAAACAACACAAGTAAGACGACTCATCGATCGAACTGAACAGATCCTCTGCTCAAGCAGAGATTTCCCAAACTGAGATCTTAGACTCATAGAACTACCCTTTATCAACCCCTTTAAGATGTAACGATCAATCTAAGAGTGTGGAATGCTTCTCATTTTTGCAGGGGAGATGATGATTAGGCGCATGAGCAGCCGTCTGAATGGCAGCATAGGGAATGCTGCTGAAGCACCGACCGAATCAGCCAATGGGGTCGCTCCAAAGAGAGGAATGGTTCTTCCTTTCACACCTCTAGCCATGTCCTTTGATGAAGTGAACTACTATGTGGATATGCCCCCAGTAAGTACTCCACTTAACCATCTACTCGGCGTATACCCATCTGTTAAATACCATGAAAGAGCCTAGGAACTATACTTCATAAGTTATTGAAATCCTTACCTGATGGCACATTGGGCTAGTAAGTGACAGAGCACGCTTGGTGCTTACTTGGTTGGCAGGAAATGAAAGAACAAGGAGTGACCGAAGACAGGCTTCAGCTGCTGAGGGGGGTGACCGGTGCCTTCAGGCCAGGTGTGCTGACGGCGCTCATGGGGGTGAGTGGAGCTGGGAAGACGACCCTCATGGATGTCCTGGCAGGGAGGAAGACCGGGGGATACATCGAAGGAGACATAAGAATATCTGGGTACCCGAAGAACCAGGAGACCTTTGCAAGGATTTCTGGGTACTGCGAGCAAACTGACATCCACTCTCCCCAGGTCACTGTGAGGGAGTCCTTGATCTACTCTGCATTCCTTCGTCTCCCCAAGGAAGTCAGCAAGGAAGAAAAGATGGTAAAAATTTCCCAATCTTCGTGGATGCTAGTGACCAGAGGCCATGTGTGCAAGCGCGTGGTCTAGAAGTAGAATGCTCATCTCCTTTTTTTCTTTTCTTTCTGTGTTCTTCTCAGGCTTTCGTGGATGAAGTGATGGAGCTGGTAGAGCTTGATAACCTCAAGGATGGTCTGGTGGGGCTTCCTGGAGTCACAGGTTTGTCCACGGAACAGAGGAAGAGGTTGACAATTGCAGTAGAGCTGGTTGCCAACCCGTCAATTATCTTTATGGATGAGCCCACGTCCGGACTTGACGCTCGGGCAGCAGCCATTGTCATGAGGACCGTGAGGAACACAGTCGACACTGGAAGAACTGTTGTCTGCACCATTCACCAGCCAAGTATTGACATATTCGAGGCCTTTGATGAGGTAACAAGAATCTCTCTCTCTCTCTCTCTCTCTCTCTCTCTCTCCACATCAAGCTTAGTGTCCTTACTCTGTCTGCCACATGAACATGTTCCTGTGCCTGTTCTAATCATGTAAATTTCCATAACAGCTGCTACTGATGAAAAGAGGAGGACAAGTGATCTACTCTGGACCTCTAGGCCGACATTCGCACAAGATTGTTGAATACTTTGAGGTTCGATGTCTGCACCATTTTGAGATTTGAAATGCAGCAGCGAAAGAATAAAATTATGAAATTAAGGATTAATGGCTTTTATCTAATGGCCATTACTTGTTTGCATTCTACAGTCAATTCCTGGGGTGCCAAAAATTAAAGACAAATACAACCCTGCAACTTGGATGCTAGAAGCAAGCTCGGTGGCAGCGGAAGTAAGATTGGGAATGGACTTTGCTGAACACTACAAGACAACACCTTTATATCAGTAAGTGAAAAGAACTTTAATTTTCACCAATTAGTAGCTTTCCTCTTGAGTTGGGCTCTTCATGTGCCATGTCAAGTCTCAAAACTTGATCCAAAGCCAAGCACTGAGTCATCTCTGCGATGGGTCATCTCTTCCGGGATCCAGCATGAGGGTCCTTTGTTTCTTCTTTCATGTCAAGTCCGTTTCTGAATTTGATAGAAGCTAACATTCTTCTACTTGTTACTGTTAACAACAGGCGCAACAAGGCACTGGTGAAGGAGTTGAGCACACCACCCGCAGGCTCTAAAGACCTATGGTTCCCATCTCAGTACTCGCAATCCACCTTAGGGCAGTTCAAATCTTGCCTCTGGAAGCAGTGGTGGACTTACTGGAGGAGCCCAGAGTACAATCTTGTTAGATACTTCTTCACATTGGCTTGCGCCCTGATGCTTGGCAGTATATTTTGGAAGATTGGCAACAAGAGGTGCTTCTTAATCCCAAATTCTTCACCATCCACAGTGCACAGATTCTTGCACTACGATTAAGTGAATTCCACCCCCCCCCCACCCACTAGAGTGCTCATTGCTCTGAGTATAATTTCACAGGGACAACGCCGGTGACTTGCTTACCATCATTGGAGGCATGTATGCTGCTGTGCTGTTCGTGGGTATCAACAACTGTTCCACAGTTCAACCAATTGTGGCAATTGAGAGAACAGTATTCTACAGAGAAAGGGCTGCTGGAATGTACTCTGCCTTACCCTATGCCATTGCTCAGGTAAACAAGTCAAATTGGTCTTGTTGCTTCTGCATTGTCACCATACTGTAACAAAGGATAAGGAGGCAAATTGTAACAAACATCAGGATAGCATGGCCTGTTAACTTTAAAATCTTCAGTGAGAAAACCTATCACTAAGAGGATCCTGAACCATACTGCTTAGATTTCATCCTAAGAGAATGGTGTTCTGGCCATATCTTTATTAATTATTATTGTATTGATGAATTGATGAAACCATATGCTTCCTTGTGCGCAGGTGGTCATGGAAATTCCATATGTATTTATCCAGACGACGTATTACACACTCATAGTATATGCCATGCTGGGCTTCAAGTGGACTGCTGCCAAGTTCTTCTGGTTCTTCTATGTGAACTTCTTCTCTTTCCTCTACTTCACCTACTATGGAATGATGACCGTGTCGATCTCCCCGAACCATCAAGTGGCAGCTATCTTGGCAGCAACTTTCTATGCACTGTTCAACCTTTTCTCCGGCTTTTTCATCCCCAGACCAGTAAGTATACTCTCCACTTACCCATTTGCCATATCTTCGGACTCTGAAACATAAACTAGCTCCAGCAAACAGTTCATGCGCGTCTTATTGATGACCATGTTCTTCAGTTTGAAGGTTTGTTTCCAAAGACTTAATGCCTTGCACAATTGTCTGTACTGCAGAGAATTCCAAAATGGTGGGTCTGGTACTACTGGATTTGCCCAGTGGCATGGACTGTTTATGGGTTGATAACTTCACAATACGGGGATGTGGACGATCCTATTAACATTCCTGGATCAGCTCGGATGCTCATCAGTGCGTACATCAAAGACTACTTTGGATATGAGAAGGACTTCATGGGAGTGGTAGCAGCAGTCTTGGTGGGCTTCGCTGCTTTCTTCGCCTTCCTGTATGCCTACTGCATCAGGACACTAAACTTCCAGAACAGGTGATCATTTGTGGAAACTGGAGAGCCTCATTTGTTGCGCCTCCAAAGAGGCGGATTAGATATGTGTCTCCTCCTTTCTTATTTTGTTTATTTTCTTGCCCTGTATCGGCTTAAAATGTAAATACGCATATATAGTTCATAAACATGTAAGATTGGCTTCATGCCATTCAGAGGTTTTGACGAGGACACATACAAATTTGTATATACACACCAATCTGTGGCTGGCTGTGACGGGCATTACTGTGGCTAGCTTAAATTCACGGCGCCAGAGATTAAACAAAAGTCTCTCTACATTTTCGCATATCCTTATCAATGTCCATTGTTCTTGAAAAGAAAAGTGGATGTCTTGTGTAAATAGCTTCTCCAAATCAGGAGAGCAACATCTAAGAGATGAAAAAAAGGGGTTTATAGCTTAATAAAAAAAAACAGATCAGATGCTTCTAAGTACTCATAACAAAAATGCCAATATGACCTTTGGAGTTCTTTGAAGCATAAGAAAATGGTGTGAGCAAGTAACAGACTCTTCGAACCTCGAAGTTTCTGAACTATCAAGGGTCTTCTTATTTTTGTTGATGCAGAAATTGAGGATTTTTTTCAAGCAAATGATCCCTAGTATTTACCTTTTCTCAAAGAGGGGAAGGTCTGTTTAAGCTTCACATTATGGATGTTGTAGAGGTATTCTTTAGTCCCACATTGAAAGATAGTGAGAACAAGTGTGTGCTTATCAGCAAGAGTCTCACCTCTTCTTCCAAGAGGGCCCTTTTAAAGGACAAAACCCCAAGCATGGGGGCAATACCTCTTGGGAAGCACACTTAAAAATCACGTCTCTTCATTGGCGTCGTCTGTGGGAACGAACCAACAGTTTAGAAGGTATTTTTTAGTCCCACATTGAAAGACAGTGAGAACAAGTGTGTGTTTATCAGCAAGAGTCTCACCTCTTCTCTCAAGAGGGCCTTTTAAAGGACAAAACCCCAAAGCATGGGGACAATATCTCTTGGGAGGCACACTTAAATCACGTCTCTTCATTGGCGCCGTCTGTGGGAACGAACGAGAGGCCATGCGCCCTACCCGAGCGTCTCATCTTCATGAGACCCGCACACCCTTATCCTCATTGGGGGCTGTGTAGAGGTATTCTTTAGTCCTACATTGAAAGATAGTGAGAACAAGTGTGTACTTATCAGCAAGAGCCTCACCTCTTCTCTCAAGAGGGCCCTTTTAAAGGACAAAACCCCAAGTATGGGGACAATACCTCTTGGGAGGCACACTTAAATCACGTCTCTTCAGATGTATTGTGCCTTCTACTTTAAAGTATCACCTTCTAGAGGGGGCACAAGATGGAGTACACCTACAAGCTCCGTAAGTAAAACCTTTGCCAACCCAAACTAAAGTGGGGCTCCATGAGGTTTGATGTTATGGATATGCTTAGGAAAGTCACATATCACAATTACTTGTGCCTTTGTCCAAGTAACTTTGAGATAGATCTGAGAGAATTTGGAAAGAGTTGAAAACTAGAACGTAAACGTTTTTTTTTTGCTAACGAGGAAACTCCGCCCCGTGTGATTTTGTGGACTCAAGGATTGGTGTTCGTGAACTCTAAGGTTAGGACTTGGCAGCTCCTACTTTCCGTGTATCCGTATTGTCCTTACCCCACTTGACCAGGAAAACTCCAGACCTACACACCTCGAGGATTGCATGTAGATCAAGTAAGCCCCCCCCAGAAATTGAATTCGGGACTTCTTGCTTTTAAACAAGAGTTCTTACCGATCGACCCAGCTGGAGTCCTCAACTAGAACGTAAAACGTATGCCTACGTTTATGTTTGATACTTCTCCAAAAATATAAATAACTTAAAATATTATTATTACTACTATTATTATTATTAACTCAAAACATGAGTTAATATATTATTATTCTTATTATTTATTCACGTTTGGTAGTTCTTCGTAAATGTACGTAAATAACTTCTCACTTATTGAAAAAAATAATCTCCAACATAAATCAAGTTAGAGTAAATTTATGATAAATCTAAATGTGTTTATGTCTTCCATCCAAATTGACTCGAAATGTGTCCAACATATTGAAATTAATTAAGCAATCGAGATGGGCTTTCATCTAACGTTAAATTCTTATTGCTTCATGAAGTAGACAGTAATTTGGTAAACTATTATAATTAAAATAGTATTTCCATAATTATCTAATCCGTTTTTTTTTTAACCACGGGGCGGATGCTATGAGGTCCATCATGATATGGGAAAAGCAAGGTTTTGCAAGGCAGGGCGAATCGGCCCGATTCGCCCAGATCGAATGGGATCAGGGGAGATCCAATCCATGATTCGGTGGATCCGATCCGATTCGCATGGAGACATACACACATACCCTTTCTTCCCCCTTCTTCTTCATACTTATTTACCTGAATATCATTTAAGTAAATGTTAGTATTTATAGAAAATGAATTCTCATGAGTTTGGGTGATGATAGTTTAAGTTTGACCAAATCTTGAGAGGTCTCAATCAGACTAAGTGTTGTCAGTAGGAGAGCGCTCCCTTGGAGAAGTCACATGCACGTTTGACTTTTTTACCGGACTTTAGATTTTTAGTGTTCCATATGATTTATTTGAATTATCAAATTTTTAGATATGTCAAATTATTAGAGATTAAAAAGTTAACATTTCGCTAAAATCACCGAAATCGCGATTTTCTTCTTCGATGAGAGAGTTGACTTTTTATTGGTAAGAGATATGATTTTTTTGATATTTTTATTAGATTCAAATGAGGAGTACTTCCTTATTTACATGTAATATCTTAAGTAAATGAAACTATAAATACTAACATTTACTTAAATGATATTCAAATAAATAAGTATGAAGAAGAAACTGTGTTCTCCCATGGATAATACACACACACATATATATATATATATATAATAATTCTGTGCGAATCGATTCGATTCGCCCCGATTCTGGGCGAATCGGATCGCATCAGGGCGAATCCGATTCGCCCCGAATCGGCGCACCAACAAACCATGGGGGAAAAGTATGATAAATTTCCGTGGGTGGGAATTTGCAAGAAAAGGTCCAAATATATTTTATTTGCGAAGAGAACCCCCAACTCCCCGCCTCCCCCTTGTCTTCAAGCCGCTCTCTCCAGGATCCGGAGAGTACCGCCATTCCAAATGCCTCACTCTCCCGTCTTACGCTAGATCTCGCCGGCGAGGAACGGAGAGGATCTCTAACTCGAGCGGCGCCCCTCCATCGTCCGTCCCCTCCCGGGCAAGCCCTTCCCCGGATGGCGTCCTGGCTCAAGGCCGCGGAAGGTACACCGATCTCATCTCCTTAGCCCGCCAGATTCATATTCTTGATGTGATGCGTTCAGATCCAACCACCGTGTAGTTTTGGAAAAGAAAACACAGATTGCCGCAATCTTATGATGCGTCTGGAAGGGGAGAGGTTTGTGTCTGGATGGCAATGCTATCTGTTATCTGACGGGAAAAGAGGAGAGCTGGAACATATGCCGCCTATAAACGATTAGCTTGAGTTCGTGTTTTTAATAGCTCGGCTTTTTTCTTTTTGGTTTACAACGTGATATCGCCATTTTTGAGATTCATCTGATAGCGAAGTTGCTCCGGATGTCGGTACTTGTCTATGACCGCTGGCTGTTTACGTGGACATCAATTCTGGCATTGCGAAGACGAGTTTTCTTCGGAATGACCCTAGAACGGCGGCTAGAATTGGTCATCGATGCCATGCAATCAGATGCTTGGTTCTGCGTACTTTTGACCTGCAACCCCACCAGAAACGTTACTCTTTAGACGTGATTCCAGTCCTACTGTGTCTTCGAGAAATGTGCCACCGCACATAGTGATCCGTCTGAAAGCTTTCAATATGGAAACCTAATGATCTGCTGCAATAATGCTCGTAAATTGATGATTGCTATACACATGATGAACAAATCTGCTCCCCCCAGCTCACCAAAACAGAGCATGGAGGATAAACCACAATATGTGTATGTCATCTGCATGTAAACACCGTGGGCTCAGTTCAAAGTTGTCATTCTGGTTAGAGACAATGTTCGTGGACCATGAAATCAATGTCTGTTCAAACTTGAAAGTCTTAATTGATTTGATTCCATTATCATAGTAGCAGCAAGTTATTAAGGATTCATTTAAGAATATCTGTTATGTTCAAAAGCCAAGTTAATCGATCTCCACATATGAAAGCTAACCTTTAGGGTAGATGAGCAGAAGAAGGTCTGCGCATCAACCTAGCTATCAGAAATCCCTTTCCCCGTGAATAATGTGAAAAGACAACTCCCTCATAAAGACTGGAAAGTCTGTTCTGGTCCCCATTTTAAGGGCACCTTTGACAATTGAAGAAGAGAATTTGTAACTATAGTTGGATTGCATTTTGAACTCCAACCAACCAGCTAAACTTTGGCTTGTAGAGCCTTCAGCATGAATTCTGGTTTAGCTGCTTAAAATATTCGAGTAATTTGTCCTGTCCTGATTGAGTTCAAACTGCTTGGGATGCATTCAATTGAATTTGGATTGGCTTACCTTTGATTTATGTTGGCTGGTTAATCATTGGCTTGGCTGACGGGGACCGTGAACGCGGAACGAGACTCGAGACTTCGGATGTTCAGAGATGTATTAATTGGTGTGAACACTCGAAGACTTGCTCGTTTTGACCCGTCGTGGGTTTACTGACGTCGTCGTGCGGAGCCGACGTCACTCTGGTTAGACGACGGCGTTATATAGGATTTTTGAGGCCTTAGATGATCTTTAGCAGGCCAAGATATTTTTGTTTGGCCCATTTGGGTGCCATTTGGTATTTTCCTATTTTTATGTAATTTTTGGGCTTTTATGGAATATTTTGAGGGAAGGGGTATTTTGGTCTTTTGTTAGCCCCTCCCCTCCTATATGTATCTACCGTATCCCTGCGGATGGGAAGATAGATTTGATGAAAGAAAAAAAAATCAGAAAAGACTTGTTTCGGCGGAAGCCAGTTCCTGTCTCCCCCCTCTTTCCCGACTCCTCCTCCCCTTCCTCCTCTGACTCTGTCCCCATCAACCTGGTATCAGAGCACCCCTCGATCCCCTCTCTTCTTCCCCTGTTCGTTTCCGTCTCCCTCCCGAAGGACCCCCCCCACTGTTCAATTCCTCCCCACTCCGCGACCCCCCTGCTCAACCCCCCCCCCCACTGCGTGAACTCCCCCCATTGCGCGAAACTCCCCCCCCCCCCCCCGGTTCTCTCTTCCCCCGTACGACCTCGTCCCTTCAGGAATCCCCGGCGAAACCCCCCCCCCCCCCCCCCCCCCCCCACCCCCCCGGCGCGGTTCCCCTCCTTGCGCCGGATTCCCCTTCCGGAAGCCCCCCGCGACACCCCGCGGGCCTCCCGAAGCCCCCTGCGCGGGCGAAGCCCTCCCCGACCCCCCATCCACCGCCGTCGCCGGTTCCTCCCGCGCCGGCCACCTCCGCTCCGAAACCGCCGAGGTAGAAGAGGAGGTGGGAGGAGACACCACCGGAGGAGAAGGACACCGCCGGAGGACCCGCCGGTCAACGCGGACGTCGGAGCTCCGACCGCCGTCGTCGGCTCCTCCGCGCCGGCCGCCGTCGCTGGCCCCTCCCGCGCCGACCACCTCTGCCCCGAAGCCGCTCCGCCGGCGAAGCCTCTCAGCCCTCCCGTCTCTCCCTCTGCGTGACGCAGGGAGGAGATAAAAGGGGGGAGGGCGCCGAACCGGGCCAACCCGATTTGGTCCGGCCGGCCACTGTAGCCGGCCCGCTACAGTGCCCCGGCTACAGTGCGGCGGTGCACCAGATCTCATCGCACCGCCCGTGCGGCGGGATCATCCGAGCTCCGTTTGACGATCCGTTTGCGTCGTTGCGGCCGTCCCGGCGGCCCGATTCACCTAAGGCTCATTGACCGCTGCTGGTGCCCGGATGAATCTGCACGAGGTCGGAGTTGACGACGACACGACCGCGTGTGCCTGTACGCACCAGTGTTCCCGCGCGAGTCTCGACGTCCTCGGATCCTTTTCCTCCGGCCCTCCATCATGTCGGACGTCCGTGGCCGCTGGTCTGCGCCGGCCCGCTCCAGCCAACCTGGGACGGGTCCCGCCACCTCCGCCACGACTCGCCCCCGCCCCAGTTCGCAGACTTCTCCCGCCGCGCACGCCGTGGCACTCTCCACCTCGCCGCGCCGCCGCTGTCCGCGAGCGAGACTCGCTGGGCCCTCCATCACCCTCACCCTTGCACAGACGCCCCAAGCAGTAGGAACCACCCCGGCCTCCTTCTGCCGGTCACCACCAAGCAGTGCCTCTGCCTGGCTCACCCCTGCACGTCGGCCGCCAGGCCTCCAGGTCAGAGTTTTGCTCTCCTGTAGATCCATCCCCCATCAATTGGTCCTCACCCCGATGCGCCATTTCCCTCACGGAGAGTAAGGTTGCTGAAGGCCGAAGCGAGAGTTGGAAATTGTCGAAAGACCCCCTTTGGGGCATCATCAAAAATGAAATTCGCGAGTTACGTGATATCCTTGCTGCTAAAATGCAAAAGACGGATTGTGTAGCAGATCCCGTCTTAGATGCCAAGTGTCCAGAGCCAGAGCAAGTAGTGATTGATGAGTCTGGACACAACATTAGCTGACGTGGAGATGCAGATACAGTCAGAGTTGCAAGATATGCATAATGATCAAGTGGCGCCACAGAATATGTTGTCGGAGGCGTCATCCCTAGTGTCAGATAATACTGTTTGCACTGAGTCTGAGAGAGATGACACATGGGACCCCGAGTTGTTCTCCCTTTCAGGTCTTCAGTCATATCATATTGTGTGTTCGCGGAAGATCGTCCAGCTGGTTTGTCATCTACTGCCGTGGTTGACTCCGAGTTTACTCTCCAAGATTTGATGAGGTCTGGTTAGACTTTCGTGAGGCACACTCTGGTCGACAACTCGAGATTTGTGATATTATGATTCGTATGGCATATTTCATTCCAGTTCTGGCGTATATCGTTCTCCTACTTCGACACTTTAAAATTCGAGGGCAAATTTTTTCGAAGTGGGGGAGATTGACGGGGACCGTGAACGCGGAACGAGACTCGAGACTTCGGATGTTCAGAGATGTATTAATTGGTGTGAACACTCGAAGACTTGCTCGTTTTGACCCGTCGCGGGTTTACTGACGTCGTCGTGCGGAGCCGACGTCACTCTGGTTAGACGACGGCGTTATACAGGATTTTTGAGGCCTTAGATGATCTTTAGCAGGCCAAGATATTTTTGTTTGGCCCATTTGGGTGCCATTTGGTATTTTCCTATTTTTATGTAATTTTGGGCTTTTATGGAATATTTTGAGGGAAGGGGTATTTTGGTCTTTTGTTAGCCTCCCCTCCTATATGTATCTACCCGTATCCTTGCGGATGGGAAGATAGATTTGATTGAAGAGAAAAAAAAATCAGAAAAGACTTGTTTCGGCGGAAGCCAGTACCTGTCTCCCCCCTCTTTCCCGAATCCTCTCCCCTCCTCCGGTGGATTCCGGACTTCCTCCATCCTTCCCCTGCTCCCGGTGGACATCCGGACTTCGTCCTTTCCTCCCCCCTCTTCGTCCCCCATCACTGGCCATTCTGCCCAAGTTGTAATCTGAGAGCTATCACCCGAAACATAAGCAAATATAGAATGGTCTGCAAGGTTTCATACTCCAATTGTCTATTTGAAAGAGAGGCACAATTCTTCTTCATGTTCAAAGAAGAGATAATCAGACATCCTATAAGAATAATCCCACATTGGAAAGTGACAAAATACTAATGTGTTTATAATAGGGATCTCTCTCCACTTACCACCTTAAGATTTTGAGTTGTAACAATCCAATAAAAATCTAACATGGTATCAGAGCTCATGGTATGATCTAGGTTGGGCACCTTGAGTTTATGGTCCATGTGCCAGAGCCTAAAATCGACCTGCACGTGAAGGGGCATGTAATAGTCCTATATTGGAAAGGGACAAAAATAGATAAAAAAATATGGGACAAAAATACAAGTGTGCTTATAATAATGGAGCCCTCTTCACTCGTCACCTTAAGGTCTTGAGTTGGAAGGCCCAATCCAATCAAACTTTAACACATCCTCATGCCTCCCTTCTAATAGTTTATGCAATTGTTGCCACAAGGAGAGATACATTTACACACCAAGGATCTGACCAGAGAATGTAGTAGATCATCTTTCCCCGCCTCGACCTAGGTTTTCATCTTTGTAACATTTGTAGCTCTTTGTTTGCACCCACTTTTGCCCAGCATGTCACAAATGGGCCTGTGGCCCATCTAAGGGTGTTGGAGATGAATGGCTGCGGCAAGAACCAAAAAGAAAAAGGTAAGGGCTAAACAAAAAGGTAACAAGGGAAAATATGAGGGGACTGGTTGCAAAATGCCAGCCACCTCAGCCCTGGGAAATGGGGCATTAAAAGGGACCATGTCTCATACAGAAGGGGGATCCGGTGGAAGAAGAAAAGGGGTTTTTGCTTGCTGCGTAAGAAAGAGGCAGAGAAAGGAAGAGGCTGCTGCTGGTGTTTCCAGGGGTTCTTGGGGGTCTCTTCCAGAAAAGAGAGAGAGGAGAGGGTAAGGCCAAAGCATGTAACAGAGGGGTTTGGAGAGAGAGAGAGGGCACGGTTCCTCAAGTGCTCCTCCCATTTTTTTTTTTTTGTATTTATGGATCTTCTTCCTTTCCCATATGACATTAAATGTCTTCCTCCCCATGAGATCTCATTATCTGTCCCTTTTGAATGCTCCCTCCCCCTTCTCTTGGTTTGTTTATGTTTCTTTCCCCACTTTTGTATGAATGGTACTTGTTGGTACGATGGGTGTTCTATGTGTTCTCTTGTGAGTTTTATACATCTCTTTATTTATTTTTAATGTGTGCTTCTCCCATCCTCCCTCTGGATAATTGGCTGCCCCCTCCTTCCCATGTACCTTTATTCTCATGCACCCAGTGGTACAAGGGAGGAGTCATGGCATGCCACCTTTTTATGCTTCCCATATTTATTCTGGGCATTTTGACGTTCCGTTGCTTTGTCCATGTGTGAAAACACGAGGAAATCTTCTACCTAATAGATTGAGGCTTCACATGCCCATTCCCAGGTGAGAGGGAACCGCACAATATTATGGGTAATGAGCCTCTCCCCTCTGTCCGATCCAGTGGATCTTAGGGGAAACCTTGTCATCCAACAGTAGCCCCCTCGTTTGTCCAGAAGTTTCAACACTAATCCCTTACCTTCCCCATGTGAGGAGCATTACTTGTCCAATGGACAAGTATTTAACTTTTCTTTAATCCTCTAAAAGTATTGTTTTATCCCCTTAATAAATATTTCATGAGATGTCAATTTTAAACAGAAGAAACCCTTGGATTTTTGGGCCTTTTCCCTCTCTGTTGGGCACTATTTGCTTTGATCCGGCCTGCGCAGTGCCACCGTATCATGGCTATCACCACCGTTCCACTTTAAATCTCCCTATTTGCATGGTGTATGTGACCCGGTGCCTATTGTAGCACCAATCCATGGATATACACTATAAAAAGGGATAAACAATAAATGATGTTTCATGTTAACAACGATGTTTATTCGTGTTTGCCCTGTCTTTGTGGTCTCAACGTATACTGGCTCTCTCGTAGGCGTGCCTCGAGAATCGGTGTCGTGTGCCATGGTGGTTATGTCTCTAGCATTCACTCCAATATTAGTACCGTCTCCATTGTGGTGGGCGGATACCGTACAATTCTCCCCAACGTACAAAATAAGGGGGGTGCTGTCGGATTTTCCCTCCACACTTTGAGCCGGCGGCTTTATTTCCATGTGATCCTTTTGCCTTGAATTGGTGGTATTAATAAACTAATGTAAATTCAAGAAATCTATAAAATTGTTGATCCAGTAGTAAAAAAATGACTCGGTGACTCCCTTGGACAGTGACCCGGTGGGTTTGCACAAGCCACCGAATCAACCTGACCAGGTGGGCCTACACAGGCCACTGAATCAGTGACCCGGTGGGTCTACACAGGCCACCGAATCAACCTGACTCGGTGGACCTACATAGGCCACCGAATCAACCTGACTTGATGGGCCTGTGCAGTGCCACCGAATCAACCTAACCCGGTGGACCTGTGCAGTACCACCGAATCAAGTCAACCTCTTTGAGCAGTGATCCGGTGGGCCTGAGCAGTGCCACCGTATCAAGTCCGCCATTATGTCAGGAGGTGTCACCGTATCAGATTTGCCACTGTATCGGCTCGGTTACCATCGTATGAACTTGCATGTTACGGTTCAGTTTTAAAGGACTCCTTCTGGGAGGTGCACAGTGATCCGACAGCACGGTGAGCCGATGACTGTTCCATTTGTCACGAGATTTAACGCAAATCGCATATTCTGTCAACTTTTATTGGTGATTTCCGAATATGTTTCTGCCAACATGACCGCCAGATAGCTTTTATTGCGATCTAGTGCCAAAGGCAAATATCTATATCGCCATCGGTGCGAACATTGTCCCGGTGGTACCATCTCGGGCCTATAGATGGACACCTATAGGCACCACTCCGACATACGGTGGGCAGGGGTGGTTGCCATTTGGTCGGGTCGTACAACGTGACCGAGTTTCTTCCGGTTTAATGGTTTGAGTTTTCTCTCTCCGACTATAATTTTTTCCGATTTATCTCATATGCATGTGTGGATGAATGAGATGAATAAAATGCTGACGTGGCGAACGTCGTTTTCTCGACATGTCAAATATGTAAGTAAATAGATGAAATAAATAATAGAATAAAAACAAAAGACAGGGGTAACGACAAATGAGAACATCACTAGAAATTAAAGTGACAAAAGTATAAACAAATAATAATAATAAGATAAATAAAATAATAATAATAATATAAATCTCTACCTCACACATTCCACCGATCCACTACCACCACCATTTCAAAAAACCCCACCGATTCACCATTCTTGAATCCCCCACCGGATCATCATTTTCCACCAAATAAAACCCCGCCGGATCACCCTCTTCACACACCGATTCTCCATTAAAAAAAACCAAACCTCAGCTGGGTCGATGGCCATCCCCACCAACCCACCTTCAAATAGACACAGACCACACACTCATGCAAAACCCCCATTTGGCTCCTTTTAAAATATCTCTCCACATTCTCTTTCCTCATTTAATGCACTACCTCCACTCATCATAGCCCCCTCTCTTTCCATCCACTACCACCCATTCTTTAAACAAAATAGCAAGCCACACACACACCCACCGTTCCATACTTCCCACCAACCCATTTTTTTAACATACACACACACACACCCACCGTTCCATGCTCCCCACTAACCCATTTTGGAACATACACAAACACACACACACCAGCGCACACACACCTCCTCCCTCCCATTTAATCAACCATAAGCAAGCAAAAAAGGGAAATGAAGCTAATAAGATAATAATTAATAAACATAAAAAGCAACAATCCAAAAAAAAAAGAATAAATCAAATCCTCTGAAATAAGCTTAAATGTTACAACTTTAAATAAATTTTAAAAATTGCAACATGATAATTTTATATCTAAAAAGAAGAAGAAAAGAAATTTCAAATCAAATGATAAAAAGATATGAATAATTTTAAATCCATTCTAACAACCTTTAAACAAATGCAACAAGTTGAAAAATGATTTCAAAGTAAAATCAAATTGAACAACCTAAAAAAATCAAATCAAATAACTCTATGTTAAATATTTTAACCTTGAACCAAACTCAAATAGAATTCCAAATTTAAGATAAAGTAAAGAGAAGCAAATTTAAATAAGGAAAAATTAATTAGAAGTCCCTAACTGTAATAGGAAGGTCCTTACTGTAACATGATTAACGTATATTGTAATTAGAGATAATACTTACTGTAATGAGTTACAGTTCTATTAGGGACTAGAAAATAAATCAAATATCTGTTAGGGACTCCTAATTAATTTGCCCTTTAAATAAAAAGGAGGTCTGAATCAAATAAGGCTTTATGCCAAATCAAGCAATCAAAAAAGTCAACCAAAAGGCCATTAATAATAGATAAAAATAATCCCAAGTAAATCAAACATGCTAAAAATATAAAAGAATTAAACCAAATTAAATCAAATAATGTTGAATCAAACTCAACTTTTTTTTTCAAAATGCCATCAGGCATTGCCTTTTGATCATCTCATGTTAGGCATAATCAACTTTATATCTTTAGGTACTCCCTTTATCGGATGTTTCCATTACAGGCCACGAGACTCTTTTATTCTAGTGATTAATCAAAGGTTTTCTCTCTCAGAGAGATATAATTAACGTCATTGCGTTTAGGCAACGGCGGGATATTGGTCTCGACCGATCTCCACTTTCGTTTGACTCTCGGAGGTAGAACATGTTGTCACTCACGTGATTGGCACGCCCGCACTCTGCGAGTGCTGATTCATCTTTCGTCTTAGTGACTCGCTTAGCACTAGATGAGATTTGAATTTGCAATATACAGTCATACACACATGAGAACATGATCCATAAATTCAAAAATAATTTGATGGATCACAAATCTATTTCCACACTCTTGTATATAAGATCATGTAAAAAGTAACAGGTGACTAATAGTCTAATATTAATTTCCCCTCACTTCCTCTGACCACAATCAACCTCTTTTCACTCCCACTTCTGAAGTAAGTTAGGAACTTCAAATTGGCTCTCTTGTGCAAATGGGTGTGGAGGCTGGCATGTGGAGAGGACGGGTTGTGGTCCCAGGTCATTAGGCAACGCTATTTTACTTTATCGCGAGTTTGATACTTGGCCCTTGGATGGTAGTATCATCCGAAACCGAAACATTTCGTCTGAAACTAGGGCGATGAACATGCCGATTTTACTATAGCCCATCCGATACTTTAAAAACTATTATTTTAATAGGTTTTGGTCCAATACGACCGAAACCGGCTGAACTTGACCTTTTGCTCCCGCCTTAAGGCTGCCCAAGACACCCAAACCGAGCAAAATGAAATCGGAATAGTTTCGATTTCAGACCTGGGCGATCCCGATATCGAAACCGACACTACCATCCTTGACTTGGCCCCTCTCTGCACTATGGGACCTCTCCTTTATGGCGGGATATCTTCACTTGTTGGGACTTTCTTGAGGGATGGCTAGAAGTGCCTCTTTTGGAAGGACAGATGATGTGGGGACTTCATCTTGGAGTCCTTGTTTCCTTGCCTATTTCATATTGCTGCGTCCCCTCTTGGCACTATTACTTAGGCTTTCGACCACCTCATCTCGGGTGGCTTCTGAGCTCCGACTTTTAGGCGGGATTTCTGTCAATAGGAGCTAGAGAAGTTTCATGGACTTCTTTCTCTTCTCCTCTCTCTCCATCTGTAGATTAGTGAGGATGGATGGATATGGAGATGGGATAAGAAAGACATCTTCTCAGTTAGGTCAACTTATGCAGTCATCTCTGATGGAGGGGTTCGCCATGAGTTACAACAAGAAGTGTGGATGCTAAACAATGTCAACGTCAAGGTCTTCTTGGTTTGGAGGATCACTCATGGGAGACTTGTTAGAATGTGGAGCCCAAACTCTCTAGCAGATCTGCATAAGGGGTCAGGTCGCGGTTCGACCTACGCGGTCAGGTCGCGGGGGTCAAGGGGCAGTGCCCCTTGCGGGGTCTCCGGGGGCAGCGCCCCCAGAAGCTAAATTTTGGCTTACATAAGTGAAGCAGTCGAACACTGCATTCGACTTATGCAGTCGCAGTCAGAAGTGAAGCATTCGACTGTAGCAGTCGAAGTCGGCAGTCGAATGTAGCATTTGACTTATGCAGTGGGAGCCTGTCAGCAGTCGAATGTAGCATTCGACTGCAGCAGTCGAATTTGTCAAGGCATTCGACTTCTCCTTTCCCAGGTTAGACGACTTTGCAGTTCTGAGGCGGTTCTAAGTTAGGGGCTTTTTTGTCCATGTGAATCCCGATTATGGCACCCTAACCTCCCAGTATATAAAGGGGGGTATATTCTCTTTGTATGAGGGTTCTGGTTGTAGTATTGAAAGCTGCTGTGGCCGTGGACGTAGGAAGGCTCTCGCCTCCGAACCACGTGGAATCTGGTGTCTGTGTGTTCTACTTCTCCCTTCCTCCATCTCTTCTCCAAACTCTTCGTGTGAGTTGTGTGAGAGAGGGCTGCTGATCGGGGGGACGATTCCCCAACAAGACTCTTGACCCGAGATAGGCTGTCTTGCTACCTGTCAGACTTGACTTCCACCTGCTGTCTTTGTGGTACTGAGGAGTCCATTGATCACTTTTTTGTTGGCTGCTCCTAGTCTCAGGGGGTGTGGAGGGAGGCTGCTCAAAGGACCAGCTATATCATCATTTTGTGGAGTGAAGTTCGTTGCTTTTACTGGAATGGGCCAGGCCTTGGCCCCACAAGTCGGATAGGAAGGTGTGGTGGCTCGTCCTTCATGCCACATTATGGGCGTTGTGGGGTGAGTGGAATCACTGTATTCAAGAGGGAGTTGCGTGCCGAGGAAGCTATTGTTGACTTTGTGTGTGCGAGAGTTAAGGAATGGGTGTCCACTCTATCTAATGTCAACTCTGATGTATCTCCTGTTTTTCTGTTGCTTTGGGGATAATTGTTTCACACTTTCTTGGTGTGCTCTTGGTGTATAGGTGTTTTGGGGGTTTACTCTTTTTTGGGCGTTGACCCACCTATACATGTACATTCTCAATTTTCTTTAATAGATGTCAGTGGTACTACCCACATTCAAAAAAAAAAAAAAAAACTTGCACAGAAGGGTGAACATTGATCTTGCTACATTTTTTATGCCGTTACCATCCTTGGTCTTGTTCCTTCTCTGAAGTTCTCTCTTTTAGGTGCAACATGATATTTCCCCACATTCCCACCAGTTGGTCGATCTACGACCAAATTCTCTGCAGTGATCTTTGGCAAAAGACAGAGAGAAAGGAAGTGAATAGGTTTGCTTGACAAAAATGCACTTCTAAGGACAATCTCATCTCCATAGGACAAATGCTTTGGCTTTTACCATGCCAGTTATACTTCCTGATTTGACTGGATTTCAATCTTGAAACCTAATTATACTCAAGGTAGGGAACATATTAAGGGAATCTTTGCATGATACAATATTGGGGCTGAGAGTAAGTAGTTGTATCACGTGTGCCCCAATATAAGTATCATTTTTTGTTTCTAAGAGTGGCTTCTTTGTAGTTCATTCTTTTATTTCTCCGATAATCAGGCTATTACACTAGATTGCTTGATGGAGTCTTTCTCACTTTTGATTGTGACTGCTTGTGATGTCATAGTCTGGAATCTAACAAGTTCAGAATGTATCTATTAGATTTGTTTGAAGTTGTTGACCGAAGAGCAAAGCTTGTTGCTAGTGAGTTGGCAGATGAGACTCCTGATTCGCAACCATCAGGTATTGGACCTTTCTACATTAGACCTTTGTTCCAATTCTCTTGCATGGCTAGTAATATGAGACTGTTGAACATTGCCTATATAATACCTTTTCCCCAAGTTTCCTGAGTTTGCTCCTTTGACATTCTGGACTTATTGACTTTAGAGCTCATCTTTTGTTTTTCTGTCTTTCTATTGTGCCAACCAATAGTATCCAGTGGGCGAGAAGTTCAAGTGAGGGCAAATAAGGACAAGGTACTTTTGCTTTTACATTTCTTGCATCTCTCTCTTTGTTTACATGTAACATCATTATGTTCATATCATTAAGTTATGGCATGTATATTATTTTTGCAGAATGAATTGAGACGTTCTAGTAATGAACCCTGGAAACCTAGTGACAATGTGGAGGAGGACAGTAATATGCAATCATCAGTGCCCCATGTGGCTCTTGATGTGACTCTATCTGAAAAATTGGGGACCATCCTTGAAAGTACTACAGCAAAAACTAGCACCGAGCCACCATATTCTAATACAGATGCAGTAACATTAAGCACTGCAGAGGGCCTTGAGAATAGTCCAACCGTCAATGCTACTAATAATGTGAATGAAGTTTCAATCACTGATCAAAATGTAGAAGCTCCCACTGTATCTGAAAATAGAGATCTTGCCATTGAGACTACAAAAGATGTGCCTGAAACTTCTACACCATCCAGGGATTCTGTTGATTTCAATGATGATGCTCCTGAACAAAAAGTCAACATAGTAAATGATACCACCTCCCTAAAAGTTGATCAAGATAATTTATATTCTGAACGGGCGGAAGAAGAAAACACTAGCAATGTCAAAGACAATGACAATGCTCATGCGCTAGAGGCTTCCCTATCTGTCAAGCAGCCACAGGATAAAAAATCTGAGGGTTCTGCCAAGAAAGTGCAAGATCAACTTGATGAGGTAATATCCCATGACTCTTTCTGGATATGACACTAGGATTTGTATGAGCTGCTGTTGTGACTGATCTTTTGTTCATTGGCAGGCACAGGGTTTGTTAAAGAGTGCAATTTCTACAGGTCAGTCAAAAGAAGCCAGATTAGCAAGGGTAAGTTCCAGGAGTACCGTGTTATCTGGTTCTTTTTACATTTTGGTTTTTTATTTAGGAAGATCTATAAGATACTTATTTAAAAAGTGGATGATTTTGGTTGTCATCTTATGTATGTCAGATTAACATATTTAGTTTGAAAGAATGTAGGAAGTTTTCTTGTCTGATGTAGTTCCTGTAGTATGCTTGGTGGAAGATGCTTTCAAGAATTATGAATCTTAAATCTATCAGTGATCAATAGTCATAGATTGCCTTAATCTCTGGCTTCTGAAGTCTTCCGTGAGTTTCTTTGGAGAGTCATGTGTGGTGAGAGCTGGCTTGCCCTTGGAGGCTGATTAGTTTCTCTCATTGTACCATGAGTTTGTTAGATTTTCTCCCAAGAATATCATTTATCCTGGTTGGTCCACAACATTAAAAAAAAGAAACAACAGCAAACCAAATGCAGGATTGTATCGCATGGATTTTGAATGGGTTAATCTCTGGCAGTTCAGTTCCCATTTTTCAGTATAAGCAAGAAGGCTATGTAAGAGTAAACAGAAACAAAATTTGTGAAAGATGTATGGAACTCAATAGAATCTACAATACAATTGCCAATAAAAGGTGCAATATTCTACTTTCAAGAGTAACTCAAATGTCTAGCTGCTGCTATTTATCTAGAGTCTAGACTCTTTCCCAGTTCCCACGTAAGGGAAGACTATATTTTATGGGAATTCCTTGTTTTTACTCTTTTTGGAAAAAAAAAGGTATATATTTCTGTTGCGGATCTTCCAGCTTCCAGTTTGGTTCCTTTAGACTTGCTAGGAGATTTTTGATCCATGAGTTGACCCCAGATCAAAAGCAGAAAACATGAACCCATCCCTTGGTTGCAGTTATAAGTAGTCAAAATCTGCAGAAGGGAGCCATCACAACTTAATTTACTATGATGTTTATTGGTTCCTAGTTCCTAAAATTAACTTCATACCATTCTGGTTTCTTATCCACCCAGCCTTTTAGCCTCTGGAGACGGGTACCTATTTATTTGTTCATTCACTTTAGTCTGCTGAGTTCCTTGGATATGTTTGTGTCACATGACTCACATCCCCAGGTATTCTCTACCTATGATGGTTTTGGATACATGTATCCTTTTTTTGAAGGTCAGTTGAACTTTTCCTGGAAGATTGGATGGGGTATTGAGGTTAAAACTTGTTTGAGAAGTTAGAGTTTGTTATTTGCATTTTTCATTGCTAACTTTATTCATGTGCATCTGTTCCAAGTTCCAACTTTTCCATTTGAGCTACTGACCAATTACTGGAGTCATTTTGGTATCTTAGGTTTGTGCTGGCCTTTCATCCCGTCTCCAGGAATACAAGTCTGAGAATGCACAGTTAGAGGAACTTCTTGTTGCTGAGGTAAACTTCCATGCACATCCTTATGTGGTTTCTGCCAGCCATAACTTCATGTCTAATATTAGCAGCATTAAAGTCAGTCTTTTTTTCCATATTATTTACAATGTTGTACTGTACAGAGAGAACGCCGTAATTTGTACGAAGCCCGCATCAAGGAGCTACAGCAGATCTATCCTTATCCAGGATTGAAGTGACTAAAGTTGAAACGAACATGGCTGATGCACTGGCTGCCAAAAATGCTGAAATGAAGCTCTTGTCAGTTCAATGGATGCTCTGAGGAAACAAGCTTCCACTTCGGAAGGGAAGTTTTCATCCTTGCAGGTGCCACATTTTTCATGATAATCTTTTTGTCATTGCCTCATCCTAACTATTCATGGTAAACATGCTGATAACTCTGGTTTTGTCTATTATTTTCCTGTCTCAGATAAATGTAAATTAGAAAATGATCTTTTAGATTGAGTAATTGTGTATCCGCTAATTCATAATAGAAACTTGGATTCTTGGTCATATTTCCTCTTTAATGATTGTTGTTATAAGACTCCTATTCTGGTTTTCCAGCAGCGTGAGGCTTTAGGATCTAAATTCATTTTATTTGCTACTACTGTTCTTTAATATTGTTCATTGCTGTTGCCTCTCCTGGCTTTTAACAACCATCTGCTTCCACTAGTTTTTATTCAGATGGGACTCGGGGAAGAAATGCCTTGTGTGAAATCGAGGACTCCATTCTTCCCATAACCTCAAGGTTTTCCTGTTTCAACTAGTCATTAACTGGTCTTGTTTTAATAACAAGCTGTAGACGTTATTACACAATGCCTTGGGCTACCAGTGGTAATGCAGTCTTAATAATCATTCTGATGGAGGCTAATGTTAGAGACTAGTTGCCACTTGTATTTCTACCTTCAGCTTGTGATATGTCCTACCTTCTGCTTGTGGACTTGATTAGTTGAGCTGGAAAAGAAGGGAATCAATTTATTTACTTGTTCATATTGACGGATACCATAGGGCTTGCTTTCAATGGAAAAAATTTCTGTTAATTGTGGTAAAAATAGGGCTGTGCATAGTTTGGTTCAAACAGAAAAACCAAACCAAACCGAGTAAACCAAATATGTTTTACAAATATTAAAAATACTTTTATATATATTAAAGATACAAATATAATATTTTACTTTATAATTTTAATGTTTAGTCACCTAGGTGACACCCGCTCTTAGAGAGCCATGACAGTTTGTAAACAAAAAGTATAATTTTAATGCTTAAGCATATAAATGTCAATAATTTTGTACATATTAAAAAAAAATGAAATTTCAGTTTGAACTGAATGAAACCAAAAAATTTTGGTGCGGTTTGGCATTGCACTTTGGTTTGGTTTGGTTTGGGCAAAATCTCCCAAAACCAAACCGTGCACACCCCTAGGTAAAAATCTGTTGGCCTGACTGCCTAGTGTTAGTCTTTGTTTAGATGCTAGATACATAGGTTGTTGTTTCATGGGCATGGATTACCTTAGTAACAAATGTTCAAGTTACACCTTGCTGATATGGCTGTTCAACTTAGCTTATTGATACCCAACATGGCTATGGTTTTTTTTAGGGTAGACTATGTATCACATTTTGGAGGTAAGATAATGCAGTTAACAAGTTGATTTCAATCTTATGGGCTAATAGTTTGATATGACTGGGCCTAAAGTCCATTAAGAGTAGGTCAAGTGAAGAGAATGAGGGCTGTGGACCTTGTGCAGGCATATGTTAATGGGTTGTGAATGGTCAAAATGCCTGATGTGTTGTATATGCAAGCTGCAGCAATAGTAATTGGAATGAGATAGCAAGAATTAGATCCGTCATTGTAGGATTGGAGGAGTATGCAGTCTGTGTTGGGAATTTGGGCTCTTCTTCATAACAGGGAACAGTAGAAGTGGCTAGCCTGCCCATGGATGGCAAAGTCGGCCGATCCGGGTCGGAATCGGCCGACTAGGGTCGGAATCGGCCGACTAGGGTCGGAATCGGCCTATGGCGACCCGATTTGGGGGGGGGGGGACGACCCACCCACTATGTAAGGTGGGATCGGGGTGGATCGAGCAGAATCGGATGGAATCGGACTGGATCGGCCCGATCCAGTCCGACTCCATCCAATTCTTCCTCGATTCCATCTGCTTTACCCGATTCCCTCAGCTTACCTTAGCCATCCCGTCCACTTACCTTATTTACCTGAACATCATTTAACTAAATGTTATTTTGTAGTTTCATTTACTTAAGATATTACATGTAAATTAGGAAGTACCCTCCATTTGAATCCAATAAAAATATCAGAAAAATCATATCTCTTACAAATAAAAAGTCAACTCTCCCATCCAAGAAGAAAATCGTGATTTCGGTGGTTCCAAATTGACACCGAAATCACGATTGCACATGGATATATCCAAGAAGAAACTAGTGCAACTTGTTTCTAGATATGTGTATAATGCAAAGTCCAAATTGACACTTAACACCCATAACAAGTCAATGGACTGTTATCTCTTCTCAACTAAGAAAACATGATCTTGGATATTAACCTAGCTTCCAAAAAGAATAATTAACCTAGCTTCCACTGTGCTCAGCAGTCATTCGACAGCTGCTTGATTTACATTTGGAGTAGCTATCAACCTGAGTTTCACATTGTTAACTATCAAGAAGTTAACCTTGACATTTGTTGGTTGTTTGTCTTATTATTACTATTTCTGGTTCCTGTGGCTTTTGTTAAACATGTCAAGCTGAGGTTCCTCAAAACTGAGTGTTTCACTGCCCAGGCTAACATGGAGGCTGTCATGAGAAGCCGGGAGCTAACTGAAACAAGGGTGATACAGGTATTTGAGTTCCTATTTCTATCCTCTCATTCTTGATGTTGTGCTGTATCAATTTTGGATTTTTAAGTATTATGATAATAATGAACTTTCCCTTTTCTGCTGATGTATTTTTATTAATTAGGCTCTGCGGGAGGAGCTTGCTGTTGCTGAGCGCAGAGCAGAAGAAGAGCGTGCTGCGCATAATGCTACTAAGATGGTATTTCATTGTAACTTTGATCCTGTGTGGTTTTATCCTTTGCCTACACTGTTGCTAACTTTGTTTCCCACATAAAAAGGCAGCAGTAGAGAGAGAAGTAGAATTGGAACATAGAGCTGTTGAAGCATCGAATGCTCTTGCTAGAATTCAGGTATTTTAGAGCAGAAGTGTCTGTGTCTAGTTGAAAATGTTTTGTTGAATTGACTTGTGTAACTAATGTTTCTTTTTTATCTAGACTAGCTCAGGTTTAACTGCTTCCTTTTTTTTTTGCACATGAAATGATAACACTGTCAATGACATGCATGGTATTTTTTGGATGTTACACCAATAAAATCCAGCATAGGGCAGTAGCAGTCACTTGATGATCTTTTGAGCCCAGGCCAGTATGAACACATGACTACTGCTTCTTGCAGT
This sequence comes from Colocasia esculenta, assembly GCA_014218235.1. Lineage (NCBI taxonomy): Eukaryota > Viridiplantae > Streptophyta > Magnoliopsida > Alismatales > Araceae > Colocasia > Colocasia esculenta. The sequence goes on along the minus strand of CM024754.1, from coordinate 1,357,751 downwards.
AAATACTGTGGTGAATAATGCCACAGGGTGCAGGTCATGTCTGAGACAATGTTTACATTTTAAATTTACTAGGTGCTTCATTTATTCAACTGTTTCTTTGGAGTTTCAATTGAAGACGTGGTATGCATGGCATAGGAAAATAAGCCTTTCTTGGGGTGCAGTGGGGTTGGTGGTAGCTATGGTTTCTTGGGATGGAGAATCTGCAGTATTGTGAGTTCTCCAGGTTCATGTAAGGGTGTCAGCAATTCTTGCCTGTGAAGCTGTGGGTGGCAGTGCCCAAGGCAGATTGACACCCTGGCAAGGCCTGTGGTGGTTGCTTGGAGTCATGACAATGTCAGAATCTGTTGTATGTTGAACATTATTATCAGGGGCCACTCTTCTTTGCCATGGTTACTAGTGATGGTAGGTTTTCTTTAGCGTACTAACCTTAGTACATATGTACCATATTTCCCATTCATTTTTGTTAATTCATGCATGTGCAGAGGATAGCAGATGAAGCACATCAAAGGCAATGGAATTGGAACACAAAGTTGCATTGCTTGAGGTCAAATAACCTCCTTTCCTGTTTTGGTTGACGTAGGACAGAGATTATGATGGGAAAAGTTTAACTCTTCATTCATCATCTAGGTAGAATGTGCATCACTTAATCAAGAGCTTCAAGACATGGAGTCCCGTGTACGGCGTGGTCAGAAGAAGTCTTCTGAGGAAGCAAATCAGATTCTCCAGGTGATGAAAGCAAGAATCTGTGAGCCCTTGAATAACTGATGGCTTTGTTACTAATCTAGGACGTGTTTGTACTAACTCTTTGTTATGCCCTTTGACTTTTATTCCATGGCTACTGTCTTGTTATTGGCTTTACTGTTTGCATAACGACATTGAGCCACTTGACTCTTGCCCCAAATAGCAGAGATCACTTTACCTTCTATTTAGGTTTGCTCTAGAAAATTTCTTGGGTTTGTTGCATGGAATCTTACACAGTAGTGGTGAATGGCCATCGACCTTTGTAATATGTGCAATCAATTGAAACTCTGATACGATCTAAAATCATAAGTTCATATCAGGGAAGTTCACCAGTGATGAAAATTGTGCCTATTACCCTATTACTGTTTAGAATGTCATCATCTTTAAGTGTTATCCATCAATCCATATTGGCCCTGGATTTAGTAAATGAGTCCATGTTCTTTCTTTTATCCTTCTTTTTTTTTGTTTACACTGATGACTGGCTATTGGATGGTCTATATGTATGAACTTGCATCACTGAGATGATGGGTGGAGCACACAGTTGAGATTTCCAAATATCCTATACCTGTTACCAAAATCTGACACCATTTATATCAATTAAAGTAATTCAGCAGTATCCATTCATTGGGAGCCATATCATAAATATCCTTCCTTGCCAAATTTAACATATTTTGAACAACACTGCCTGCAAGTTAAGCAACTAGTTAGAAAGGGGAGCAAAGAACGTCGCCAAAGAACACGTCGCCATCAGACCATAACCTGTTATCCTCAACACATGTTTCCAAAGAAGGCGGAGGAAGCCGTTCAGGTGGAAAAGTTTTGGCTGAGGGACTCAGAAATCTTGCCTATTGTGGAAGCCACATGGTCTAGTCGGGGCATCAGGGGAATGCTATGGCTATCTTCATCAGCAAATTGAAAAAGACTGCACACGCATTGAAGGAATGGGGGGACACTGAGAGGCTTCCTGGTAGAGGAGAACTCCATTTTGATGCAGCTTCAGGTCTTGACCACTTGGAGCTTTGGAGGAGGCAGGGCTGATAGATGAGAATGACAGACAGACCAGGACTTCCCTCAGGCCCCATTTTGATGAGGTTTTGATTAGGGAGATCTCTTGGAAACAGAGATCCCGAGAGAGATGGGTGAAGGAAGGGGACAACATTACCAGTTTCTTTCACAGAATCGCCTCAGGTAGAAAAAAGAGAAAGCAGATTCACTCCATTAGGGAGGGGGATCTTTTATTGTGGAAGGATGAGGACATCAGAGGGGCTGCTAAAGACTTTTATGCTAACCTATTTTCTGAAGAGCATGATCAGGCCGGATTTTGGTGGGGATCTGCTTCCTTGCTTATCTCATTCTCAGAGTGCTGATCTTGTCAAGCCATTTGCAGAGGAGGAGATTAGACATGCAGTTGTATCTTTGGCTGGGGATAAGTCCTTGGGGCCTAATGGATTCCCTATGTTCTTTTTCAACATTGTTGAGAGATCATCAAGCAAGATCTGTGCGTGGTGCTTAAAGAATTTCATGGAGGCAGGGTTCACTAAAGGGGACTAGTAAAACCCTCTTGGTTCTTATTCCCAATTAGCAGGGACCTACGCACTTTAACTGATTCTGCCCATCTCTTTGTTGAACAGCTTATGCAAAATCATCTCAAAAGTTTTGGCGAGCTGGCTGGAAAGGGTCTTGGATGGGATTGTTGATGAATTCCAAAGGGCTTTGATTAAGGGGAGGCATATTCAAGATAATTTCCTAGTAGCTCATGAATGTATATTTGATTGGAACGAGTGGAAAAAGAGGGGTTTGGTGCTCAAGTTGGATTTTGAAAAAACATATGACATAGTTAGTTGGGGCTGTCTCCTTTCGGTCCTTTCTAGAATGGGATGTCAGCCTATATGTATTGACTGGATTAGAGAGTGCATCTCTTTTGCCTCTTTCGCTTGCCTCATTAATGGTCAGCCATCCTCTTCTTTCTCCAGTGGGAGAGGTCTTCGCTAGGGGGACCCACTCTCACCACTCCTCTTTCTTCTGGTGGCGCAGGTGTTTAGTAGGGACTTGGACAAAAGTGAGAAGTCAGTGGTTTCCAGGTGGGCCAGTCTACATTCTCTATCACGCACCTTCAGTACGCTGATGATACTATTATCCTTTTCCCTGATGTGCAACAACAGCTAGTGGACATAAGATTAATGCTAGATATGGTAGAGGATATCACTGGCCTGAAGATTAATTACAACAAGTGTCTCATGGTGGGGATCAATATGAATGAAATGGATACCAGGAGAGCAGCTAATCTTTTTGGTTGTCAGGTAGATACATTTCCTTTCTCTTACCTGGGGCTTCCCCTCTCCCCCCAAGACCCTTAAGATGCAGCGACTAGAAGGGGATTGTCCATAGATTTGAGAATAGATTTGCTAGGTAGAAGGCAAAGGAACTTTCTTTTGGCAGCCATTTGGTCTTGTGTAGAGCAGTCTTGGATGGTTTGCCCACTTATTGCTTGTCTATTTTCAGAATTCCTAAGTCCGTGGCAAATTCCCTGCAATCTATACAAGCAGGCTATTGCTGGCATGGTAATGTGAGGAATGGCAGGGGGTGGCATGATATTCCTTGAGGCAAAGTTTGTATTCCTAAAGAGTTAGGGGGCCTTGGAATCAGGAACATCAGGGCTTTCAACATGGATCTTCTTTGTAAGTGGTGGTGGAGGCTTGGATCAGAACAAAGGGGTACATGGCAAAACTTAATGAAGCAGAAATCTTTGGTTCGTCCAGAGTTTGGGACATGATTATACCACCACTTTAGAGTATCTCTGGTTTGGAAGGTATTATCCAGTGTGCTGATTTCTTCAGAGCTAGTATCTGAGTATCTTTGGGGGATGGCCAGATTTGCTCCTTTTGGCATGATAGGTGTGTGATGACACATCTTTGGCAGGTCTTTTCCCAAAGTTATTCTCCATTTCCTCTTCCTCGTCCGCCACTGTTGCTTCCTATTTTGAGGACTCTTTTGGGGGGAACTTGGGCACCAACCTTTCGGATGAACCTCTCCTCGCCTCCTCGGCTGAGACAAATAACCTAGTTCAGCTCCTCTCTACTTACCCATTTCAGGCCATCACCCTCACCGAAGGACTCTTGGGAATGGAGATGGGAGGAGGATGGGATATTCTCGGTTAAGTCGGCATACCACATGCCAGGGTTTGCCGTCGGGCGAATCGGATCGAATCATGAGAATCCCTATTCTTCCGATTCGCATGAGAATTGGACCGATTCCCATCGATTCGCATGCGAATCGGCCCGATTCTCCCAAATCAGAGCGGATTAGAAAATAACCGATTCACCCCGAATCGGTGATGTGGCGAACCCTGCCACATGCTAGTGGATGGAGGGCTTATGCATGAGATGACAGATCAGATTTGGGCTTCAAACATGGAATGCAGAATCGACCAATCCGATTGGGATTGGCCAATTCCAGATCAGATCGGCCATGGCCGATCCTAGCCGTTTCCGGCTGATTCTGGCTGATTCTAACCAGCCGGAATCGGCCCTAGCCAATCCAGGGGGCTAATCCGATTCTGTTTTCTATGCTTCCAAGAGCCCTGCTAAAAGTAAAGGTCTTCATCTAGAGGGTTTCTCATGGGCATTTGCAGACCTGTGATAACTTTTTGTGTTCCTCCAAGATATTCCTACTCTTTGTTGTCTCTACAGGGAGGTAGAAGAAGACATGGATCATATATTCTCAGCCTGTTCTTTTGCCAAAGGTGTCTGGGGTTTCATTGGGCAATGTATTGAGCTGCATATTCCTACTTTTGACAAGGTTCACCTTCTTCTTCGGGACTGGAAATATCGTTGCTTGTACAAAGGAGATCGGGTGGTTTGGTGGCTGATTCTTCATGCCACCCTTTGGGCCTTGTGGAATGAGAGAAATAGTAGAACTTTTAGGAGAGAAGCGAGGACAAAGGAAAACGTTGTCTTTGTGGGCTAAGCATTTGGGAAATGTAGATACCCGCAATTTGTGTTTGGGGAGTTGAGGTGTTAGTTCTTGTTGGGGGTGGGCTTTTTGTGTATAGAGGTTTTTGTTTCTTTATACCTCTGCACTTGTACATTCTTTCTTTTATCAATATTCCCTGAGGTACCATCCACATTTAAAAAAAAGGGTTAAGCAACTAAAAGAGGTTATTTGATGTGTAATGAATTGCTGTAAAATAACACATTTCTCATCTTTGAAATGTCGTAAATTACTTTACAGCATTTTCCTTGCATTTGGAAGGCCATAAATTGTTCAATTGCAAAACTGATTGAGCCTTGTGACAACCTCTCTAACTGGTTTCATTTTTTAGTTCAAAACTACCAACACCAAAGTCAGAGATTTTATAATCGGTGATTTTAAAAGAGGGCTTTTATTTTCGTGGATTGTAAAACCAGTAATTTCAGTACAAATATTTTACATTTCTTATGATTCATCGATGCCCTAAGCAGGCTTAGCAGGATTCTTTCTTAAAGACCATATGTTCATGTATGCCTGAAACGGACACACTTCATAATTATTGTTTACTTACTAATTCATGTAATGTGCTAGAAGCCTAGAACTGTTCTTATAAAAAAAATCATAGGAGTTCACCTTCTTTTTTAGCACAATCCAGATACAGGCATGGCAGGAAGAAGTGGAGCGTGCACGTCAAGGTCAGCGAGATGCAGAGAGCAAACTTTCTTCTTTAGAGGTAAATAATTTGATATTCTAAATTGACAACCTTATTGTTATGGTTTTGAGAAACCCAAAGTTCAAGAAAGAATTGTAAGATGATGATCTATCATAGGTGGAAACTAACAACAAGAATTTTCAGTAAGCATTGTTCTTTTTGAAATTTAAGTATCTTCTGCCTGCTTTCTTTTAGTCCATCCTTCCTATTTATCCTGTAAATATGGTCATTTGTTGAACAGTTAAAAAAATTGGCTAAAACTTGCTTGTAAACCTAGTAAACATTTATTCAGAAAGGAATTTTTTGTAAACCATTGCTACATAAAAAATTGCAGAATTATTGACGCACATATCATAAGGAGTGTCTTTTTGCAGATAATTGCCATTTTTAAATATGTGTGCAAACACAAATCAGGAGTGATAAATCAGCCATTTTCATTTTAATAATGGTTTATATGTGGAGGTTCCTATTAATAACTTACCTGCGTCATAAAGTCGGTAACCAACTTTTACATAGTGCAGGCAAATGTGCAAAAGATGAGAGTGGAAATGGCTGGCATGCGAAGGGATGCAGAACATTATTCACGCCAAGTGAGTCTTTATGGTATTATGTGCTACATTTTATACCTAAGGATTTGAATCTAGCGTTTAGTTTCTTTATTTTCTATTCTACCTCCATGTACCTCCATGGTTGTTGCAGATGAAATGAAACACACTACATAAATTGTGTGGACTAATTTATGAAGTTTGCCAACGTATCGAAAACAGATTGTTTTTTCTAGTCCTTCTATTTTTATTTAGCATAATGTTCTGTGAATGATATTGGCAACATATTGTAGATTTTTTTTATTTACAAAAACATTCTGTTTTCCTGCAAAGTGAGAGGTGGCCAAATTGTGCTATCCTTGTAATCCATGATAGTATTACTGCATGAACAGTTATATCTGCTGTGTGATTCTCATCCACTTTTAATTTGGAATCTTGGATGGAATGTACTTTTGAGAAAGGTATTAAGATTTACATGAAAATTTAGAGTTTAGCTTTGTTGTAAAGTTAAAAAATTAAATTTTGTCGATTTTCTCTATAGAGAAGTTTCAATCTCTACCACATAGATGTTAGATAATCTGAAAGACCATTCTGAAAGCATATTCATACACAATAATGCTTGAGAGAATCAATGCTGAAGATGGTATATCCGTTTGGAGAATATGGGATATCCTTTTGGTCATTATAATCCAATTCTCCTAGAGATGCTACTGGTTTATAGAACAAGAAAGATATTACTGGTTTACAAAATCCTTTGTTACAGGACATTCTTATCATTCTTCTACCATTTGATGTGCCAAATAAAGGGGTCTAGTTATCTCTGCTAAGTGCTCCCCATGGGAGGAGATTTGGCAAGATCTTGGATGTTGTTGTCATGTTGGTGCAATTTTCTCTCATTCGTTTCTCAAATTTGGGTATTGAGAACAGGCCCTAGCTAACTGTAGGTTGATGAAACAACCTGTTATCCTTAATAGAAGGCTTGTACTTTCTGATTTCCTCTCTTTATAGGAAAAGGAAAAAAATGTCTTTTTTTCCCCCATCAAATGATGATGCATTTTATTCATTTTACAGGAACACATGGAACTTGAAAAGCGTTACCGTGAATTAACTGATTTGTTGGTATGTGAGTCATCTAAATTTGTCCAGTCAGTGATGTATGGAACTATGGATACCATTCTAGACTCATGACATATGATCTTTTCCTTCAGTATCATAAGCAAACTCAGCTTGAAGCAATGGCTAGTGAAAAGGCTGCAGCTCAGTTCCAGCTGGAGGAGGCCAAACGCCTTCAAGAAGTGCAGGTCTGTCTTTCAGCTGGCATATAGGTTCCAGTTGGACCCATCTTACCTTTTCTTGCTATTATTGTGGATTGAAGTATGATGCATTATTGGATAAAGGTGGAAGCAGAAAGAAGCAGAGCTTCCCGTCGAACATCATCGTCCACGTGGGAAGATGACTCAGATTTAAAAGCCCTTGAGTAAGTTAAAATAATTAACCACCTGGAGTATTTGGATTATTTTAACATTTATTATTGTCTCACTACAGGCTTTTGGCAACTTTCTCAACCTTTCAGCTTGAAGTCGTTTGAAGATCCTCATTTCATAATTCATACTGAAAATACTGGGCATATATCAAATTGTCAACATGCAAGATAATGTTTAAGGACTCATATCTATAGTTAACTCCTCCATAGTTTTAGAAAATGTTTCTTTCAGTCTCTTGATTAAATCCTTCCTTTCATGTGTTCTGTGTGGTTTCTACCACAGTGCCAGATTACAGTTCAGACAAGTAAATAAAACCCAGCCACATTCAAACCTGGGCAATGCCTGCCCAACCAACCCGAATTAACTGTGTTACCAGGTGCATACATGTTACGTCAACATTCATTATGTGAACCAGAAAGATATTTGTTTCCATCAGAACAACATTCTTAAACTCAATCTCTAGTTACCCTCACATGCCTGTCCCTCTCCGAGCATAGCTAAATATTGTAATACTGGTGTGGAATGTCTTATATTTCCTTCTGATCATAAGGGAATGGCTAGAACTGTGCCTGGAGAACATTTAGTTAAAATAAAAGTAGTTGGTAACAAGCTATGCGCCTAATTCTTTTGAATGGTGATTACAATGATTTTGCTTTTTCATATAATTGATGGTATTACCAATCTGTTAATTTGAAAAAAAAAAAACCCGAAGGATGGACAAGTATAGGATCTATATGCTCCAAGAAGCTCCCCTGATGGAAATAAGACCACCAGAATGTTGTGGCTTATAATGCTCAAAGACCCATAATGGGATGTACACATTAGTACATTACTAGACTAACTAGTAGATGTGCTTGAATTGAAAACTGTCTTTGATCCATGAAGAAATTTTTTTAATCTTTTCCATGGAGGGAGACGGTGCCTGTGTATATTCATGTTTACAATAAATGATAATGATTTCTCTTTTATTAATCATGTATGCTTGAAGCTTGAACATTTTTTAAAACTGACTTGCAGGCCTTTGCCATTGCACCACCGTCATATGGTTGGGGCGAGCATACAGGTAACCATCTCTCTCTCTCTCTCTCAAACAGATACATGCAGAAGAAACACCCCTTCCTTGAGTCCTAGTATTTATTTTAGCTCCCAACAATAAAGAATTGATCACACGTTCATTTGATAAATCCTTGTGCCTATTACTAGTTTTCTCATTTCTGGGGTGTTTCACCGAATAACTAGAGACTGAGACTTGTTGGGCTTATACATAGATATACATCAGCATTTTAGGATTAATTCCAAGGTACTATAGATTATAACGGTGACATCTGAAAGTCTGTAATTTCATATCTTTTTTCTCCTTGTCATGTTAAAAAAAGATCTCCTTGTCATGTACCTTATAAAATTTCCATGATCTCCTGCAGTTGCAAAAAGCTGCCAAATTATTAGATTCAGGAGCAGTTAGAGCTACTCGATTCCTCTGGCGGTATCCGACAGCACGAATCATCTTGCTTTTGTATCTAGTGAGTTTTGATTTTGTTTTCTTCCACCAAAAGTTCATGTAAAGAATATACTCCTGATGACTCTTGTGGAGCATCTGAAGCTATAATTCAATTTGCAGGTATTTGTGCACCTCTTCCTGATGTATCTGTTGCACCGCCTTCAGGTATGTAAAATTTCCCAAATCAGTTTCACAAGTTTCATTACTTATGTGCCTATGTTAGAAGTTAAGTTTTGAGGTCTTTATATGGTTGCACCTTTTGTGGAAAGATAGGTGTGTATCTTAGACAATCTGTCCTGTTCTGCTGGTCAATGATTTGTGAAATTTTCTTAAAAACAAACTGGTTCAAGTTGACACTCCATTTTCTCCGTAGCTTCCAGTTTACCATATTTGACCTTGTTGCAAATCATTCAACTTTGCTAGCCTGCGTATATGATATCTGCTGACTATTCAAGGACTAAGCATTTTCTTCTAGGGTATAGGTTTTTGGTTGACCGACTGGATCAAGTTGTTCATGTGGTTTGATTAGGAGGGGGGACATTGATCCAGAACCATGCATGTTCATCCTGGGCCATTTTGGCATGGAAGCTACCTTGAATGAGGTGGGCCATTGGGAAAAGCCAGGTTTAAAAAGTGGCCCAGCTGGTCCACCATTGAAATGGGCCTGGCTGATGCTTTACAATAACTTTCCTGAGCACTGGTCAATCCCTGTTCTTGAAGCCATCTTCCGGACATGCTTTTAGAATCCAACTTTAAATCTGGAATCAGCAAGGCAGGCTATGGTTTTGATTTAAGGTGCTGTTTGGGAACACTTTTGGGGGAAATTTTGAGTCCAAAATTTTTGACATGACTTTAGTGTTTCCAAACACCCTTGCGCAACAGTGGCTTGCGTGTGGGTGAGATTTAGGTGGAGGAGAGATATAGAGAGAAAGGAATATTTCTCTCTCCTCAGTTCAAAAGTGGGCCTCTAGCCACTTTTATAGATTTTGAAAATGACGATGGTGGCGGGGTTTAAAGACGACGAAAAAAATGGAGTTTTTTTTTTGTCTCCTTGCACCTTTCACGTGGGTGCACGGGTGATGAGACACCTGCACAAAAGCTGCCATTAATGATGCCGAAAGCGTGGCTCCATCGGTGTCTGAAATGAAATCAGTGTTAGCCGATTTTTGCTTTTTTAAGAGCATTGCCAAACAGAGTCTAAGATCAAAACTGGCCACTTCTGGCCTGCACATAAGTTTTGGTCAGTTTGTAGTGTGTTCGTGCTAGTTCAGTATTGATTTTAACATCTTTATATTACTTTGATATGAAACCAGTTGGTTCAACTGCCAAAACTGGTTGAAAAGGACCAGTTTCAAGCTGATCTGGCCATTTTTTTAATAGCACATTCAAGCTTGAGGCATGCCCGTGAACAGCATAGGGTGGTGAATTAGAAAAGTGATGGAAGATGGTTCCTTATTGCCTAGGGAAGGATAATGTAAGGACTGTCACTAAAATTATTTGACTTTTCTTTTTCTTTTACTTGACAGTCCCCACGGATACCACCCCACAGCCAACCCTTCATTTCTTACCCTGTCTCCACCCCCTCCTTGGGGCTCTCTCCAAAACTGATCTCTTTCTTTGAAAGATTTTCAGCTGAATTGAGTCAGGTCCATAAGAAGGATAAAATACCATGAGGGACTGGACCACGCCACCTCAAAATTACTCTACTGGGCCTGGGTATGTCCACCTCAGTCCAGGCCCAGCTCAGGAATGTACCACATGTGAAAACTTTTGGAGATAGACAAAGGCATTTGCTTGGTGTGGTTCCCTTGTTTTTCTCATTTGTTTAGGGATGCGATTTTGTGGACCTCAAAATTGCTCTCTGATATAATTCTCTTTAGATATTCAGTGTTAATGAATTGAGAAGATAAAAGAACTATTTCTGCCTGTAAGTTCTGCACTTGTGCTCCATCTGCTTCCCATTGCATCTCCATAGGTTTCTTCGGTCCATCCACACTGACAGAAAAGTTATCTTTCTATCCTTAGCTGAAGAGCAGAATTCGAATTGCTGTTTAACCAGCTTCCTTCACTTCTAAGGTGCCATTTGGGAGAGTGGAGGTTGCCACTTTTAAAAAAGCCAAAATCCCACACAACTTTTTGAAAAGCAGCCCCATACCCGCTTTCTGTGTATCAAAGCTGATGCACAATAAACTCTCTCTTTACTCTCTCCTCTCCCCACTCTCTCTATTCAAATCTACTTTTGAAAAATCTAAAATCCAAAGAGGACATTTGGTAATTAGAGGGAGAAAAAAGTCAGATTCTAATCATTGGAATATGCTTTTTCACTTTTTCACCCGTGTTACCAAACACTTCTTAAAAGTAATTGGATGTGGGGCATATGCAGAGGCATTTGCAATCACTCCAAGGCACATGAAAATCTGGTATTTCATAGCCCTCTTACCTCTTAACTATGTGTCACATCTTTAAACATCAATGTTTTTTTGTAAAGTATCTTTAACATCAATGCTTATTCTTGGAACTCATGTCTTGTGCTAAGGTTTCAATTACTCTACTTTTACTTTGCACTGACTAATGTAATAGATGTCATGAACTACCATTACTTAGTTCCCCACTTCATGCACACGTTATCCATCTTGGCATTCCGAGGCCAAACATTTTGCACCCATACTTCTGAACTATCTAATATCTATCACCTGACCTTGTTTGGGACATTATCAAATTGGCTGTTCTACCCCTGCGGAGTCATTTATTCCTTTCAACTGTAGATTATATGTGCAATTAGGTGCTTGTTGATCTCACGATTGAAACAAGTTGAAAGAAAAAGTGTGCAATTCTTCCATGAATCAACATGTGCATCTGGCAAGCAGGTAGCAGTTGATGATAAAACAAAAGGAAATTAAGTAGTTTTCTTCAGTTCATCCATTCTGATCCACTTGACGTATTCAGTGTCTCTTTCCTCATATATGTGAACCTTTTCTCTAAAGCTGTGAATTACAGTTACCTTGTGTGTTCTGTTTCTGTTCTCCAGGAACAAGCCGACAGTTTGGCATCTGGAGAACTTGCTGCATCCATGGGGCTTAGCAATTCAAGCTTGCCATGATATGCAGCTTCGCCTCCAATCCCACATTCAAAATCTGGCTGACTCTACAAAAAGGTTTTCCTTCTATCAATTGTTTCTTTCCTTTTTTCTTGATTGTGTAAATGTTACTCCACAAATCAGTCTATGTATCCATTCTTTGGAAATCTCGTATATTCATAGCAGAAAAAGAAAAGGATGAAAAAGGCCAAGACCCCAATTATGCAATCTACAGATTTACTGTAGCAAAACACGCGATTAATCTATTACTAGTGCAATAGGAATTATGTATGTTTGGCCTCCAACATGCCAGAACTTGGCTTCTTTTTCCAATTTCCTTTTGCTTGTAGACTTAATGTCAGTAGCAGCTGCTGGAAATCTAGTGGCAGTCAAAGATGTAAAGTAGCAGGGTTGTGTGTACCGGTATCATCTGCGCCGCCCTAGAGATATACAGTCTATGCCGTTCAACTCAAAGTGGCTAAGGGTGGATTTACGCACAGATGTAGGTTCTAATCTAGAATTCTGAACTTTTTATTACAAGAAATTTCGTTTCAAGATGACCTCTAGCACCTTGGAAACATGAATTTGTCTAAGATTAATTTGCTTATCTGCTTCCCTCATTAGCTGCTTATGATCATAACATGTCACGCAGTATATAGGCCTCTTGCATCTTTGCAAAGACAAGAAGTTGTTTAGTGCCGAAGATGGGCTTGATATATCACCAACTAAATGCTCAAGCAAACCTTGCACATATCTGCCATGATTAGATGAACGCCAGTTTTTTTTCCCGTCTGCAATACCTTGCTGTGGAGAGTTATAATCATTTTCGTTTCTGCCCCTTTTGGCTGTGCTTATAGATTTATGCTGCATAAAGCTGTAATCATTCTGATTTCTGCAACTCTTGTAGATCTAGCAGACTTCTGTAGAGTTTTTCCTTTTCCAAATGTATTTGTCTGCATATACAACGTTTTCACAGGAAAAAAGGGATTTTCAGCGAATATAGTTGCTACATACCTTACTGATGAAAATAGCTCAAGATACGTCATCTCTGTGACAAAACACTCCTCTCACTTAATGCTTGGCTTTACTCAACATTGTTTTAGATAACAAAAATGGGCTTATTCTCAGCATCCATCTACTTTCCTAACATGGCACTGAAATATTACGATTATGTGAACAAAATCTATTTGTAGTATGATAATGGAGAAGAATAGCAGAAGTCATTTTCACATGGCAAAAAGATATTAGCAGATACGTTTGCAAGATTGGTGATTCTTTAATTAAGTACACAAATAGATGTGCAAAAGCTCCTCATAGTTTTTTTTTAATTATTTCTGGATCACAATCTAGATGGCTAATTTATGTTTATTTGACCTGTCTGTTTGCTCGAGTTTTGTTGACTATGCAAAGTGTACTACATTCTAATTTACGTTAGAATTTGGAGATTCTAGCAGTCAATTGGAGTTTGTGCATCCCTTCAAAAGGAAAAAGGTGGTGTTTGTTCACAACCCATGGTTAGGTTTGTCTCTGTAACCAAGTAACTCACTATATAGTAGCTGGCCTAACTGAACCCATGTTTTTACGTCTGCTCATATAATGTCACGATAACATGCTGGTAAGTTTACTATTTGTACCTAGCGTATTACAGCTTTTCAATTCTGATCGTGTACCAATGAGGCTAGGGCTTAGCAGTACTTGGTGTTTTTCACACTCTCAAAATAGTAGAAATATAATATTTTTACCCTCTTTTAACTTGTCAGACTTGGTTTCTTCTTTGAGAAATACTTATTATACTTATTCAAGTGCAACAGTTATACTTTCACAAGTTCTTTATTGGGCGGACACACACACAGGCCATCAATCCCATGGCCAATCAAAGTTTGTGAGCATGCGATTATTACACTTTCACCAGTGCAATAAATCTCTACAAGTGCAGTAAGTATCACTCTTGGTCCTTGGTCATGGGTGATTATATTCCAACAAGGAAATGAGACTATTGAAGGTGGAGTCATTGTAGGTATGTCCTTGCAAAGCATATATGCATGCATAGTCTGAGAAGATACTATGTTAATTTAAACTCTCAAACAACGATCATTGCTGCTCTCTTTGGCAGTAAACGGGTGTAATCTTTTCAACTCTACGTTTCTCCTTATCCACGTTTCACCTCTCTGTTTCTTCCTCTACCCTCTACGCCCCACATTAATGCTAACAACTTTTCGTGCGCCACTGTTTTCTACCTTTGGCTCTTTAACATGCCATTCTGATCAAGATCACAATTGTGAGAAGTGTATTGCAGTATATGTTATGGCATCAGATTGTGACAATCTTATAGGCAATATATATGAACCCTCGTCTTTTCTGCCCCATTTACTTGTACTTATAGCTCTGTTTTATAGGTTGAGAGGAGGAGAGATGAGTTTAAAACTCTCGCCTCTAGAGATCTTTTTCCGGGCGGTTTCTGTTGCGAGATTTCTGGAATGAGTTGCCATGTTTACCCTCGTCCGTACGCTGATTTTGCGGAATTGGACTTTCAATCTGGGTGGTATCTACTATCCATATTCTTCGGCCAGTCACCGAATCGGAGGAAGTTGATTTCCAAATGGATCCGAACCCCTTCCTAAAGTCTACTTAGACCGCCTTGCTATTGGGCCTACCCCGCAGCTGGACCGGAGGTTGGAACAGAGCTGGCCCATCACAACCTTATATAGAGCAACTATATATGAACCCTCGTTTCTTCTAAAATGGAAGAAGCTCTTGATTTTAAATTAAGCAGCTATGCTATCGCTATCATTCCAAGACCCATAGGAGATGGTGCTAGCTCCATATATATTACCTTTCAAAAATTTCTTCAAATTTTTATAGAAAGTAAATCCCTTACCTCTGCTCCACCCAAGGATGACAGAGTCGGGTCGGGTGGCTGGGTCGGCCCCAGCCGATCCCGACCCCGAGTCGGGTCGGAGTCGGGCTGAGTCGAGCCGAGTCGGGCTGAGTCGGACAATGGATTTTGCAAACTTAGTCTCGTGGGTGGGTGGGTGTCCCCCCCCCCCCCCCCCCCCCCAAGTCGGGTCGTCCCAGAGTCGGCCAACTCCACTCCGAATCAGGCTGACTTTGCCATCTATGGCTCCACCAGCATAATGACTCTTGGCTGTGTCGACGTCTTGGTGCAAGAGAGGGCCGAACTCCAATGGTTAGGAATGAGTGGAAATTCACCACCTGTCTCATCTTTCTCTTTCCTCTCACACTCAAATTTTTTTTTGATGTTCCACACAGTTGCCATCCGTTGTGTTTTGATGTATGTAGTTGAATTCTGAAGTTGCATTCTAGTAACCATAATCGTATTATGGTACTACTGATGGTTGCATTTTGATGCCTTAGTTGTATTCTAGTGTTTGGAGACATAGGTAAGACATGGATCTTGTATGGTTACCTTCTGGTGTTTGGAAACATAGATCTAGTGTGATTATATAGTTGCATTAATTGAATGTCTGAGGACATAGTTGATCTATTATACAGTTGTGTTATAGTATCCATGATTGCATACTGAAGAGAAAACTTAAAGAAATATGAATTTCAAACTTGAAAAAGTAAGTAGAAGGGGAATCGGTGGCAACCCCGAAGAAAAATATGGCAAGTGGATGAAAAGATGTGGATAGAGAGAGAGAGAGAGAGAGAGAGATCAGGTAACTTTGGGGTTTGGTCTTCTCCTACAATTAAGACTCTGTAACTTTTATGATATCGTAGAGATACGGTGTTCAAAAGCAGTATCCCAAAAGGTGATACATTGGTCACTTTTCCTACACTACTCCTAAAAAGTCTGGACGGCAAAAGCTTGTTGCAACAACTCTCCCATTACAAAATTTATAATAATTGCGAGTCTCGTTGCATGCTAAGCGGTCATTATCCTACAGTAAGCAATTGTTTCCACGACAGAAAGATGGGGCATTAACCTAACAAAGAGCCCAAGACATGTAACGCAAAAGTTGAAGCCGGGCGTTCCTGGTCGTAAAGGTGTTCCTTCTTTTACATGTAGGTTCTAACATGGGCAATAGTTTTTTAATTGCTCTTTCTAGCGACCAATTCTTCCAACATATCAAGTTGTTAATTAGACATGTCTTGCCTCTTGACGAAGGAAGCAGTAGCCTCAGAAAATTGCAAAGATGTCCGGAACCCTGACGATGCATCATGCAAAGAGACATCGCAATTATGAGACGCAAATTCCACTCGGGCAGTATTCTTATCTCCACGCCTGTTCCCGTTACTCAGATTTTTTGGTATTCTAAGCTCAACCGGTGGCTCATAAGGAAGCCCCATAGTTAAGCTTTTAGCTGTATGTTCATTCATTAAAGATGTTGTCGTAAGTCCAAATCTTAACTATGGGGCTTCTTCCATCTTTGGAACATCAAAAACTCTGATTAATGCAGATCTATTCTTCAAATATACGATAGTAAATTCACATATCTAATATCGAGTCTGAATCATAAATAAGTATAGACAAGTTCTAATTACCTTATGTTTTACAAGGGATCTCTCGTGTTTGACAAAAGAACTTAGCTCTCTCCTGGATCAACAAAATAAACTTAATTTTGTCATGAACCTAGCTACCTCGCGTAGAATAGTTAGATAAATATGCAACAACAAGACTAAGGTAATTAATTTGCTCAATTTTTATATCAATGGCAATTAAGAGACATCAGTATAATTCTCATTGCACATGATATAAAATGTGAAACATGCATATAATTTTTTAATCGTCATTTGTCGACATACTCTGCCGTGTAGCTACAGGTGGAAGTTGATAGGACAACCACTCTGGTAGCTGCCTGCAGTGCTTGATTGATCTCCTCCTCTCTCGTTAATGACTTCATCAGCTGGGGGCAGCGAGGAGAAGGCAAAAAGTCCCGTCCACTTCGTTTAACGAAGAGTCCGGATCCTCTCAATACATGGGAGGACCGGACTCCAGCAGTCACTAATGGAAAGAGGAGGTTTGGGTGTCTTTGCCTGTATTTTACAAAAAAAATTCAAATAGAAATGTGAAAATTTTTTCAATTTTGAGCTTTTTTACAAAATTCTCTCAAATCCCTCTCTTCCCATTGGTGACTGCTGGAGTCCGATCCTTCCATGTACTGAGAGGAACCGGACTCTGATCGCGCTAGTTTCCTACTCCTAGGGGGACTAATGAATGGAGAAATACCTAGTGCACACCTTGGTGTGCACTAAGCATGGCACACCCATTAAGGGTGTGCCATTTGTCTTTGGAATGATTATAATATCTCTCCCATCCCATTTTTTCAAATTTTAAAGACAAATGACACACCTCTAGTGGGTGTGTTCAAATTAATACACACCATGAATGTGTACTAAATATTTCTCCTAATGAATGACATCTCTTCCCTTCGCCGTGGGAACAAACACATCAGCTGGTCTTCTTCTTTGGCGTCCACACGGTTTTGAGGTGGCATTCATACAAGTGTGAGGCCTTGGTGTGTTGCCATGTTAACAGTGGCATGTGGCCCTCGGCCCACAGAATGATACCATAAGCTCCCCTCCCCCCGTGCTTCACACGGCATTACGTATCTGATCAGCTAACTCTCCATGGTGGGAGATATCATCGAGTCGATGGGGCCCCAAAACTTAAAAATAATGTTGGAGCTAATTGATTAGACTAACTCATCAACTTTGTCTTTTGGTTAATTATAAGATACGGAAACATGACATGACTTGATTTGCTTTTCTCCACTTCTGTTTAGTCGTGCGTGTATTGCGTACGTGGAGAACTATATGATTAATTAATTACATCTCATTCTGTACTCTCATGTGGAGTCGTCTAGTTCTTTGATCAAATGATTCATTTTTCAGGTGGTTTTCAGGGTTTTTTTTTTCTCCCTCAAAGTTTTCATATCTAGACATCAATCACCCAAACCACACATTCTCAAGTGATTATTCGATGAAACGCCACTAAAAATTAAGGGAACTAGAAAAAAAAAAAAAAAAAACCCTCGGAATGTTTAGAAGAGGTCA
This sequence comes from Colocasia esculenta, assembly GCA_014218235.1. NCBI lineage: Eukaryota > Viridiplantae > Streptophyta > Magnoliopsida > Alismatales > Araceae > Colocasia > Colocasia esculenta. The sequence goes on along the minus strand of CM024754.1, from coordinate 1,339,708 downwards.
CGAAAAAAGTTTTTTACCAAATGATATGCAAGTATGGAGAGGTACACGTCCATCAAGGGTTAATCCCTAAACGTGATAGATCGTACATATGAGTTGAAAACTAGAAAATATCTTCCGTTGGTCCAATATTGATCAATATACATATATATGGTGGTAGTAAACATTTGTGTAGTGGCTTCGTTTGGCGCCAATAGCTAGAGAATAATCCACCTAATCATTCTTGAATTAATGCTGAAAATCCCATTCAACAGGGCATGTTTAGGGTTTACCTGATTTATATGCAATCTTCGAGGTGTGTAGATCTGGAGTTTTTTCGGTCAAGTGGGGTAAGGGCAATACGAGTATACGGAAAGTAGGAGCTGTCAAGTCTTGATCTTGGAGTTCACGAACACCAATATCTGAGTCCACAAAACCACACGAGACGGAATTTCTTCGTTACAAAAAAAAAAAAAGCATGTCTAGGATGGAAAATTTTAAAAAAAATTGGATGTGTGAACATTCTTCTCTTCTTGTAGATACGCATCAACAGTGGGAACATTCAAACAACAGACTTGGTGTACAAGGCCCCGCAGAGACCAGGAGATGAGACTTAAATTTATTTCGAAAGGCAAAGGGAGGAGAAGACGGGGAGAGGAGGGAGACCTCTCCTTCAATAACACACCGCCCCTCCCCACCCTCCTCAACCTACTCTTTAATTCCGGTCATTTTCCTGCCTCGCTTTGCCCTGCTAAGGCCATGCCCACAAGGCCACGTCCATGGAAGGAAGCCAAATGACGACCGGGCAACTCCTACTAGTCACACAAAGTATTTACATAGAGATGTGGACGTCGTGCATATCGTACGCTACTGTTATAAGAACAATCATGCATCCGGGGGATGAGCTTGATTAATATTGGAGAATGCTTAAGAAAGTTTCAAAGTCCTGTTTGGTGGATTAGAAAGAAGAATGCTACAGGACCTAGCTAGATGGTGGCATGGCATATATACTTGGATCGGGGGCCACCTACGTATACATATATAATTGCTTAATTTCTAGAAGTTGACGATTGGGTCCTTAGAGATATCTGTAGGTTTAATAGGTATTTTGTGTCATCATCATCATCAGAGTCTTATCCCATTATTTGGGATCGGTTACATGAATCATTTTTCGTCAAAGATTTATATAGTGTTATAGTCGTTTTTAAACTCAAGAAATCCAAATCCTTCCTAATAACATCACACCATCTCATTTTAGACCTTCTCCTACCTCTTTTAATAGCATCCACTAAAATTTGATCGCATCTTTTAACCAGCGCCGAGTTAGGACGACGGAACACGTGTCCAAACACATAAGTCTATTTTTTCTCATTTTTCTATCAATTAGAGCTATCCTCAAATCCTCACGGAAGTGCTCATTCTTAATCTTGTTTTTTTTAGTCTTACCACACATCCATCTCAGCATCCTCATCTCTGCTACACATATTTTATTAACGTATTCTTTTTGTACTGTCCAACACTCGGTGCCATATAATAAAGTAGACATCACTGTCGTTCCATAAAATTTTCTTTAAGTTTCACTGGTATAAGACGATCGCAGAGGACTCCTAATGTACTTCTCTATTTTAACCAGCATGTCTTAATCCTGTGTGCCACATCGTCATAAATCTCTCCATTTTCTTAGATGATAGATCTCAAATATCGAAAATTACTACTATTAGAAATAGGTATTATGTGTATTCTATTTAATTGCTAAGATTTATGGCTAAGGCTCAAGCCACATATATATAGCGAAGCTTTTGAATTGCATATATATTGCAGTACGTAGCTAGGGGACATTAATTTGAGACCTTGCATTATATATGAGGATGCCACACCATGCATGCATGGCGTGATGAGAACCCCATATATTAATATATTAATGTTGGATCATTCTGACAATTTCTGGAACCATTTCGTCACTCAAGCAAGTCTAATCGCTCTGCAAGTAAGGGTAATCTGAATGGTTCAGATTCAAATAAAATTTGGGCTCTGAATTCAAGAGTATTGGTGTACGGACAATACAGCAAAAGACTCAGATTTATAATTATATCAATAAGCAGAGACTGATCTTGATTTCAATCATGTACAACATCATCAAATTAAACGATTGTTTACATGTTTCTCTCTATGTAGAAGTTCACTCCCAAAATCTAGATATTGAGGGGAGGAATTAAAACTACAGTATATAATACCGATTCATCTTTCAATTGTCTAATGTAGGATAATTTTAATATGTACGTCTCTGCATGCACTAGTCTCCTTTATATAGGGTAAAGATCACGTGAATATTAATAATGAACGATATAACACCATAATTAGGATATAATTTATTCTGATATCATGTAAAAATTCACCCCTAAAATTTAAAATTAGAAGAAAAAAAGACACCGCACTATATAAATACAAATCTACCTTTAAATGATCTGATATTGGACAATTTCAACACTCTGCAAGTGGGCAGCTACATGAATCCTCCCAACTAAATGCATATTGTAAACCTGATGGATGTGACGAGAGCGATTGTAACGAATTATTCACAAACAGCTGTTACTCCTTTAATTCTCTTTGTTTAGCAATGCTTTCCTCTTCGTTATTGGTACAGTTGTACCCCGGCCCTCTGATTTGTGACGTCTATATATCAATGCTTGATGTAATGGGTCCTTTAACCCTAAAAAAAAAATAAAATGTTAAGTTATTAGATGAGCTGTCGATTGCCTATATGTCGCCTCAGAGTTTAGAGCCCCCACTCAGTGGTTAGGAACGGGGTGCATCACACTAATAAATTAAAAGATGGGAGAAAATTGGCAGCATTTAAGACATACGTACATCAGAAGAGGTAATTAACAAGTGAGTGGCATGGTGTTCCTAGCTACCCACCATGTAAATCCCGATGTGAAGGGTGATTCACTTCTTACTTTTTTTTTTTAATCAAAAGCCCAAAAGAGCCAATTTATTATATATATAAGGGGAAAATTCTGAAATCAGAGGTGATTCACTTCTTACTTAATTTTTAAGGTACTATTCCTCCCGTCATCATGCATCCTCCAATTGGTCATGTTCTAAGTTTGGCCAAAAGACCAAAGCAATAAACACAAGTTAACGGTACGTTTGGCTACGTACATTCGAGGAGTATCTTAATTAAGTGGTACTCTAGATCTATTAAGAGAGTACGCACAAGTAAATTTCCCTAAGAAATATTAATACGGAGTTGAATGATCTGAACTCATATATCATTGTTGAAGGTGAGGACAGTCCACACTTGTCGTTCATCCATCATCAGCCAAGCTCATGGCAAAGAGGATGGAGATCCTCTATTTCATTATCCTATATATACCACAATATACTCCACTCATGTTCATAATAATTGGTACTCCAGCAGCTAGGCTCATTTAGCACTAAAATGAAGAGTGTACTTCATCTTTTCATCATACAATTTTCTATTATTTAACCCCATCCAAACATATTCTTTTGCTGGCCTAATATCTTATAATTTATTTTTTCCTTCAAATATATTCTTTTGAGGGTAAATTCTACTATTAACTTATGATGCCTAAAAAGATGTAATTCGAAGGAAATTTGATTTTCTTAAGTTTAAGACTAAATAAATGGTTAATGTGCAAGGACAAAAAGTTAGTTATAAAGGATTATATGATCAAACAGTACTACTTAAAGAAAAAATTTTAAAAATATCAAGACTTTAAAGGATAACAGTTTTAATTTTAATCTTTATAATATTTTCAATTACTTTTATCTCCAAAACTTGACCATTTAAACATATATCAATCTAAGAAACATAAATTTTTTTACAAGCTATACCTTGATTTCCACGACCTATTATCATGCCATCTTTCTATTATATCATACTAGATAACTACCCGTGCGATGCACGGAAAGTTTTTAGATTTAAATATATCTTAATTTATATATATATATATATATATTAGTAAGATTTAAAAAATTTTAAAGTGATATAAAATTATTACGGATAGTCATTTCTTAGTGGTATAAAACTACAAGTAGAGGACCCCAGTTGGGTCGATCGGTAAGAACTCTTGTTTAAAAGCAAGAGGTCCCGAGTTCGATTCCTGGGGAGGGTTTATCTGATCTACATATAATCCTCGAGGTGTGTAGGTCGGGGTTTTCCTGGTCAAGTGGGGTAAGGACAATACGGGTACACGGAAAGTAGGAGCTGCCAAGTCCTGACCTTGGAGTTCACGAACACCAATCCTTGAGTCCACAAAACCACACGGGGCGGGGTTTCCTCGTTAGCAAAAAAAAAAAAAACTACAAGTAATTATCTTACCATTGGTATTTTTAGACTTGCTTTGGAAGATTTAGTAAGATTTTAAAAACTATAATGGGTAGTCATTTTTTAGTGGTATAAAATTGTAATTTTTTTAAAAAAATTGTGCAAGATTGAACATGTCGAGTTTAGAAAGTTTCTTCACAACTTTAGGTGAGAGACTTGCCTTATTAAAATAGGTGCATTAAAGGAGTGAGGTAGGAGATGTATTTGTGAGTTTTGACAGAAATAAATTTATCCTGGTGTTGCCACGTGGCAGCCCCAAAACTGAGAATTATAATATTAGTATAGATTGGTCATACTCATTATATATATTCTATTGATGGCTTGAAAAAAGAAAAAGGAAAATAAGAAACATGAAGTAGACCTGCCGTGCTACGCTTAATGCTAGCTTCATCACGCACAAGATTTGAGAAGAAAGACAGCTGGATCAATGAAATGGGTGGAGTATTTTGTGGTGGAGGAGAATAGGGTACAGGATCTCCATAGCGTATGAAACGGTAGGCAGATACTTTTTTTTCTTTCTTATTCTAACGTTTACCTCTCGAGTGGAAATCCTCTCAATACTTGGGTAGAGGGTACTCTTACAACACTGAGAGGATATTTTACAGAATAATTATTTTTTTATTTTTTTTTACATTTAATTTTCAATTTTTCTGTAAAATATAATGGATCCCTCAATCCCCCTCATTAATATTAACTAATATTATCCCATCTATTATATATACTGACGAGATCTCCACTCTTATCTCTTTAGATGTAGTTTTTGGATCAGTATTGTTTGAAAATATTGTGAGAAAAGTAGATTTGAGATTTTAATTATTGAAATCTTTATTTTTTTCACTCTAATTTTTAAATGATAAAAAATGATTGTAAAATTTTTAAAAATAAATTTTTAAAAATTAAAAGAAAAGTGGAGAGAGATAAAAAGAAGAGAGGGTAATAATGAGGTCTTAAATTTAAAGTTTCAAAAGTTGATTTCTATACTTTTTTTTGAATATTTTAACTTTTAAAAAAGTAAAATCATCTAAATTATATTCCCAAACAGTGGGTGCATGCCGCATGGATTCTTGGAACAGAGTGATCGGTACCGGTCAGGTCTCACCTGTATTACCAGTGCGAGAAGGGAAGGACCGAAGCGGACATCTCGTGTCGGGGGAATCCAGCGAGCCTTGGCACGTTCTGCTGGCCTGGCGCGTGTGGGTTGGCCGATCTAGCAAGCCAAGGTACAGAAACGTACGCACCTGAAGAAGACGACGACGACGAAGAGAGAGAGGGGGGAGGGAGGGACGAGCGCGCGCACGAGCGCCACTGCACATGTCCATGCAGCGTCTGGGCTTTTGATCCCGCCTGCATGGCCCCAGCTCCCTCCCCCGGATTCATGAGGCCGGCGGGCGGCGACTTTGCTCACTGCGTTACTCATCTTTGGGTCCCCTTCGCCACCCCCACCAGCGTTAATTAAAAAAAAATGACTGCAGCTTTCCTAAAAGGCGACACACCTTTACCTCGCTTCCACTTCTCTCCAATCTGCAAACCCTCTTGGCTCCCCACTGGGCCTTGTCTCCTGCTTTCATAATTTTACCCGAGGAAGAAGAAGCAACCTGCCAGTCTGGTACCGTTTCCTGCCCCACGGCGGCCGGATAGTTGTTCATGGGGAAGCTACCCAATGAGACATACGCCCCAAGTGGGGAAGTTCGATGGAAGTAAATATAGCAGTAGAACGTGAGGCCACATGAGTCGCTAGTTATGAAGCTTACGCACGGATTGATAGGGATTGTCTACTCCACTTTTTGATCTGTATCATCTATGCAATTCACTTCATCGTAACTGGCCCTTTGCGTTTTCAGATCTAGCACATTAAACCAAGCCCAGACATGGTCCCTGCTGCCACCACAACCAGACTGGCCAGCCCTCAATTAAGTTTCACGGTCACCAAGAACCAGACCACAAACAGAAGGAACGAAGGGTGTTTGCAGAAGAGCAATCGAGTAGAGGAGCCAGAGCGAGGGAAGATCATATCTTTTTTCTCGGCCTAATAACGTAATCACGACAGAAAGCTGAACAACCGCGGGGGGTCAGCTTCTTTTTACAATGCCTCGGGTGTTGGGAAAGAGAGATGACAAGGATTAAGGTACGTAGAAAGAGAGAGAGAGAGAGGAAAGAAAGAACTGATCAGAACCCCCCATGTGGCTGGCATATACGATGTAGTAAAGATTTTTACAAACCCCGCCCCATAAACATGACGTCTGCTGGGATCCCTCATGTCGACAGCAAGAACAGGAAATCCAATTTAAACTAACGAACCGCGCGCCACCCATCCATCTCACCGCTATTTATTTACTTCATCGATCGATCCATTTAACACCACCCCCAGAATCCTTCCACCACCATCGATCACCATTATAGCTTGGGCACACAGCAGGTACCCGTCGTCGTCATCAGCCATAGACAGCCTGGCTGCGGTACCGGGGCGCGATGGAGGGCGTCTTCTGCATCTGCAGCTGCTCGTAGAAGTGTTTGATGAACTCCTCGGCCTTGCTATCGACCTGGCCGTCCGCCTCGCCCTCCTCCTCGATGGGGAAAGGCGAGTCGGTGATCCTGAGCTGCCGGCCGGAAAGCATGGGGCTCTTCCCGGCCGGGAAGCCCCAGAAAGGAGCCGGCGACGGGGTGGCCATCACGTCGGGGGACTCCGGCACCTGCAGCTGGGAGTTGATGATCTCCAGGGCCTTCCTCACGGTGGCCACGTCGTAGTCATAGCCGTAGTTGTTGGAGCGGTGGTGGTGGTGGCGCTTCCGCTTGTTCAGGTGGAAGGGGTAGGACGGGGTGTTGCTGCAGCTGAACTCCACCTCCCGGGGGTTGTAGTAGGACAGGTTGGGGTCCATGGAGCGGCAGGTGAAGGCGGCGTAGTAGCCGCCGCCCCCGGTGCTGCTGCTGCTGCCGCTGTAATGGTGGTCGGGCCGCTGGGGGTCGTCGTGGTGGTGATGGTGGTGGAACATGAGGTTGCCAATGGCCTTGCCGGCGATCTTGCCGCGCTTGAGGAGGAGGTGGAGCTCCATCATGAGCTTGCGCTTGGAGAGCCCTTTGCGGATCATGTAGTAGACGACGCGGACGATGTGCCACAGCCGCTTGGCCACGGCGGAGCTGCCGTTGCTTTCCATCCCTCTCTCCTCCCCGGTGGGTGGCGCTCTCTGCATGTCCATTTTTTCTGACACAGGTTTGGTTTTACAAGAAGAACAAGTAGGAAAAGAAGAGAGAGAGGGAGAGAGAGAGAGAGAGAGAGGGGAGGGGCTTCCTTGTGTTCTTGGGTTTTGGTACGAGTAAGAGTGGGTGAGAGGTGGGGGTCTATTTAAAGGTGGGGAGAATAAAATGGCCCAATTATTATAGAGAAAGTTTAAAGGAAAGAGAAAAGAGAGAGGGGGAGGGCAAAGGGGGGATACGTGTAGTAGAGATTACTAGAAGCCCCTTCATGATTTGATGTGTAGCTACGTTGGCAACTTTGGAGAAGTATAGATGATCATGTAAGTTATGGTTCTACATCAGATGTGGATGGCCACACCACACGTTACAGTCCCAAATTAAGACACCTAGCTCGATCCCATTCGACAGGTGGGTTTCCTGTGTCGCAGAAATATATATAGTTTCTCGCAGGACCCTCTGATCATGGCCGCTCCAATGGTGCTCTCTCGAACACTATGCATGCGTTGGGGTTTGATCATGATGCTTATAAGGAGAGAAGTTGAGAACTCTACTTATATACTTTATGTTTTTGGCTTTCGGCATTGATCTAAACGTTGGAATGGGAGAGTACGTAGAATGAGTTCTAAATTGAAGAAAATTATGTGGCTACGTGTGAAGGGGATTCGATAATTAATGTAGCTACCTAAATAAGTCATTTACCTCTCCTTGATATTTAGTGAAGGAAATAGGCGCCAAAAAGTTGCTTTTGACATAAAAAAATGTTGGCCAAACATATATAAAGTTCATTGCACATACATATTGCTCAAGTTCTAATTAAGAGAAGTTACAAGAAAATGACCACATCCGCATCAAGATTATTTTCATGACTAGAGGCACGTCTCTGTGGTACGTGTAACTTAGTATATACAATATCCTATTTTGTGGGATAAAAATCAATGAGCCTTGAACAGTCGCGAACCGTAGGATGTCATGGGAATTTGAGAATTCAAATAGCACTATCCTTTTGCTCTCCAAGAGTAGGATTTGTAAATTAAGATAAATAAGGCATCAGGGGTTAATTTGAGATGAGGATTTCAAAATAAATTCTCTAATATCTAAATCAGTATGAGTTGAAGAGTAAGCAAGAGGAAGAGAGAATTGATATTTAAATCAGTTTTGCCAAGTTATAGGTCTGGCGAGATAAACTCTAGATGAGCTAATATCAACTTCCGAAGTTGAGTTAACAGGTGGAGTGTAGACAGGGACGGATGCAGAGAAGAGTCAGTGGGGTCACGTGACCCCACTGGAATTTTTTTTGTTGCCAAATGTCCATGTACGTTGTATTTTTTTAGAGTTTTTTATATGGGTGACCCCACTGAAATCTCACCCGAGGGTGACCCGATCCAAGATTTAAAATCAAAATTTCTCTTTGCACGTCTCATTATTATTGAAATATTTTAATATTTATTTATATTATTATAATATATATAATTATATAATATATTAAAATATAATTTGAGTGACCTCATTGGACAAAATTTCTGTATCTGTCACTGAGTGTAGACCGATCAAGTTAATTTTTTTATCTTGGCACCGATCAAAGTTATTATCTCGAGAGCTACTACCGATGCCCGAGCTATCTTCTTAGCATCAATATCGATATAAGGGCTCTCCTTTAGTCGGCAATTAGATGTTCATGGTATATTTGAGCTTTCGCTCACAATTGGACTCTTTGAGGTGAGCGCCTATTTAATAACTGGACTTTTATCTAATGAGTCAGATTTTAGTATTTGGGTCTTTCACTAAACGAGGGTTATATGATTGAGATTTTTCCTCTCCAAATCTTAAACTAAGTTACAGATATATAGATAGATAAGTTAGACCTTGGACGTAATTGGTTTGTTTCATTGATGTACTCCAGCGCTGGTTTAAACAATGTATATTTTAAATTGTATATAGAGTATTCTTTTTAATTATATCAAAAAATTTAAAAATTTTGTTGATATGTTAGTATATTTAGGTTAACTTTTCACTAATTCTAATTTCTAATTAATGAGCATCGATTATAAATCAAAATAAGAAAATCTTAGTGCCACATAAATAATTACGATAATCCTATCTACACTATCTTAATTAGATCGAGACAAACTAACAACCGGAAAACTTAATTACTACAAAAGACGAAACGATTACAGAGTTTGTGATCAATACTTGGCAATCAAACAAAACAACACCATTAATCAATCAGATTAAAGTGAGAAACTTAATTTGGACTATAGCTTCAAGAAGGATATATATATATATATACACTTCAATCTATTCTATCATGCATCCCCATTTGCATGCATCTGCCCGTGCAAGTTCGCCTGACCTCAATCTATTTGGATTCCTCTCGAGCTTAGTCTGCATGGATCCATAAGCATGCAGATTGTTCCAATAAATATGTAGTTCTAACCAGAACTTAGTTCGGGCCGGAATATATATGATCTGCCGCTCAGCTCCAACCCCACCTAATTCAGATGTCGCAACCAAGGCCCGTCGGCGGCGGCTGGCGTTCGCGATTGGCCAGCCCGAGGTGGCTAGCGAGGGGGGAGGTGAATGGGAGCCACCTACTACGCCCACGTGGCAAGAAGTGGGCCCCCCTCCCATAAATATAGGGACGTGGACGTTACTCGCTAGCTGTTCGTCTCGTCGTGAGACCGGTTGCTGTTGGACGGCGATGGCGTCCGGCTGCCAAATCAGACGGCCCGCTCGCTGATTGGTGGATCCGAGTTTGGTGGGGCCCGCGTCACCAGATCCGCCCACTCAGTGCTTCTGGTTGTACCCCCCACGCTCCCTGCTCTCCGAGGGTAACTGAAATCTCTGGTGGGGTCCATCCATGTCAAAAAATCCGAATAAGAAAAATGAGAGTTTGCCACCCAAACCCTTAAAATTAGATAATTATGATATGAGATATTATTATAATATCACATATTATGAGGTGATAAATTTTCATTAGATTTGCAATACTTGTTGCAAATTAAGAATTTGCACCAAATTGTTCTCGTCCAAATGTATCTATATATATATCTAGAAATATTTGTCACTTAGACATATCGATTGGATAAAAATTTCCATGTAAACTGATGGACATCTGATTTGATTGGTCGAATGTCAAATATCACGTATTGTAGAGTCCGACACTTAACTAATCAAATCTAATGTCAACTAATACACATCAATTTTATTATCCGATCCGTCCGATAATAAATGTTTCTCGTATTTGACTGTCTAATCAGCTAATGATGAATCCAAAGAACGACACGATACCTCTTCATTTGCTCATTCTATTATGATAAAAGAGGCAAAACAAAAAGTGACAAAAATATTGCGCCATAGTAATGTTCAATTATATAGTCTAATCTTATGAATTGATATAGACAAATAATTAAATACTAATATCCACAAGGCTGAAAAATCTCGTAATTATAACCAAATAATGCAGATGACATCACATGAATGATTTGCACTTACAAGGTCAGACCAAACAGCTTCTCAGCAGTGGAAAGCAGCCAGCAAAAAAAGTTGAAATTTGTGATCGATCATCTCAAGCAAAGCATATGAAGCTGTCTTTTCATAAGAATCCACATCAAACACATACATATATGAACATATATATGTAATTAGAGTTTATGAATATACATATATACTCATACTTTGACAAAAGTACATGAAAGTGGGGTGTTCATGCACATCCGGAATTGATATGATGCATAAATCTATATATAGTTGGCAAAAACGAGTAAAGAAGTACTCTGATAAATCTAGCTTTCATCTATATGTCACCAATAATACGTACATGATTCAAGATAATGGGAGAAGCCAGCAAATTGCAAATGGGGAAATGATGGAGTATTATGTTGAAGTGAGAAGAGAGAGGCACCCATGGCCATGGATCAACTCCAACTCTCCTATAAATGGGGAGAGTGATATATAACTCAGAGAGCGACGCATTTAAATGATGTTTCCCAAATATCTCCATCATTCCCTTCCACTAGCATAAAATAATGCTATTTGTTGATAAGTCTTGGAGAAATATGGAGGGGGGTGACTAACATAATTGAGGAGGGCATGGAATTCAAAGAGTACATGTGCATGCATTTTAGTGTTATATATATATATATATATATATATATGATGCTTCTCATTCTTAATTTATTATCTTCTTTCAAGTATGAGTTTTCCTCATGAGCCCAAGTCTAAGTCTTCCCAAGGACGTAATCATACACTGTTTGCCACCCCAGCAACTGAAGAGGGGTACTTCTCCTTGGTGGTCCTCACCTTTGGTGGCTGATAAAGAACCACAAGTGAGAGCAAAGCAGCCGGAATCCATGGCTTTTGGATTCCAACTAAGGGATCACCAATCCTTTTGGTTAGGGAGATGCATTTGGATAGGTATTTGCATGGATCAGCTAAAGAAAAGGTGGGTGGGTGGGTGGTTCTCATGTACTCCTCAATTTTCATGCATTTTGATAATACAGTCTCCCAAGGTCATCATATATAACTGTGAGAAATACTTATTGCAAAATAAGTCTTCTAATAAAGTTGATATAGATTGTTAGAAAACAATCACATTGATTGATGGTTTGATAAGATCCTTCTTTTCTCTCTCTCTCAACTGATATGATTATTATACAGCAATTTCTTGTATAACATCAAGCATAGGTAATTAATCAGAAAATTGGGCTTAGCTCTTTTGATTGTCCCCTCACTAGCATTAAATAGATTTTGAATAAGTGTACGTACATATAATATAGTGGCCTACATGTTTTTAATTTGCTAGTTAAATCCAGGATGCAAATGGTTACTTATACATTGCTATACGACTGACTTTTGTTTCTTTAAAAATCGAAATGCAATGCCGACCTTATCCTTTTGTTTATTGTCACACATTTAAGAATGAATTATCTAAAAGATAAATTATCCGATATAATTATACATCTCTCTCTTACTTTTTATTGTCACATCTTTTAAGGCTCTTACATCTGATCAAGAAGTAACATGTATAGCACAACATCTTTCAAGTACTCTCTGTCATTTAACGTGTATACATGAGGCATGATCAGTTCTTTTGGTGAGTATAAATAATTGACATAGTACAAATAAAGTCCATGCCAATTCATGATGTAAACCCTAATAAAGGAAGGAGGAAGAGCTACAAATGTTGGAGAAATATCTCGCACGATCTGTGCAAAGCAATGAGCCAGTTGCTGCCTCATTAAAACGCATGCTTATGTCAGGCACAGAAATATAGGAAAAGCTGGCTATTTAATGACCACCAAAAAATTCCATTCATTCTTCTACTTCATTGAATGCCAGCTGAATGATTGTCATAGAATGAAGTGAGGGTAGGAGATCACTATTTCTTTGCGTACAAGGAGCTCTACTCAAACAAGTTTAGATCTTCTACGGCATGCCCTCCTTAGACTGGACTGATATTAGCGGTATCTTTGAACAGGTTTAGGAGGGAGGGGTCCAAGCAAGAAGGTATACAAGTACTCTTCGATCCCTCTTGTGCCCAGTTGGAGCAGCCAACATTCCCACCACCTCCTCCTGAAGTTTGTGCCTCTAGAAGATCTATGCCTTACAATGGATCGACATCTCGAGTTTGAACTAAATGATTGCAATCGCAGTTTGCTGTTTTTGTTATGTTACTTACAGGACACGAGACAAACGGAGAAGACGAAGATACCGAAGTACATATATATGCAGCGTCAAATTCCTGCTGACATTTTTATCAATTAAGATTGGAGTTAACCATGCATATATATAGCATGCATGGGATTTTCATACCCAGTTCTCCAGCTCCAGCTGGAGGAAGATATGGTGGGCAGCGGCCAATTGCAGACGGAAGGGAAGTAACTAGGGGTGTACACGGTTCGGTTCGGTTCAGTTTCCTTCATTTTTAGAGAAAATCGAACCGAACCAAATTCAGTTATTGAACCGAACCGAATCGAACCGGTCCGGTTCGGTTCAAACCGAAATCCCAACTGTTCTAACGTTTTTGGTATTTTTCTGATATATTTTTTAAGTTTTTCTGACATTTTTTTAGCATGTTTTATGTAAACTTGGCAAAAAGTTGGGTTTTTGGGTGGTCGCGAGCTTCGAACTCGCGACCACTCGGCGCGTGAGGGCGCCGTCGCGCGCCCTCCACTGCGCCACCCCTTTTTTGTTTAATTTTATTATTTATATAACTATATATTCTGTATTCGGTTCATTTCGGTTTCTCAACTCCAAACCGAACTGAACCGTGAGGCTCATAAAATCGAACCGAACCAAACTGAACCGAATCGGTCGATTTAGTTCAATTTTTCGATTTGGACCAAAAATGACACCCCCTAGAAGTAACAGGTATAAAGCACATATATCCAGACCAGCATGCACTCGCGGTTTTATACGTACGAGCTTCGGCCCCGGCCCGACATGACGGGGAACGGATCAGAAGAGGAGGCACTGGCCTGTGTGTGGTTTTTAACTTTTCTCAAAGGAAAGAAAGCAGCTGATAATTATTAGATCGAGCCGGTTGCATGAGCTTTGGTAGAGTCATGTAGAGCAGCGTACCTGCTTTTTGTAGTTTATAGGTTACTCGTGCAGTACTTATCCATGTGGTTTAGTGATGTCCACACAAACGCTCCTGCTTTATGCTCCCCTAGCTTTATCTGTGATTAAACAAATGGTAAGGGACATAGGGAAGAAGTTCCACTCAAATTATTGCTCCTCTGATGATAACACACCGACACACACAGTAGAGAGAGAGAGAGAGAGAGAGAGAGAGAGAGAGAGAGAGGAGAGAGAGAGAGGAGACTGTGAATGACTGTAACAGGTAACTTTGTCCTTATTGCAAAAGAGATCCTAAATATTTGAAGAGCAAACTTAATTAGTACTCAATTAACAAGATCAGATTGCTTGATGGAGGAGTAATAATCTCGAAAGCTTTGTCTTTTGAGCAAGGGAGTGATTACAGGGGTCCACGTTTTAATTGTGTAAAGTGTACCTCTGCTTCTCCAAGTCATCTCTCTCTCTCTCTTCTCCAAGTCTTCCGACTTGGTATCGAAAGGGAGGCGCCCGTAACCACGACGTAAGTGCGCATGGTTTCAGACACTGTGGGTTACTGCTGTGTTAATGGCATTGAAAGTTCCCTAATTCTCTTTTACATATTGACGACGTAATTCATGTCCACAGGGCCGGTGAGATTACAGATATCTATTCTAAGGAACTTGTGTACGTAAATTTTGAGCATATTACCAGGGAAATGTATAATTAGTGCATATATATATATAACTTACATCTGTTTTTTAGACGGCAACTGACTGCAAATATATTTCTATGCTATGACCCCCCCACCCACTCCACCCCCCCCAAAGTTACTTTGCTGGTTGGTTAGACAAGTAGAGGAAAAGAAGAAGAATTCGATTAAACATATATAAAAAAGGGCCTTAATGCGCCATGAGAGAGGCGAGCACACCACTCGTTTTCCCCCACCGCCATTGTTAGTGTTGGGACCTCCATTTCTGACTAAAAACTGATCAATTTATTTGATAAGTTTGAAGATTTCAAAGCCTTCCCGGCCCACCTCCAAACACCAATTATTAAGCATTTGTGTTTGATTGCTCCCCCCTTCCGACCACTTGGCCTCCCCCTCTTAATTAGCACCCGCCCACACCCATGGCAAAACCACTGCATGCATCTGGCGGCGCCTCTCTCTTTGGCAAAAAATCTTCACACACCCCCCCCCCCCCACCTCCATGGCCTTTCAGTGCTCCTTTTTCCTTGGACCGGCCGCTGAGGAGAAGCCTTAGGGAGGAAGACTCGCGAGGTGCGAGGAGAGATCGAGGATGCTTTTGTCCCCACACGGGCAGCGCAGTGGACGCGTGGATGCCAAGATTGTGGCCCGACAACTTCATAGAGTTAAGAGAAAATGAGACCTTCCTCTTCCTTTGTTGCACTGTAGCTCGCTTTAGCCAAATGCGTATGTGGGTGTGTGGGGGAGATGTGGAGGGAGGACCATGGCCGTACTGTGTTGTATGTATGACGCCATATCATGTGGGGCATCAGATCATGGCTTGTGGTTGTGCTTTTAGACGTGATTGGAATCTTTGGGTTGGGTCTGTACTAATCGATTGGAACTGATCAGTTGGCAAATGGTGTCATGCATAGCTAAACATAACACTCGATGAGTGGCCTCAAATATTGGTTGGTGCCCTCTTTGTATATCAGAAAATGTCTAAAGTTCAAGTCTCATAATGAAGATCTAGCTTAAAGGAAGTGTCTGTAAAGAATATATGTTCAACTTAGTGGTAGAAAAATGTAGAATTAATTATGACATAAATTTCTCCATACGCATAGAATAGGTGATAAGATTAATATCATACATATAAGCACCTAACTGATCAGAAGGTAGTATATTTTCAACCCAAAATGGCACGGATTAATGCTGGCCATTTTATCATGTCATCAGGTTCTTATATTGTAGCTGCAGGCAGAGACCAGGACGCGGTCCCAAATACTATGGTGGACAGGTGGGAATGCATGCTCACAGTGTTTAATGCTGGCGTTCCCAATCATGCCCACCAATGTGGGCGCTACCTGTTGGTGCCTTATTTGACCTTGTTTTCTTGGATACATATGGGCTGTTAATTAATTTTTCTACTCTCTCTAAAAAAAAATTAAATTTGAGCTCGACGTTGAATGGAAGGTTATGAGAAAGGCTCCTGAAACCATTCATAGCTAGGCAAACCCCAAGGTTGAGCACCTAGCTAGCAAAGTAGAAAATGAATAGTTTTATATGGTTGCTTTAGCTTGTTGATGACTCCAACAGTGCATATATATAGCATCTCATCAGCAGCTTCCTTTGAATTTAATTTCTTGACTTGTAGGCGCAGCCTGATCACCTGCCTTTTTCTTGGATGTCAGCCATCACAAAGAACATTGAGCCATGCAAAGAAGATGATATGTATCTGCTATTCAATTTCGAGGTGGGTATCCTTTGGTGGAGTGCAACTGATCAGGCTTGATTAGCTAAATCATGGGGATGGGTTAGAACAGTTCAACTCTGATGCAAGGAGATGCCGACTAAAATGTTAAATTTACTGTTTCATTTCAACTTTATCTGATGTCTCCCACGAGGTGATTAGATGTTTCCTAATCGAGCATCGAGATCTTTGATTCCTCTTATTTTGATTAACGTCAAATCTCCTAAAGTGGGGATCAATCATTTGACAAGAAAATCCTCAATTTTATTGCATATGTTGGACTCGTAAGAGAAGAACTCATCGTTTTGTAAATGTTAGTGAGGTTAAGAATTAAGGGAGCCGATCGGTTGAGATTGCAAATGTTAGTTTTAGCAGTGATGGTATAGTTAGCTAGGTTTAATTGGGAAAAGTTCAAGGCTTGCCCTCATCCTGAGATGGCCCAGCTGATTAGGCTATTTGATAACTCCATAACCCCTGATAATTAAAGGTCTTTTATCACCCCTAATGAAACTTTATTTGATTAATTGGGTAGGCTATTAGCCTGGTAAGTGGGCCCATGTCTATTAATTTGTGGTAATCTATCAGATTTAGGAGGGGATTTTAACAGGGGTAATAGGAGGAACAGTGGAGGTTTATTAGATTTTAATAGGGGTATCAAAGTCAAGTAAGTACTCCATGCTATGAGTGATTGATAAAACAGAAGTTATTGGTTATTTATCAAAGTGCAAAACAACTTGAGAAGGATTACCCTAACTGGTTTTCAAAGAGATCTTTAAACCTTATTTGGATACAACTTATAAAAAATACGGATGGATTGATCAAAAACACGTTTGTAATAAATGTGTTTATTGCAAACATATTTTCTATTAACTCATGTTTGGAGTTTTTTTTTATATAAAACACAAATTAATGAGTTTACGTCAAATCTTATTTATGGAAAGAATCTTCACCATAAATCAACTCAGAGTAGGTTTATAGAGGAATTTTGAGTTTATGATAAACTTAAATGAATTTATGATAACCTCTGCAGTTTTAATTATATATCCAAACTAAGATTATATTATAAAACTAGTTTAATATGTTTATGACGCGCATTCAAACAGCCCCTTACTGTATACGTGGACCACTACCTTTAAGAGGCATGCTGCTTGAGGAGATGTTATCAAAGTGAAGTTAGCTCATGGGATTTTACAGGCAAATATAATAGATACTCTTCACCCAGCTGAGATTTGGGACAAAATTTGGCGGTGGCAAGTGACACCATGTTTGCAGCATGCCCTACGGAAGCCCTGTATATATCCTGCGGTACCGTGTGCACATTTTCTTTGGCTCTTTAGAGACGGAATCAATCCAGTTCTTTGCACCCCTGTGGAGCTTGCGTATGGTCCATGATCATTTCCAGAGTCATAGGTAAAAGAGATGCCACTGTCCAGATCAATATGTCTGTCGCTCTTGTGCCATGGGACTAATGGAATATTGGAAGAAACTGCATGGTTCTCTGGAACAAATCTGAGAGGATATATAGTTCATGTGTTGCCTTCTCCAAAGATGTGTTGCATGTGATGAGTTCATTACATGCCGTTCCTCCAAATTGTCTCCCAAACACAGTAATTAATATATGGAACTTAATATGTAGGATATGAGGTCCTGTTTCAATACAATGTAAAAATTATTAGTGGCAGAGAAGGCTAGCTAGATGGTTCGCTCTCAATGGGAGGGATGCATGGTTAGACGTGGACATGGATATAGGGCTGTTGAGACTGCAGGAGATCTGGTTGGTGCTGGTTTTGTCGCTAGAAATTGGTTGGGGACAGGTACTAGCTGGGTGCTGAGTCTGTCTTCTTCCTCGGGGACTAGGACGGTAGAAGCCGGATGAGACCATTCGGTTTGTGGGGAACGTAGTCTGAGAACTACAAAGTTGATCATGGTTACTAGCTGGTCGTGGAAAGCAGAAAGGGCACAACGTTCGTCTGGAGTGAGGACTTCTCTGTGCAGGTGGGCCGCACGGCCGTACAATAATATATATATATATATATATATATATTATATATATAAATAACCATATAATGTGTCCGGAACTTCGTACTGCATGCATATACGCATGTACATCTAGTTTTACGTTAGTAAGAAAAGTTCCACAACGCCTAAGGATTGCCTACAGTATAAGAATATAGTATTACGTACATATCCTTTGAATTCTTTATAATATCTTTAAATGTTTACCAGGAAAGTGCTTTATTTCAGCACATTAAAAAATACAGAGAGATCATGAAACTGGGTATAATCTAAAGGAATTAACATGAACAGAGAACGAGGAACTTAACATGAGGTTACGAAAAGATGGTGGGAGCCCAAATTGGTGAACTAAGATGGGCTTTAGAAGAAGCTAATTATACTTGGTGTGTGTGGGTGGTGTGTCATCTTCAATTAAAGCAGATTGTTACTTATCTATAAGTGCATGCATTACTCTAAAAGAATCCATTGGTCTTCAATTAAAGCAGTTATCAATGCTTCAAACATGAGTTACTCGGTTGCGTTTTAAGAAAAATTGTTAATTAAGATATGTAAGAATTCTCTTAAAAGGAATGGATCCAACAACATTTTTTCAGAAGGC
The DNA here is from genome assembly GCA_014218235.1 of Colocasia esculenta. Lineage (NCBI taxonomy): Eukaryota > Viridiplantae > Streptophyta > Magnoliopsida > Alismatales > Araceae > Colocasia > Colocasia esculenta. The sequence continues at coordinate 1,320,585 of CM024754.1, read as the reverse complement.
TGGGATTTCACATGGCAATAGGTTGTACTCTACGTGAGGGAGATGAACAAACATTAATTGATCATTATATTTTTCAATGCCGCCAAATTCTCAAGAGGTGTGGTGGAATACTTTGGATAAGTTTGATCTTCCGAGAAATTGAGCCCATTCTAAGGGAGAGCTCGATATGCTGAAGACCAACTTTCTAAATGACAGAGAGTTTTCACTAAATTGGGAAGATTGATTTGGAGATTTGCCATTTGGTGGCTTTGGTGTGAGAGATGTAATAGAGTTTTTGACAATGCAAGAACAAACGATGCTAGAACATATATTCAGACCTGCAGGCATTGAGCCAGATGTACACGAAGAGAGAAGAATACACTACTACACTTTAGTGCTTTTACTGTTTTAATTATATGCACTACATGCAAAATTATAAGAGTAACAGAATAAAGTTCACGGCATGTGTGAAAATCTCCTACCTTCGATTCTCATTTGATGAGGAACTATGCACATTCTATTTTTGCATCATCTTTAATACCTACCAATACATTACCCACCAAAAAAATTTGAATCCAAGTGGACTTGAGATTTTGGGCTAATAGCTATTGTTCCGAACTTGAAAAGAAATTGATACTAGGTTACACATAAGCAAATTTGATGTTGTGATTCCTCCATCCAATTTAGTTTTTGTTTACTTTAGATGGCTTTTAGTGATATATCAAGTTTAGTATAGGTTAAAACACGTACTAAAAATTGACATAATTCAGATTTTGAGATTCTAGATTCTACAGACTCCGTCTTGTCCTCCAACCACACCAAACTCCAACTCTGCCCTGCGTCAACTGCTACCATCTCTACCCCCTCCTCCTTTATAGTAACATTAGTAATATTATTACATTCTACAAATTTCAGAAAATCATTGAAAGAAACTCAGAATTATGCTCAATCCCCTGTACAATTTCATTGTTTTGCCTGCTCTCAAGCATAGAAGCAAAGTGCTAGCAGACAATTTTGTGTATAATTTATCCATTAAAATGATCAACTTACATGGGCAGAACCTTCCAAAAATTGCTACGTGGAGACAGAACCTTCCAAAATTCTAATCAACTTACACTTTCTTGTGCCATTGGGCAAGTTAAAAAAGAGAGCAAACACGACAAATCCAGCTACCATGGTCTTCACTCATAACCCATTTGCCGCAATCTTTTCTCCATCCAATGAATAATATCTGCACCAATTTCGTCTCTCTCTGGTTCGAAAAGAAGGTCGTGCAAGAAACCCTCGTAGAGTTTGATATCCTTGTACATTGAAGCTGCGTTGTGATACAAGTCTTGTGAAGCCAGTGGATCGGTTACTCTGTCACTGGTCCCATGAAGCACAAAGAAAGGAATGGTGACTGACGACAAGTTCTGCATCAGGTATGACGAGATACGCAGGATCTCATATCCTGTTCGGACCCTTATGGGTCCAGTGTAGACCAATGGATCAGAGTACTTCGCCTGCATAGCTGCAGGGTCCCTGGACACTGGAATACCTTTTTTATTAGCACCTTTGAACTGGAACTTAGGAGCAACGACAGAGACAACTGGAGCAATAGCCTGCACAAGACACAGAATGCATCTATGATCACGAGACCTGGTAGTTTCTGTTCAGCCCAGAAGGATCATGAAGGTTGATATGGTATATGAGGTCATGTGTGGGTCAAAATGTGTAAATGGGAACCAGCTGCATTCAAACAGATGCTTCAACATAACCAGCAAAGAAATGTAACTTCCCATCTCCTTCCACCAGTTTTCCTTGTCTTAAAGACATGAACCACTACTGTCATGGTAGGTAACCGACATCTAACATACAATGAACCCCAACCTCTTGTGGATTCAGTTTTCAGATCCGAGAAAGATCTACAGAATTATAGGTAGCTCATTCACATCAAACATACTTTCACACAATTACAAATGTATGACTGAAAATGCATTGCACAAATCCTTTTTTTTTTTTTAAGGCCAAGGATGGCTATTGTTTATTGATAAATTGAAATAGAGTTATATAACATCTCCCCATCATAGACAATAGTCCAGTACAGTAAAGAGACCCCGAGCAAAATATACCTAAAACTCTAAAGAGCATTGCACAAATCTAATTTCAGTAAAATTTGAGAAGGAAGAGCATGCTGATTGAATCACACATATACATAAGGAAAGAAATGAAATATATTACCCCAACTAATGGATGTGCAGGTTTCACACGCAGTGCTGGAGAAGTCAGGATAATTCCTTCCAGCATGCTTGCAATATGAGGATGGGAAGCTGCCTGCAAGATAATAAATGAAGATGGTAAGTAGGAAAAAAGGCAAGGATTCAAAAGAGTATTATACATGAGATGAAGCTTACTTTCAATACCACAGCCCCGCCTGTTGAATGACCAAAAAGGAAGCATGGAATATCTGGGTTTTGTGATTTAATCTTGTCTAGAAATGATCCCTACCACAAAGGAAGAAAACAATGATTTGTGAATAGACAGAAAGTTGAATAAATGGTGAGTGTGAACCTGAAGCTGATAATAGGCCCAGCATGTTATCATGGCATCAACAACACTTTCAAAATGCTATAAAATGACAAGAGTAGAACTTACAGTATCAGCAACAACATGGTCAAGTGAAGGTACATATCCATGAAGTCCGTCACTTCCACCATGTCCTGATGATAAAATGTAATACTAGAGTTAGCCATTTCTCAATGCCAATGAAATCCAGCAGGTGCTAATATTCAATAACAGCAGAGGATATCAGATTTCCAGAGAAGTAAACTCTCAGTAGCAGAAAAGAAAAGAGTGCACATTCATAGCTCACTAAATTAGTGTGACTAGCAGTAGTAAATAAAGCCAGAACCAGATGAACCAGAATGGAGAATTTCTAGGTGTAAGTTGTGGCACCTTTTTGACCTACATTGGACCGGAATTCATTGAAAAGCAAGCAACATAACTTGTCAAGGTACTACATCATGACAAACATAAGGAAAAGGGGAACCGATGGCAGAATAAAATCTGCTCTAGAAGATATGATCAGACAAGGATAACCACAAGACATGGAGATAATAAGACATATCATGTTTTCTTATTTGAGTAACAAACATGCATACACAAGAAAATATAGAGACACGTACAACAGCAATATTAACCTGGAGAGAGAGAGAGAGAGAGAGAGAGAGAGAGAGATGAGAGAGAGAGAGAGAGAGAGAGAGAGAGAGAGAGAGAGAGAGAGAGAGAGAGAGAGAGAGAGAGAGAGAGAGAGAGAGAGTACAATTGAAGATGAAATGAAAAGGAACTTACCAATCCAATCCATTGCGTATACACCAAATTTGCGTCCAGTTAGTTGCATAGCAAACTGTGCATATCTCCCACTGAAACAAAAGAAAAAACAGAAATAAGGACAACTTTTGACCGAGTAAAATGATGTTGATAGTTGAGCATCCATTCACTGTTAGAACTGGAGGATAATGCCAAAGATTACAAGTAAGGCTCCTTTTCTAGCTAAAGGAGCATGAAAACAAAACTATGCAATGAAAACCATTTCTACAGGGATCTAAACAAGGAGGGAAACCCCCTTATGTTTTGCCAGGGAAAAAAAAACGGTCTATCATTACACGAGGACACAGAAGAGGGCTCAGCTTGCTAAAGTGAGCTTTAAGACCTCCTTGGCCTAAGCCAAGAGGTGGAAAAAAAATCAAATCTCATACTAACATCAAATACAAATCTAGAAGTACCGTATCACCCTCCAGAGGGAGGACGGGTGTAGGTGTCGATGTGCACTTTCTTTTCTTTCTTCTTTTTTTTTTTTTTTTGGTTGTGTGTGTGGGGGGGGGGGGGGGGTGTTGAAGGGAGGGGAAAAGTTCCATTGTTAGGGATTAGGACCTCCTATTGGTTCATGGTATCATCATCTAAATTACCTGTGCTCATTAAGCCCATGTATGATGACCAAAATGCCCCTGAAAAAGATAAATAGGTGCTGTTAGTGAATTACTTGAAATAATATATGTAAGAGAATAAATAGCATTGATGTACCCTTCAAATACAAATATGTTAAACCGGTTATATCCTAAGATATCTCATAAATTTCTGATGGTGCATGTCAATTCTTCCTCTCCAAGTCATTTCTGATCAGAGTGGTTAGAATGATGTCTAAGTCCCTTAAATAGGAATGGCATTGCCAACAATCTAAAACTAAGATACCAAAGATCATCTCTTAGCATTTAGACACCAAAAAGACAGTGGAAAGGCCTTTGCCGATTGAATCTCATCTTGTAAGGCCTTTATTATAGCACATGCATGCAAAAATGCCTTAGCAGTATGGTTGTTCCTAATATCATTTGTTAACATGTCGATTGCATCACCAATTGTGTTAGAAAAATAAACGTAGGACAATTATTAGCAGGGAGGTAAATGTATAAAAAAATCTGTTGAATGGAACAACAAATATCCAATCAAATTTGTCCAATAGATGAACAACAGGAGTACTCATTGAGACCAGTAACTTACACACAAACATTCAACAGATCTTAAGATTTGTTCAACTAAAGCAGGACAGATGCCCGAAGATATATGATTCAATTATAAAACCCGGAGTGTCGCTAGAAAACAGCCACTAACAAGGTTCAGGGTTCAGAAATCTGGACAATTTCCAATTTTTATCAGAATAATATCAGTTTCATTTGTTGAATGTAGAGACATCAACCCCATGTCCACCTTTGTAATTCTTAAATCTGGTAAAAGTAATCGGGCACTCCTTTATTTTCTAACCAACAACACTTTCTTCAGTACGCAGAATGGCGCAGATAGAGCTAGCATGTAGTTAGCAATTGAAATGGTGATTGGAAAAAAAGAACAAACTTTGGTCACTTAAACCCCCCCCAAAAAAAAAACAATGAAAAAACGTCGAGAAAGAGCATTCTTAGCTACGGTTAATAGTTCTTAAGCTCATTCATCAGCCTCCTCTCTATAAGAAACTACAAAAGTACATCGGGTATTTTGCAGGAAACTGTCCATTAGAAAAAGAAATGGCAAACCAGATGATAGTCAAATCAGCCGATTGAATACAACAAACAAGCAACGGAAAATAAAATCTAAGCTATAAATACGATTGCAAACAAAACCGACTCCCGAATTGGACAGGTCAAAAGGAGGAACCATGCCCTCCGAAACCTTTGAAAAAAGAAAAAAAACCAAATCATCAAAGAGACGCTAAGGAAGGAATCGAGGTCTCACTTCATGTCTCCCTTCTTCGGGACCCATGATCGGCAGAAGAGTGCGTTCCTCCTCGGGCCGGCATGAAGCCACGTCTCCCAGGCGCAGGTTTCAGCACCGGCATCCAACGGCGGCAACATCTTTAAGTCCTCCGCCAGGATCCTCCTCCTCAAGGCGTCCTCCTCCTCTTCCCTCCTCCACCTCCTAAATCCACCTCGCTTCCTCGGGGACGAAAGCGGCGACGAGGACGAGGCCGGTGGGGGGGACCCAGCCGCTCTTGAGAAGAGCGGCCTGCGCGTGAGCTGCAGGAGGAGGAGGAACCACAGGAAGAACGACTGGAGGAAGAGGAGGATACGCTGGAGGGACCGCCGGGACAGCACTGAGCGGCTGATGTTCCTGCACACGGGGATGATGCGGCCGCTGGCGCCGGAGGTCATCATCTCCCCGACGGACCCTGCGCCGCCTCTCTCCATCCCCGCCGCCGGCTCCTTCCCCGCCGCTCCCACGCCCCTTCCCCACCTCCTTCTCCTCCCCTTCCCCTCCCTTCGTCTGCTCTTGTCTGGCCCGCAAGGAAGGGAGGACGCCGCCGCAAGAAAGGATGAAACGGTGCTCTTCTTCTAACCACCCGCGCCCCGTCCACGCGAGATTTATGGACGCGGGAGCAATTAAAAAAATATTGACGGCTATGTCGAAGTTTCCTTACTTTTTCCCGAGGCATGATATAAATATCATTTTGTTTTGACAACGGCTACGTTCCTCCCGTTGGGTTGCGCCACGTGGGACCGCGTTTTTGGACGGCTTCTCATAAAAAGAAAAAAAAGTCTATATATCTTTCTTTTTTTTTTTTAACATAAACTTGTGAACATGCTTTGATTGACGTGTATGAAATGGTCTAAGTTTGAAGAAGAATTTTGGTTCTAGAAAAAAAGAAATTTATAAATGATATGACCAATTGACTTGATCAGATTTGGGAAAACAAAAGGCTTGAAGAATGAGCTGGTGGGTTTGGTAAGATTATTTGGGGTCAAATTTTCAAATGGTGGAAAAGAAAACTTTATCCAAGTACTTAAATTATCATGTAAGCCTAACATTATATAATGCTTGTTCTGAACATATATAATGCTTTCCGCATGACGGTGGCATCTATGTTGGATTGTCATTTTTCTTGCAAAACTATACGTTTTCACTTGTGGCGTATTCAAATTATGCATTAATATTCTCTATGCATATAATAAGTATGATCAATCAAAGCATATGCCTCCGTATCTTTGCTCCAATTAAAAACGTTTGTCCAGAGCCCAACTTGAGATTCTTGGTCAGATGCCTGTTAAACACGTTATGGGGAATATTTTGTTAAACGTACGTAGATTTAAGCACAGCCAATGCCATGGGTGCATTAGAGTCTTAATAATTGATGGAATCCTTTTAAGAGTTAAGAGAAAGATTTAGTGTATTTTTTATTATACTTAAGTGGTAATACACTAAGTCACTTGACACCCCTCACGTGGAGAGTGATAAAGTGACAACCCAATTATTAAGTGCTACATGAATTTAGTACATAATTATATTACACTTAAGTGTAATAAAAAAATACACTAAATCTTTCTCAAGAGTAATTACCGAGTGCACTACGTACTACTTCTCATCCTGCCTCGTGGAGAGGAAAAATTAATAATTTTTAAAGAGAAATGTATATGTGAACCTGATTAGATCAGAGACCTCTAATTATGATACAAATATATTTAAATTTAAGAATAAAAAATAAGAAAAATTAATTAAATTTTTTGGACTATAATAGAGATATTTTTACTGTAACATAATTAACGTATACTATAATAAAGATAATATTTACTGTAAATGAGTTACAGTTCTATTAAGATTAAAAATAAAATTAAAATATGGTTAAGAACTCTAATTAATTTACCAAAAAATAGATTATCAGGGCAGACGTATCGAACCAGTTCAATCCGATACTTCAATTATAAAAAGGAGAAAAAAAACATGTACAAGAGATTTAATTTATATTGCAATTACTCTTTTTATCTCTAGTTTATTTGGTTAGACCTGGAGTATTTTCAGTGTCCAGTTATATGCGTGTTTAGACATTTATAGAGGAATAATACTTGTTATATATTTAGATGTATAATAAATATTAATGCGACAAAGAATCTTCTATATGATTAATCTGTACAAAAATAAGAAGGTATAAGACAAGAAAAAAAGAGAATTGGTTATAATGTCTAATCTTAAATCTTAATATTTTTGTATAACAAAAGAAGTCTACTGGGGAGCCATTGGATACACCTTGTCATGAACGAGGACAATGGAAATCTCAATTTTCTAAAATATTTGGTTCACAACTTTGATTCTACATATATAGGCGACACATCCACCGTTTATGACCAATTACGTGACTGCGGCCACCTTAGAAAAGAGACATGTTAATATATTCAAGAATCCTCAAGTTTGCCGCCCACCTCAATAGACAAGAAAGATATATGTACTCAAATTATATATTAGAGAAGGTTCTCTTGTCTTAATGTATGTTTCTTTTAATTTTCTTTTCGTCGCCGGTGGCGGAGCCATTTTGGGGTCAATGGGGTCCTGTGATTTTATTGGATTGAAAAATTTTCATTAATGAAATAAAACTTCACCATTAATGATCTCACTAGATCAAAAAAATACGTCTAAAAGTACACCCACTGAATAAAAATTCTAAATCCGTCGCTCATCGCAATACATATTATTTGGTCACAAGCAGTTGCCTCTATATATACACAAGCAATGTCCATCTCATGTGCACATGCAACAGGGTTGAACCATGCCTTCACTGGCTTGCATGGTCTATTTTCTTGAGCTACCACCATTAAATTTCAATTATTATATGGATGTCAGTCTTGGTCTTCTCAACATCACCCAACAACAACTTTGACAAGTGGACCTGAGAAAAGTTATAAGCCTTCAAAGTTCAAACTTTAAGAAGTTTGATCTTGTCCTTGTTGAACCTTCCATTAGTTGTTTAATCTCTCTCCGTTTTCCCCCTATTTTCCTCCCCCGTGATCAAGTTACACATATCTGAGATCATTCTCCCCGTCACACTTTGCTAGCCATCAATAGTGTCATATATTTGTCATATATATATTGGCGACGACGGCTGAACTCCGTCGTTAATAGTTACAAATCTGTAGCTAATATTTTTTATGACGGCTGAAACTTGTTGTTAATATATTGAATTTTTTTTTATAACGAGAAAATTCTGTCCCGTGTGATTTTGTGACTCAGAGATTGGTGTTCGTGAACTTCAAGATCAGGACTTAGCAGCTCCTACTTTCCGTATACCCGTATTGTCTTTACCTCCAGTTACCGAAAAAATCTCAAATTTACACACCTCGAGAATTACATGTATGAACTTATTAATCTTCTTGTTAATGGTTGATATAAAATTTGCGGTTTCATCACTCCCTGCTATGGCATTGCAATTGCAAGGAGGATTGCAAAGTTGCAAGGGAGGGGGCTGAGACATATAAAGTATATATGTATGAGAGAAATTATTATTACTCGATCTAAGACGAATAGATAATATTTGTTCTAAGCACAGTCGAAAGTATTGAGGCTCATCTCATCTAATTATATTTAGAATGGACATTAAACAACTAATCCAAAGTATAATTTGTAGGAGGTGCTGGATGGAGATAAAAGAGATGGTGATATGGATAAGATGAGGCGTGAGAAGACTCCTTGGTTTTGTTCTCTGTCGGAATAAAAAGGGACGGTCCAGGTGCAACATGCTGATCACGAAGATATAAAGGTGGAGGATGGAAGTTTGATTCCAAATGCCAATTGATCGGTCGTATCATTTCAACAAGGATAAGAACAAATATATATATAGTAACGAGAAATTTCGTCTCGTATGATTTTGTGGGTGCTCTTATTCCACTTGATCGAAAAACTCCGAATCTACATATTTCGAAGATTAAACCTTCTCATGAATCGAACTCGAGACTTCTTACTTTTAAGTAAGAGTTTCTAACCGATCGACCCAACCGAAGTCCTCAGGATAAGAACAAATATGAGACATGCAGGTACTACCGGCCACTTCGGCATTTGCATTAACGCCGTCTACCTCATTAAACTTCCAAGGTTCCAACCAATCACACGCACAACCATCACCTCCACCCACCCAACCTAGAGACTCCGAGACTATTAAATGCTGAAACTTGGTATATATTGCATGTACAATATGGACAAATTAGTTGCCAATATTTCAATTAATTAGCTCTATTTTTTTTGGAGTCAGTGGATCACGCAATTAAATATTTTGTAAGAAGTAATATTAATTATAGTAAACATTAATGATACGGCAAATATACTCTCATGTAATCAATTTATATAAGGGTACGTGGCAAAACAAAACAAATTAACAAAAAGGGAAAATCTTCACCAAGCAATTCATGCATATGTATGTCCCCATAATCTATGATGTACAAGTCCAAATGAGAAATATATAGATCTTTCTCATGATCCAAAATTGTCGGTGCATTCTTGAAAAATTACCAAAAAATAAATAAATTTTGGGCGTTGATTTTGACGGTTCAGTTCAATTCTTCTGAAATTATAAACATATTTAAATTCAAACGCGCACACGTACGTAGGTACGCGTCCGTTGCGGAAGAAGGCGGTTGGGCGGCGGGCCGTGGTTTTATTTTCCTTGACCAGGATGGGTGGGTGACTCTGATGTGGGCCAGGGGGTTGCAGCTTCCCAGTGGGCCCAATCTGGTTCACCGAACAGAGGACTGGGCCCATCAGTCTCTGTCTTATTGGGCCTCATCAATATCCAAATCCTATCGGAATCGGAAAAAGGATGATCACAAAGAGGGAGGGCAGTAGCCAGTAGGCACCTTCCAACTGTGTATGCTGGTCACACAAAGAGGGAGGGCACCTTCCCAGCCACACGTACCTCTCTAGTGGTCCCCTTCCTAATTTTACTTAATTGTAGATGACTTTTTTTCCTTTAAAAAAAAGTAGGAGAAATTAATTAGAAGTCTCTGACTGTAATAGGGAGGTCTTTACTGTAATATGATTTAACATGTACTGTAATATGAGATAACACTTGCTGTAATAAATTACAGTTCTATCAGGGACTAAAAAATAAATTAAATATCTATTAGGGACTCTTAATTAAGTTGCCCTAAAAAGTATTATCTTGTCGGTTCTAGTTAGCCCAATGTTTTTTATTTTATGTACATTAATCATATAAAAATAGTTCTATACATGCCCTTTTATATATGCAAACAAATATTAATTAGTTCGAAGGCATATTATACGTAGTGATCATAAAGGATTTGATCGCCGTGTAAGGGCACGGACATCTTCTGTTCTTTGGACCCATCGTCGTACATGAACGGGACCCCTTTGAAAGCGGCACTATGCATGTAATAAAAAAAACTATATAGTTGATGGTGATCATATTGGGACAAGTATACAAGGTTTTATATATAGTGGGAGTTGTGGTTCGTTTCAATGGAGTTAGATGCACATGACAAGACAAGGAAGAAGACCCTACATGGCGTATATATCTGTAAAACCCAATCCTTCTAAGCATTTTATAACCTTCGTGTTTAATTAACGTGTACGGTTTTAATATGAGCTAGCTCAACTGCCATCCGTCCTCCCATAGATCTGTTTATACTTTAAGAGAAAGAAAGCAACGGCCAGATACAACTAACTCTACATTCGGACAGGTGATCAATACTGTCCGCCCCAAATAACAGCCATATAATTAATATTGCTAAAATCAATGATGCATGGTTTTAAGATATCAGATGTCTTCTTTTTCTCCCACATTATGTGGTCTTCAAAAAAAGCTTAAGAGTTAAGTGTGGGGGGATAGGTGGCACACATATAGCTTGTATACTCTTTCAACTTCTCTCTCACTCTCTCCTCTCAAATCAAATTACAGTTGAATTAAATTAACTTGACAGTTGGAGAGTCGACTTTATGAACATTTTTTTGAAACTAGTTATATATATTTTTAAGTTGAATCATCCTCGATTCAAGACAAAAACATGTTCCTCCGAATACAAAGTATAATAGCCCTTGAGTTTCGATCTCGAACACTCTCGAGCGAAAACTTTGGCGAGTCAGATTGACCTCATGATCATTAGGAGTTTGCAAAGATTTCTTTTACATTCTATATCTATCTCTCTCTCTCTCTCCCCCCCCCCCCCCCAACCTCCACCCACACACACACATACAAACAAACACTAAGAAAGAGAAATATTTATTATAAAATTATTTTATAATAATGATATGTGATGTAGATTGCAAGAAAATAATTTTATTGGACAAAACTAGACATTTTTCTCTCTTGCTAACCAATAAAATTGCCTTCTCACAGTTCGCATCATCGATTTATCTATATTTATCAACCAGAAATTTAAGTTGATGTGGCCAGTTTTAGGCCTAATCAGCTAGTTCAATCAATTAGTTTGCCGTCATTCTGTAGTCAGTCATGCCGTGCCATACACAAATCATGAGAGATGACGTGGCATGGGCGTCATGCATGTTTTACTTAGTTTGTGATCTACTTGCTGACTAGCTTAAGTTCAAGTTCGATCTAAAACAGGTGACCTAACATTTGGTCGCTGCAAGTTTGAGGAGTAGCTAGCTAGGTCGTCAAACATAGAAAGACCTGCCCCAGTCCGACTCACACATTTGAGCTTAACAATACCGAAAATAGAACCAACTATACAAATGAAGTAATAAACGACGAAGTACTCTTCTTACAAGTTTTTTTTTCTTATAGAATTGCCCGTCTTTTTTACCATAAGCCTACGCAGCGTGCCAAAATCTTTTGTTGGGCTTCGTCGGATTCTGGGCTGGGCCCAATATCCGTTATAGTTCAACTTTGGGCCATTCGATCATGCCAATTAAACGTGTGACCAGGAATATATATATTATATAAAGTATATTTACAGCAATATTATTTGGTATACATGCACAACAAAAGCTTGGTATTGCTTAGAGTGGGCACGATCCTTTTATTTCTTATGCAAGTGGAGAGATGAAGCAGGACCCCGGTCTTAAGTTCACAGACACGTACGTCGCTGTGGACGTACTGAGACATGTAACCACACTTATGCTTGGAGGCTTTTCTTCCATCTTTAACGTGATGGGAGCGCGAAGAAAGGCATAGCCCACACCCTCGCCATGCATGATGCACGTGACTTTCTCATTTGTTTGCTCACCCCTCTCAGGAACGCAGTGGTTTCTGCGGCTCCCCTTGATTTCTGACTATATGTGGACGAGGGCAGCGAGCAAACTAAAGCATGTTAAAAACAAAAGCCTCTACGTACGTACTCTACATATATAAATGTAGCAACACCAAGTCACAGATCGGTTTCATATGCATGTGTGAAGGCAAGCACTCACACGAGTCGTGTTTGTGTGTGCGCATGTGGGTGCTGTGCCTGACTCTATGTCGTCTGTTGTCTAAGTACGCATGTGCATGCCCTGCAAGCATCTATGCACAAGCACTACAGGTTGCCTTTGTGGGCGTACGTGTGTGTGCGTGTTTCTGTGGGCCTGTGCCCGTGTGCCTCCGGGATCGACCATGTCTGTGTGCACAGCTGATTCACTCTTTCTAATGGTTTCTTTTGAAATTTTCTCTTCGTATTAGTTGCACTAGATCCGGTGCCAAGTTTCCCATGACATGTCTCCATCTCATGGCCGGGGAGGATACATGTCACAGAGACCCTACTCCTCAGTCCTCCCATGCAGCAGAAACGTTGGCAATCCGGTGGCCGGAGAAGAGCCGAAGCCGGCATACATGCCTGGTCGGAACAGTCCCGCCCGTGAAACATCCGGTTGCACTCATGGCTCAAGATAACTTTCCACATGGGTTACTACAACAGCACGTACACTTCTTTTCCAAGTTGTTGGCAGCTAGCTACTACCGAGTTCCACAACCATAACAATGGCGTTTAATCCTCGAGTTTTCTCTAGTGCAGCTGACATCGTCTAATAATATATTAATCCAAACTTGCTGGCAGAGAGACTTTTCCTCCATTCTCTTACATGCATGCTTTCGGACATCTAGCAAGGATTATAATCCACAACTTCTCTATTTCAAGCGAAATATTTATTAATGCATATCAAAGATGCATGGCACATTAAATTAGTTACATCCAATAGGATCATGACACCTAATTTGGGAGCTTTTATCCATCATTTTTTTAAATCCCCAAACTTAGGTGTCACCCTAGTGGCCGGGTGTGACTTGCTTAGTGCATATAAGTATTCTTCCTATTTCAAATACCATTAAGGACGGTATTTTGTGTGGTTCATGTCAACTCAACGCGTGTGCCACACAGAAGGATCTGTTATATGTTGGAACTTAATATTTAATTCCACATCGAATTTTGAGTTGAAATTCTTATTGCTTATGATTTTTCGGACTTATGAATATTAATACCGTGATTTTGTAATTTCTATATAATATCAAAGCAAGAGTTTGGGTCAAGTACTCCAGTACTCCTTTTTACCTCGACCATCTAATTAATCTTCATAAATTTTTTTACTACTCTGAAGGGGAGTGTTGGAATTTGGGCAAAGAGTTTGTGATTTCAATATGTTAAAAGTAGCTAGTTTCTTTAGGCGTTTAATTAGTCCCACATCAATTGTGGGTCTTGGACCTGTAAATTTTAACACCATAATCTTGTAATTTCAATATGCTAAAACTAGCTTCTAGGTGATTAATTAATTTTGAACATAAGTTTTTCTATTCTCAGAATCCACGAAGAAAAGTGATAGCCCTTATACGACAAGACTTCACCTTTGGGCAAGATGTCACTGCGACCACAGTTAAGCGCGAACAGCACTGGTAGCCACACTGGCCGTGGCACCTCTCGATCGCCAGGGGCGACGTAGCCCACACAGGTCCTCACACGATCACATCCCGAGTCACATGCACGACAACGCACGAGTGCAACCACACATGCACGCCGAGCTCATAAGATCCAGTACTGTTCAAGGGCAGCCGTCATGTGCTTGTGTTGTGCTCATCATGAAAGGTGCTTACATCTCTTCATCAACCGCTTCTGTGAACTGTGCAAGTGTTGTAGTCATTGGTTGAGATAAAAAGGAAGAAAGATAACATGAAAAAGAGTTACCTGTGGTTACGGACATCTGTGGATTGAAAGCTAGCTAGCTGTGTGGTCGTACTGTTCGAGACCTTATAAAGCTAATGCACTTTCCCCACGTTTCCTCACGGAAAATCTAGGGTTTTCTTGTGGCTTCCTGACAGCACTGGTGATCGTAAGGGGGCTGAATGCTTCTATGGTCCACATACATGGATTCCAAGGTCCTCAAACGCTTATAAATAGGGCATAGTGGAGGATACCTACCTCACATGCAATCCCAAGCTGAACTCTTCGCAGGCTGCCGTTTGTGCAAGAACTAGTTCCTTGCTTAGTTGCTTTCCTCTCTCCCCCCAGAAGCCAACTCTTATTCTTCTCTCTCTCTCTCTCTTCTTCCTTTATTTCTTCTTCCCTAGCTAGCTAGAGACCAGTACACCACCACGTTCAGACATCTTCTATTCCCGTTCCGTCTAACACCTTTTTTCTCAGCTAGCTAGCCATGGCGCCCAACGGGGAGTTGCTCGTAGGATCCTACGCCAGGGACACCATCTACAAGCCGGCGAAGCCGCCGAGGCTGTCGACCTCGGAAGGCCTCCAGAGGGCGGTCTCCGACCTGTCCTTCGAGCTGAGCAAGCAGGCCATGGACGCCGCCAATCTGCCGCCCATCTCCGAGGTGGAGGACGCCAAGTGCGAGTGCTGCGGCATGTCCGAGGAGTGCACCCCCGAGTACATCCGCCGGGTGCGGGACAAGTTCTGCGGCCGGTGGATATGCGGACTGTGCTCGGAGGCCGTCAAGGAGGAGGTGGAGAAGAAGGGCGTCGGCAAGGAGGAGGCCGTGGGCGCCCACATGAGCGTGTGTGCCAGGTTCAACAGGTTCGGCCGGACTCACCCGGTTCTGTACCAGGCGGAGGCCATGCGGGAGATCCTGAAGCGGTGCTCCGGCAGGTCCAAGTCCACCAGCCCGCGCGAGAAGAACACTACTGCTGCTGCCAAGAAGGGAGGGATCACCAGGAGCTCCAGCTGCATCCCGGCCATCACCAAGGACATGAACCAGACAACTCCTCCTCCGAACCATAACTGAGGTGCTTGATCTGGATCGACCGGTCGCTATGCGGACGTGCGTACGTGCATGGGAGGAGGAAACATTTTTTTGTGATCTCCTCCTTCCCTTCTTCACAGTTCTGATCAGTATATATGAATTCCAACTTTTGCTCTTTGGGGGATGTTTTTGGCTGGGGATCGATTCACAGCTTCTCACGCTCCCTTGAAGGCGTTCCCTCTCCCAACTACTACTACTTTTTGGGGTTCGTGGGCACCCTTTGTTTGCGTCCCAGATCCCTTCTTTTTGGGGGTGCTCAGTGGTTCTCCATGCTCGTAATAATTTACCTGCCCATATGCTCCCTGGGAGTGATGAACTCCTACAAACTGGTAGAAGTCAGCTATTGTTAACCACTGGAGTTTTCTTCTAAATATTAGTACCTATTAATGCAATGATCTTTCCTTTAAATGAAATGCTCTCTCTCTCTCTCTCCTCTCTCTCTCTTCCCTCTCGATTGTTTTCCGCCATGGAATATAATATTGATAGTACTTGCCAGTATATGTATCGCTTTGTGTATAGTATTTAAGATGACTGTCTTAATGATTGATGAGAGTACCAAAAGTTTAAATGCTAAGTTTGAAAATTAGATGCATGTTTTGAAGTCTAAAGATTTAAAAATTAATAGAAGTAATCAGAGTAATGAGATGATGTTATAGAAAAAATATAATTCTAGCTGATAGATAAAATATTTCTAAGATTAGTAGTTTTCGATATCTAAAAGTATTCTATCCTCTAATAGAATGAGAAGATTTATGATGATGTTGCACATAAAATTAAGATATGCTATTTAAAATAGAGAAGCACATCATAAATCCTTTGTGATCATCGTATACTTATGAAATTTAAAGAGAATTTTTATATAATACCGTGTGTTGGATACTACAAGAGGAATACATTAACAAAATATATGTAGTAGAGATAAAAATATTGAGATAGATGTGTGGTAAATTAAGAAAGATAAAATTCAAAATGAATGTTTTCGTGATGATTTGAGAATAACTTCAATTGATAATAAAATAAGAGAAAATAAACGCAAGTGATTTAAATATCTAACTCAACATCGATTAAAAGATATGATCAATTAATCTTAATAGATACTAGTAATTTTTTTTGAAAAAGACCTAAAATAAGATGTAATGTTATTAAGAAGAACATTGATTTATTAGATTTAAATAAAAATATAACACTTGATAAAAAAATTTACGAAACATGATTCAATTAGCCGACCTCAAATAATAAAATAAGGTTCCAATGATGACGACGATAACGATCTGTAAGATGGAATAAGTACAACAAAAAGTATAACATAAAAAAGCTAGAGAAGCACTGGACACACAGGTTCATTTGAATTCTTCAAATCGAACATATATATATATATGTATATGTGTATATATATATATCTGCATATATATCAGTCAAACATACTAGCAAATAGTCACCAAATCTTGCTGTGAATTGCACAGAGGGGATTAGTTCTTTGGGAGAAGAGAGGTTAAAAAGAAAAAAAAAATGAAAAGCGTTCTGATATATTGGTCAAGACATAATCTTACCCATTATGCACACGATGGGACTATGATATCTGGTATCATCTGGTGATTGGACGTACGACTTGAAAAAAAAAAGGTAAACGCCCTAATTAATCAGTTGACATTTTTTATTTTTAAAGTTATATAAATTATCTTTGTAATTGTGAAATCAATAGATACTTTTGATGGAACTTAGTACCACAGTTGGCCATGCCGTCATTGATCGCAGTTGCATGGCCGTATTGTGTTAGAGCCATCGTTAGTTTTGGTGAGGTCGATATGATATAGATTAATATATTATTTAATAATATTTAATAATATTATTTTAATTTATTATTAGTATTTAAATAAATAATCCGGATCAAAATGTATGGATGTTATACACTTCAATCTAACTCGTGCTAGTGAAAATTTGACATAGTCGATCCGCACAACAGGTCCAACTTTTATCATTACAAATAAAATAAAAAAGTAGACAAAAATCTTTTGACAGGATCAAGAATGACTTGATATGTGCACGAAGTATGAATACAACGACTTACTTTGTGTAGGGAGTAATATTGCTTAAATCGTACAAGTAAGCTAAACTTAATTGAGAGCATATCCATTTAAAAAAAAAAAAACATCTATTTCAATCATGCAATGTCTTTAAAATTTTCTTATTAACTTTCTCCTCTTGACATTTAAACTTGGACCTCATCTTATATATATATATATATATATATTATATATATATATATATATATATAGATATATATATAGAGAGAGAGAGAGAGAGAGGAGAGAGAGAGAGAGATAGAGAGAGAGAGAGAGAGAGTGCTAATCACTAAACCACTCCTAATTAATTTACTCAAAAAAGAATGTCATGCTTAGATATGCTCCTGCAGTGTATGGGCCTTGAATGCCTAATAAAGGGAAGGGGGCACATCCAAATGAGGCTGATGTTCTCAATAATACCTGTTGCATAATAAGATTATGTTCGGTGTCGGAATATATTGAGAATAGAGTGAAAATATCTTCATAATTTTTAAGATATTCTCAATTTATCTCAATACTAAACGCCCCTAAAAGTTTAGACGGTCACTACTCACATTTTATTGATTTACTTGGTACAATGGGATCTGGAAGATGAGAAAGACAGCCATATATATATATATATATATATATAGAAATTGTACTCCATAGTACATGGTGCATGTCTGTATATAATGCACTTATTTTTTATTATTTTTGAAAAAAGTAAATTTCTGAAATGTAAAAAATAAAAGGAAAAAAGAATATCTTAATCGATCCAAAATGAGAGGACTGCTAACCTATTACTAAAGTACATGATCTATATCTTTTATTATTATTTTATATTATTCTATCAATAATTCAATCATACAAGTATATATATAGATCGTGATGGGATATAGTTATAAGAAAAATATTTTTTTTAGAAAAAAAAAAGAATGGCCAGCTTATGCACCCAATGAGACTCTAATGTAAAGTCATTCATCTAGGCTGATTGCGGGATATATGCAATTTATTTTTATTTTAAAATTTTTGAAAAATATTTTTTATTGTAAACCTTATCATGAATCACATCTTCATACAATTTTAACAATTTTTAAGAATAAATTAGTTAAAAATCCTTATTAACTTATTTTTAATCTCTAATAGAATTATAACTAATTATAATATATAAATGTTATCTCATATTATAATATATGTTAAAATTTATTAAAATTTTATATTATAATTAAATACGATACGATACGGCCGTCCCGCACCGAAATCGTGCCGAGGGCAGCGCGCAGTGGTGCACCGAAATCACCGTCCCAATCCACTCTTTTCATTCCGCCACTCCAAACAGAGCTGCGACTTCGGCCGCAGGGGAAATGATGCGGAAGTGAAGATCCGAACGCTACGATTCGACCTTAGATACGGATGTCGACGTCTCGAGAATGTTTGAAGGCTCTTTATTTTTATTACGATATTTTATTTTCTTGAGTCAGCATATGATTGTGAGTAGGGGTGTTCATGGTTTGATTTGATTTGATTTAGAGGGAATTTCTTTAAAACCAAACCAAACCATCACCAGAGCCAACCCGAACCAAACCAAACCGTAATTTTTTCAAACCAATGGTTCGGTTTGATTTGGTTTAACCCGAAAATAAGTGGACCTTTCACAAATAAGACTTTAACCTATTATTTCTTTTGGAGGTAAGGCTTTAATCACATATTCACATGTTGACTCAATTTAACCATCAACCTATATAATGAGGAAATATTATCTATAAGTGAAAATTTGATGACCATATTACTTTACACAATGTGTATATTTACATATATACATATATATATATACATGTATATATATATTAAACAAATCTGAATACTTGATACATATGTATAAATTAAAATTATATTATTAAAATTCGGTTTTATTGGTTTGGTTCGGTTTACAAGATCTGTAAACCGAATCAAACCGAATTTACAATTTCGATTTGGTTTGAAATCAAATTAAATTTTTTTCACTTTCAAACCGAACCAAACCGAATTAAATTGATCGATTTAATTTAATTTTTCGATTTGAACTAAATAGTGAACACTCCTAATTGTGAGTGAGTAGAGCCTTTGTTTGGCTCATTTGAGACTAATTAGAGTCTTTTCTATTTTACAGTAATTTTGGGTACGAATTTCATACTATTTTAGGTCTGAGGACCCTGCGGGTTTCCCCCTCCCCAGACTCCCTTCCCTAGTTCCCTGCGCAATCTCCCTTCCCTGTTCGACACCCTCCCTTCTTCCGGAACCCCCCCTGCGCGTTTCCCCCTCCCCAGACTCCCTGCCCGACACACCCTCTCGGTCCGCCATCTCCGCGCAAACCCCCCTGTTCTCCTCCCTTCTTCCGGACTCCCCCCCCTGCGCGACCCCCCTTCCAACGCGACGCCCCCACTCCCGGTCGCCTTCCCCTCCCCTCGCTCTTTCCCTCCTCTCCCCCAGAAATCCCCTCCCCCTTCAAAGTCGCGCTCGCGACCCCGCGCCGTGCGCGCCGGGGTCTCCTCCTTCCCCCACCACCGCGCCGGGCCAACCCCGCCACCGACCATCCCCTCCGCGCCGGACGCCCGAGGCTACAGGACCACCCCTGCTCCCTGCGCGCCGAACCCGTCGAAGCCGCCGGCCCCTCCTGTCCTCCTTTGTGGCGGACGCCCGAGGTCGCTTGGGTCGCGCCAACTTCTCCGCACCGGGCACCCCAGGGACCGGTCGCGTCACCCCGGCGCTGCACGGCCTTCCTCCCTGGCCTGCAGACCTTCGTCGCCGCGCCACCGGTCATCGCGGCCCACCCCGGGGTCGAACCGCCCCGCGCAGTCCTTCCCCGCTCGCGAATCTCCAGGCCTTCCCGCCAGCTCCGCTACCTCCGTCCCGCACAGGTTCGTCCCGCATCAGGAAGGCTCACAGGAAGGCGACATCGCTGCATGATGCTGCTTCGCTGCTACGCGCCGGCTGCTGCCCTCTGCTGCTCCGCCCGGACGCACGACCGCCAACCCCCTTCTGCCGCCACCTCTTCCACATTTTTTCCCGCTTCTCTGTCCAATTCTTTGTGCACTCGGAAGGAAGAAATCGCAACTTTCGCTTTTGTACAGAAACGTAGGGTGGCCATGCGTTCTTCTTCCTTTCGCTCCGAGCATCGAGATGGAGGCGTTTCGCCGGATGGGTAGTTGTTTCCCTCCACTGTTACCGTTTTTCTGTTTGTTTGTTTTTCCTTCCGCATTTTGACAAACGTTTGTTGTGCACTAGAATTTACTCTTTTATTACCCATAGAAGGAGTGTAATTCGCAGTCACACGCTGGTAAAGGCCCGATGAAGACGGAATAATCTAATTCACTTGATAGGTGATAGAAGGTTCGAAGAAGAATTTAGTTTGCATCTATGGCTTAGCTTTAACATATTTTTTTTTTCCTATGTCCCTGTAGAAAGGATGAGTCACTAGTCCGTGGTATCTCTAATACCATTGTGGGCGTGTTGGGAGGTGGGCAGTTGGGACGTATGCTGTGTCAAGCAGCTTCTGAGATGGCGATCAAAGTGATGACTTTAGATTCTCTTGAGAACTGTCCTGCAAGTGCGCTGTCCTTCCACCATGTAGTCGGCAGTTTTGGAGATGGTGATGCAGTAAGGGAGTTTGCAAAGAGGTTGTTTTTCTTGCCATTGCCTTGTCGTCCTTCCTTTGCAAGTTTGCACTTCTGTTGGACTGACTTTTTCTTTGATAGATAGGTGTGGAGTGGTGACAGTTGAAATCGAACATGTTGATGCTGTTACATTAGAGAAACTTGAGGAGCAAGGAGTTGATTGCCAACCTAAAGCTTCTACGATCCGGATAATTCAGGTAATTGCTAGGGATTACCTCAATGTATCTCAGTGTCACAGGTTAAAGACTTTCAGCTCTTGTTAAGAATTATAGTTATTAATGATAAGTGGACTCATGTTATACAATATTTGCCAGCTTGAGATGTGGAAAGTCTTACAAACTGATCCTACTCATACAAGTTAAAAGGGCCAGTCCAAGTTGACAAGTGATGCTCTAATATGTGATCTCCATTGCATGCCAATGGATCAGTCATAAGCTTCAAGTCAACACCGTGTGGTTATTGTGGGCATCACGGGAGACACCAGAAACAGGAGATCTAATATCAAATATTGAACAGAACTGAACATGAAGATTCTAACAGCAAATTATGCTCCTCTATTATAATGAAACACTCCTTGTTGCCTACCCGGGGCTTGTAGCCCAATTACTAAATTACAAGTTAAAACATGAATACTCTGTAGAATGTCATAAACTCTAGCTTTGAAAAGTAGTTAAGTAATACTTGGTTATTTTATTCAGGGATTATTTAACCCAAAAAACTCTTCATTTTACTTTGGCCCAAAAAATAGGTTCTTGGGTAAGAACCCGGTTAAGTTACCGGCTTGGGTAACTTATCCACCCTTTTAATCCCCTTTAACCACATTTCCACCCAACCCACCCTGGTTAAGGAAACTAGGTTCCCAAAGTGCAAAAGGACTTTAACCATCCTTTTACCCTCCCTTAACCCCAACTTTAACCACTACCAAAGCGGGTAAGGACTGTACATTTCCTACCAAAAAAAAAGTCTAAGGGACTGTTGGCAGGATGACTGATGAGAACAAAGCAATTTTATCGTGAGACTAAACATTTCCTAAATCAAACATGGCAAAAACAGGAGCTGGCAGCATGATAAACAGGCTTTACAATAGACACCTTCCTTTTTAAACCCTTCAAGAGTAATCCATGAAGTATGCCAATGTGATCAATCCACAAAGGCCAGTTTTTTTTCCCTTAAATTTGGATATGCCACATTATTCAGTGTTTATCAGAATGCACATCCAGGTATTGCTAATATAGTGATTTACATAAGGATAAGCTACATTGTTACATGAAATAAGTTTGGCATATTGATGAAGAAAGAACCATAAGTTCCTAGGGGCTGCTTGCCTTTACAAGGTTAAATCATCAGATTTTTAGGCCAAAATGGACAATGTTTCATTCTGATCTTCATTTCAACTTTAGGTGATATATCAGACTACCAATCAACTCAATGAAGGATGAAGTCAAAATAAGAAATATGCTTTTCTTCAAACTGATTTACTTGATTAGATCACTTTTTAGAGCCATCAAAATCCTCCAATTCTGGCTGATTTTAGAAAACAAATGTCTAGAAGTTGAGGTTAACATCAGAAATATGACTGGCCTTATTGGATCACTTTTTAATTTTGTTCATTTTAATTGATTGGGGCTAGACATGCTGGTTGAATCAACTCCAGTTGTTCTGTATCCAAATATGCCAACTTTGCCTACCATTCTAAGAGGGCAGGGATATTAGTCACTTCTGAGGTGACATTAGCAAAATTACTTCACAAACTTGTAGACCTCGTTATTCCATATTTGAGCTAAAGCAATTTTAAATTACTTCAATGTGTGAAAGGATTTTCCTTGGACCTCCTTCGCCTATGTAAATTACAAGTGGATCTCCATGATACCCTTCCCTCACAAAAGATTTCAAAGAAATAATAATTAGACAACTAATTTTCTTCCTAAGGTGCTCAAGTAACCAAGCTGGGTGCTGAGGCATCAGGCATGTGGCACACCAAAGTCTAAGGTGAAGACCTATTATTCATGTTTGACTAAGTTTTTGTTCATCTACATCTAGGCCTCATGATGGCCTTGCCCATCTATATTCTGTAGGGCCTTGTACCCAGATGTAAGATGTTGCCTTGTGACAACTTTATACTGAAATGATTGGTACCAATCCAAATCATGACTGGTTTCCTGATCAGCTGGAATCAGTGGCAAATCAAATTGGAATTGGCGGATTCTAACATTTTCTTTAAAAAAATTCCAAATGAATCCATTTTATGCCCAACTTGTACCAATCAGGGTCATTATCTCCACTAGCCAAATCAACCAACCACCATGTCTTCTTGAATACTCCCCGTCATAGTTTTACTTGTTAAAACTCTTCATCAACATATTTTCTTCATTTAAGCTTTTCCTATGTAATCTGCTTTCTTTTCTTAAAATGAATTGAGTGCCCTGACATTGCTTTTAGTGATCATCAAGGTCTATAATCAAATCGCTCATGTTTTGCATCTTTTTCAGGATAAATACTTCCAGAAGGTTCACTTTTCTCAACATGGGATTCCACTTACAGAGTTCATGCAGGTCATACCATTATGTTTTAATTTATATGTATAAGGTTCATGAAGCTCACAGAGTTTAATCTTCCTTTTTTGAAACTTTCTGAGGATAGATAAACGATTTGGAAGGCGCTGAGCAAGCAGGTGAAGTTTTTGGCTATCCTCTAATGATCAAAAGCAGACGACTTGCTTATGATGGACGTGGAAATGCCATTGCTTACAACAGAGAGGAGATTTCTTCTGCTGTTTCAGGTGCATGACATTTAATGATAGAGATAGAGCTTACATTTGGCAACTGTATGAATTTCATGTTTTTAAAAAATCCTCCAATGATTTTTGTATATTGGAAAATTCTCTTGATGTTTGAACGAAAGCTGTTTCCTCTTTGCATTTGCCTTCAGGGTTTACATGACCAACGAAAATGAGGAATGTTCCAATGATATTTTCGTTGCTGTTGGACCATCCTATGGTAGGGAATGACGGAGGAGGTAGGCATGGATGGATGAAGCATTTTATGAATCTTCAGAGATGATGAGGATTCCTGAGTCCTTCTTAGGTTTTATTTATTTACTTTTCATACCATTAAAATTCTCATTTACATGAAGAATAAGATCAAGGTGATGATATGACTTTGTGATGTCACTTTTGGGGCAAATAATTTGCTGAAGTAGCTTGCTAATTGGTAAATAGCAAGGAGGCAATTTCAAGATATTGTTTAACTAAGGGGATTTTTGTAGTGCTTTCCCACGGCTTGCTATGAAATATCATTCTTCAAATATTCATTTAGTATGTTGAACTTAGGTTCAGAAACAAGTTCGTCTTGCTCTGGTTCTGATAAGGTTAAACAGTAAATGATCTGAAGTTAGAGTGGCAGGTTTCTGCTATCACTTTTGATTTGTTATCAAAATCAGAAAAACTGGATTCATCTATAACCCTGTCTAAAAGCAAATTTTCACTTATCATGCATAGTTACAGCAGTTGGATGATCGTCCAATTATTGAACTTAACAATGGCTGATTTCGACTGAGAGAGGAAAGTTGGTGTGAGGGGACTGAAGGGGGGTGGGCTTAAATTTGGAAGAGTTCCTGTTTCCATGTGCCTAACACCTCCTCTTCCAGCATGTAGGGGAGGGAAGTCCCTATTTCATCTCTGATTCTAGTGTTGAGTGTTCTCTTGGTGTATTTGTTTCTCATACTGATTGAAACTGGAACTAGATTTAAGACAAAGTTGTGTTGGGTTTGCTCATTCTGGGTTGGTAGAGTTGTATAGGATGGTCAGTTGTTTTTTGGGGGTTTCTCTTTGTTGGCCTATACTTGTACATTTCTCATTTCTTTAATACATTTTGTGGTACTATCCACATTTCAAAAAAAAAAGATTTAAAACAAAGTTGAATTTAGCTAATCTTGTCTTTTGAATCAGAAATGGTTTGGGCACTCAGTTTACCGGATGGTCCAGAACTGTTACTTGCTATTTTTTTTTTCAACATCTGTATACTGCTCTCAACAGATATAATGTAGGCTATCCGACTCATGTTTAATTTGGTCTTGTCCATTGAAGTATAGACACTGGAGTTGATTCTGTTTTCTAGTTGTCATCCAACCTTTAATGATGACACATACTCTCCATTAATAGATTATTATTCTGGTTACTAACTTGTATTGATCTGCAGCACTAGGAGGGTATGATCGAGGCTTATATGTTGAGAAATGGACACCTTTTGTGAAGGTTGTTTTTCTTTCTCATTCCCTGTATTTGTTGTCCCCCAACCACTATAGCATAGCTAAACATTTCTTCCTGGAATAATCTTTGCTGATTTCCTGTCTCACAGCATATAATATTAATTATACAATCATATCTTGTATACCTTTCAGATACTTATTCTTAAGATGGTTTTGAAACGTTCTCATTAGATATGAACTTGGTGACCTCATTCTCATCAACTAAAAGTTGTTGCAATGCTAGACAATGAGCTGTCTTAGGCAGTTAAACTTGAACATGTTGGTGTTAGACTGTTAGTCAGATCATTGTCATTAACTTGGTGATTAGCAATAGGTGTTTTTTGGTATCCCCCAATACTATCTTTAGCAGTTTAGCTATGTTATACATGAAGATATTTTGTCCATTGTACCACAACGTACCTCAACTTTCCCACATGTTATATGTTTTGTCTGGTGTGTATTTTGAACTAAAGCATAATTTCAGCAGGAAGATAAGTATTATGCTTTCTGTGTCTTGTTTCAGGAGCTGTCAGTCATTGTGGCAAGAGGGAGAGACAATGCTATTTTGTGTTATTCTGTTGTTGAGACTATCCACAAGTAAGATTTCAGTAGTTATGCACAAGGAAACTTTTTCTTGTTTCTCCAATTTTTGCTTATCTGGTATGGGAACTTTTGGATTCTCCTCCATTTCATTACTTTTGACATTTGAACAAGGCGGAGAACTTACAGATGCTCAGTAATCTCATTTCGAATTTGGTGGTCTTTTCAGGGATAACATTTGTCACATAGTTGAAGCACCTGCTGATGTATCAGACAGAGTAAAAAAGCTTTCGCTTGATGTTGCTGAGAAAACTGTCAGTTCACTAGAAGGAGCTGGTGTCTTTGCGGTTGAATTATTTCTAACAAGGGATGGACAGGTGAAGTCACCTTTGTATATAGTAATAACATTGAGTTATTTCTTTTATTTAATCACTTGATTATTTCATCATCTTCTGATGATCTTCGTTCTATTGAAGTTAAGTCTGCAGCAAGCATAATGGTGACCTTTATTCTTTCTTTAGGTTCTGCTGAATGAAGTAGCACCCAGGCCTCATAATAGTGGACATCACACGATTGAATCCTGCTACACCTCACAATATGAGCAACATTTGCGAGCTGTTATTGGTCTTCCACTTGGTGATCCATCTATGAAAGTCCCTGCAGCAATAATGTACAACATACTTGGTGAAGATGATGTGAGACTTGCATTTTTTTTTTAAACTCAAGAAGTGATTTATTTCTATTGATCTGTGAAACATTTATAAGACTCTTTTTGACCGAAGTAGGATTTAGAAGATTAACTTGGGCAAGGAGTCAATTGTCCGACTATCTAAATTCTTGTTCATCCATGATTTGTCCTCGCTGTATAACTGAGTTGGAAATTAAGTTTCACCAGGTAGTGTGGCAGGAAGATAATATGGATCCTGAATCATGGTGACAGACAGTTTACCGCACAAATACCCGTAGGATTTTCCATGCTTAACAATGGCTAATGAACTACAGACAGGTGGAACTACTCAATTCAGTAGACTAAAATGCCTGTGTCTAGTGCGTAGGAAATCCACCTCCGATCTCATCACCACTTTTTTTTGTTGACATTGGGGCATTACCGTCCACAAAGAATAATATAGATTTGCATTGCATCCTTGCCCTACTTACTGATGGTTACATCTCATCATCATCAGAGTCTTATCCCATTATTTGGGGTCGGCTACATGAATCCTTTTCTGCCAAGATTTCTATCAAGTGTTATATTCGTGTTTAAACTTAAGAAGTCCAAGTCATTCTTAATAACATCACACCATCTCATTTTAGGCTATCCCCTAGTTCTTTTACTGGCATCCACTAAGATTTGGTCACATCTTTTAACCGGTCTTTGTTTTATGCTTTCTTTAGTTGTTATTGGGGTAGTCAATTTATTTATCCCTGTTATAAGGGGTATGTTTGTCTTATTTGTATCTTTTTGTTTGAACTTGCCCTAATTAATAAAACATAGGGATTGAGGAGGCCGCTATTCAGTTTTCTGGACTGCAGTTGCTCCCTCTTTTTTTTTCTTTTCTTTTTTTATGTTCTACCTGATCTATTCCGAAATTCAACAATAAGTATTACAAAAATATAAACTTTGAGGCAGAAATAAACCTTTAATTTGTCTTTTATTGCAATTTTCAGGGAGAGCCAGGGTTCCATTTAGCACATCAACTGATGTCAAGGGCCTTAGTTATCCCTGGAGCATCCGTCCATTGGTATGATAAGCCAGGTAAGTCGTCACAGAATGCCATGACCCTTATGTTTTTTTGGTGCAGTTTGCAGGCTATCTTATCTGCTTGTTCTTATTGCTCATCTTGGTCCCGTAGATATGCGAAGATCACGAAAGATGGGACATATCACTATTGTGGGTCCCTCTATGAGGAAAGTGAGGTCACATTTGAACACAATGTTGAACAAAGAAAATTCTAGAGATCAGATTACAGGTTCCCCCTCTTCTTTTTTTCCCCTATCGAATGTGGTTTGATTATTGATCTGCATGTCCTTTCCACACAAGAAGCTGTCAATGGACCTAGTTCATTTTAGTCCTTGGTAGTCTTATACTCTTTCCTGAACATCCAAGAATGAAACTCTTAGTGTTATTTACTTTAGTAATTTGTAACTATATCTACACTAATCGTTGATATCCACTTTTCTAGATTCTACTGCTCGTGTCACTATTATAATGGGCTCTGATTCTGATCTTCCTATAATGAAAGATGCTGCAGAAGTTCTTAAGGCATTTGATGTCCCTTTTGAGGTTGGCCTTTCTTGAACCTGAAATTCCCAACCCTGAATTCATTTTCAAATGATCATAGTTTTTTTGCGTTCTTCGAGTGTCTATTCATTCTGTCTTTTTTTTTTTCAGATAACAATTGTATCAGCACATCGGACACCAGAAAGAATGTACTCTTTTGCTTTATCTGCAAAGGATAGAGGAATTCGGGCAATCATTGCTGGGGCTGGTGGAGCAGCACATTTACCTGGTTAGTTGGAAAAATTCTCAAGGTCTTCCACATAGTGCTTTCCTTTTGTTTTTTTAACTTTTATGTTTATTTTTTTTACATTTTGGATATATGTTCCAGGGATGGTTGCTTCCTTGACCACATTACCAGTTATTGGGGTCCCAGTTAAAACTGCTGCAATGAATGGTGTTGATTCACTCCTTTCAATTGTTCAGGTGAGTGATTAGAAATTTGTTATTTCACTGGTATTCGTGAAACATGCAAATCAAAGATTTACCTTTTAGTTCATTTCCAGCTCTCTAGAATCATTTGCATTGTTATTTGCTAACGAGAACAGTATGAATCTAGATGGTTACTGTTGCTGCCCACTCTAGAAATCCCATTTTCTTTCTGACATGCCTAAAGAATTGTTCTGGTGAAGTTGTTGTTACTTGTACATAGGTCTTCACTCTGATATGATTGGATGTTTCTAGGTATATGCAGGATCAGCATGATGGAAGCTTTACTGAGCAGTACATGTGCAATTATTACACATCTGAGATTAAATGTTTTAGATGAAGCATGTTGCATCAATATGTATATCTTCTTCAGGATTTGCTATTTGGAGGATGTTCAAAACCTTAAACATTGAAGAAATATAAGAACATTCTTTATTTTCATTAAAATAAAACAGTACATGCCTCTAGAATTGTGGTTCCTAATGCTTTTTCTATATATGTGCAAGACAGTGTGTAAACTAAATCAATAGCTGTATATGGTTTATCGAATTGATGACCATGTTCAGCTCTGGTTTTTGTTATTATTAAATAATATGTATTTTGTTTGAAATGTGGATAGTAATATAGTACCACAAGTATATATTAAATAAGATGTAGTTAGTGAAGCTTTTATGCTAATGCATTAATGCTTCCCCTGCATCTGGCATTTGGTAACCAAAACAATGGATGTTGATATTTCCCTTTTCTGGAGTATATATCTGTGTACAAGGTTCAAGCGGTTTATTTATTTTTTACTTCGTATATATGACTTCTATCCAATATCAAAATGAAGGTAGAATGACCAAACTCAGAAGTGTAATTCAAAATCTTCCTAAATGCTATGTGGGAAAGCAGTATCATATTATCAGCTATTCATCATGTTGTCGGCTACATAACTATCTACCCAACTTGACAGAATGGTGGGGGGGATAAGATTAGTGGTATTCGTGATAGTTTTAATACTGTTTATCTCTTGTGGTTTTATTCTTTCTGATGTAGTTGTAACTAATGTTAACACCTGTTAGCTGCTTAAAATTTCCTTTCTACATTTTTATGTCAAAGTGACTAACATCACTTATTGCAATTGTATAGATGCCCAAAGGTGTCCCAGTTGCAACTGTTGCAATAGGAAATGCTGCGAATGCAGCTTTATTGGCTATTAAGATTCTGGCAGTTGGCGATTCCAGTCTATGGGACAGGTGAGCTTCCTCTTCTGTTCATTGGTGTCTTTACTGCACTTTTGAATTTGGATTTCTAAAACCCAATATGGTTCGGACATTTGCAATCAATCTACTGAACAGTGTCTCCAAATGGACTGTAAACTGGAACTAGAGATGCTGGGTTTTGTCTGATGGCAGTTCCCACCCAGGATTAACCCTTCTGTGGATCTCTTAGAATGCTAAAGCTATTTTTGGCATCAATTCTTGGAAGTTACTTCTCATTCTATACAACAAGAAAGCATTCTCATTTCCCATTCCTGTAATAAGAATGCTATTTTTGGCTGCCAGCCCTCTACTTAAAGTGAGAATATATATTGAATATTCTGTCACAAATTTCTAGGTGTATTATGTCATATAGTGAAGAAATTTGGACAATAACTCGGGCTTTCCTCACATCATTTGGTTGTTTATGTTTCAATTAGATTAAGTAAATACCAAGAAGACATGAAGGAGTCTGTGTTGACAAAAGCGGAGAAACTAGAAGGTGAAGGCTGGGAAAGATACTTGAGCAGTTGAATTCTGAGTTGTCTCAAATGGCTCCCTCTTACAAACTCCCCAACACTTACCAGCGCGCATGATATATGCTCGTGCAAAATGCATTGGAGGTTTTTCTTTCCTTGTTCTCATGTTTGGTATATCTTGTTATTTGAATATGGGGCCAAAGTTCTTGAAGGGAACTACCCCGAAAATGGGTGCGTGAATTTATTGATGTGAGTTGGGTACGTGAATTTAATGATGTGAACTTTCAAGTCTCTGGTAACCAGGAAGCCAGGATCCTGTTGCAGCCCGTCAGCATGTTGAACATCTCCAATAATAGTTTTGAGGGCTTCCAGAACTTATGCGGCAGCAATATTTAGAAATGCAAGGCCCATGCAATGGGTTGTGATTCATGTATTAGCTCACTGGAAAACTTTGGTCCCTTCATCTCTCTTTTTGTTATCTGGGGCTCATTTTGATCTATTGGGTGCATTCCCAAATTTAAACAATCATATATATATATATTATATATATATATATGTGATCAGTACTTGTCTTGTATATCTTTTAGTCCTGTCATGAGTAAGGCACCCTGAACAGGCAAAAGAGCACTTGATGCATTTCTATGCAGCGATTTGTATCCTAAGTTATTTCGAATTTTTTTTTGTAAGTTTCCATGAATTCATTATTATCTCTATTTTTTTAGGAATGTTTCTTGCTTTCCAAGTTTCATTAGTATCATGTAGACCACCTAGAAGCATGCAAGTTGATTGCAAACTAAAGCTGCTTAATAGGTATTATTTCCTGGCAAAAGTTACTTGTTTAAGTCCATATGGTATCCTTTTCTGGACCATGGAGCCTGTTGGAAATTTTGGCCATCGACTAGTAGAGAAATACCCATCTCAGACTAATCTTGTAATAACGATGACATAGATTGTAAGAAAACAGTTCTATTGATTAGAGAAAAGGGAAAAATATCTATTTGTTAGCCAATTACTCTCTTGCAATATTAATCTTTTAGTATTGATAAGTAATAAACACGGGTGAAGTAGGATTATTTTGCTGCCTGTGGATGATGCATGTTGGACATTGCAGGATTTGGTCCCTGTCAACATGATGACAGATAAATAATTAAAAGAACAGCAATCAATCATCTGGCCAAATATGGGGATTCCATTTGAGGAAGGTTATTCCATTTTCATTATCTCTCACTTTTTTTTTTAAAGTTTACCTAAGAAAGTCTCTATATTGATAGATATAATATATATCTCACACCCCCCCTCTCTGTTACTAGATTGTAGGAAAATTTTCTTATTAGTTTTAGTTGATCTCACCCAAAATATGGGGATTTGATGGCAGAGTACAGTCTATTCATTTCCTAGATGGATCACAATTGATTGAAAACAATGGCTTGGAGTTTGTTGCTTTAACTGATCTTTGTCATTAAATGAGTCTCCTACTTTTACCTACCAAAAGAAAAATCCTACTTTCCATACTTTGCAAAAGTTATTTGTGATGGTTGAGCTCATATTTATGAAATAGCACCGGGGGATGAAGTTGGAAGATGAACATGCAGATGAAAACAAATATATAAAGGATGTACATAGAGCTGAGCCTGCCCACGTCTCTTTGTCCGTTCCGTTCCTTCGGCGACATGGCAAGCACGGACGGACCTAGCTTAGGTTCAGTGGGGTCAAGTGATCTCACTGAATTTTCAAAATTTTATTAAGGAGTTTAAATTTTTCTATTAAAGTTAACTTTGGTTGGAGATTTTTTTAAAGGAGTGACCCCACGGAACTTGTACTATAGATACACTTTAATTTTTAGAGTGATCCTACTTAATAAAATTTCTGGATCCGCCAAGACAATTTTGAACACCCATGTACGACGCCGTACAGCGTTTACAGGGAGTGCCAACCCTATAACCTGCTCTCTCATGATTAAGCTTATTCCTCCTAAATCTTCCCTCTCAAGTGGTTGAAAGGGTTACCAAAGTATGCATGTTTCAAGGCGAAAGGGAAGAGAATGGTACTCTCAACTGATGTAGAAGCAGGAGGACCTTAAACACGTACACTATATATCGCAACGTAGGTAGTAGGAGTATCCTAATCACAACCAAAGAGGTTAAGCATAAAAAGTCGTCTTTTAAAATTTTAATTGATAAGCACGACGAGAGTGGTGAGGTAAGATCAACAGTACGGACGTGGATGGTCTCCTCTCGTGCTCAAGCATTTTTTTTTATAAAAAAATATTTATTAAGATAATTGCCTATTATATCATTGAACTCTTGACATCATCCTTCAATAATTTCTTAAAACTTCTTTGCAAATTCGCTATAGGTGGAAGTTGAACTTTTGGCCTCCTGATACACGTTGGAGTGTCCAACCAACCGAGTCATAATTGCTTCCGTGTTCAAATATTATTCATGTTAATTCACTGCATAAGAGATCCATTCCCCGACCTTGAACTGCTATACAATCGACGCAATTGTTGGTTAATTTGAGCGATCCTTGACTCAGAAGATGTCCTTAGAAGTCCTCCCCCATAACCGTCCTGTTAAGTGCAAAGGAGGATTGGACTCTAGCAATCTCTAATAGACCGTGCCAAATGTCTCGAACTCCTTTTTCAAAACACTTTTCTTATATCTGAAACTAGGTTCTTCATGTTAAAATATATCAATAACGCTAAGATATAATTATATGTACCAAAATGCAACCATAAGTTATTTGAAATAAAAATGCCAAAATATAATCATAACTACTTGAATACAACGTTATACTTACCGTTGCATTTTAGTATTATAGTTGTTTTATGATGCTTATAATTGGATTCTAGTGTTTATATGGTTGTATTCAAGTGAACACCAGAATATAACATATATAAATACTACAGTAAGTATAACATTGTATATATTCAAGTGTTTATGATTATATTTTGATATATGCTATATTTTGGTGTGTATAGTTGTATCTTAATATTTATAAATATATTATTTTAATCTGAAGAACTAATTTTTAAATAAAAAAGTTTTGAAAAAAAAAGATTTAAGACATTTTGGCACGCGCACAGATTGTTAAGAGTCCAATTTTCTTTTGCACTTCCATGCAAATCTAAGTCGTCTTTGGCTCCCTAATGGGAATTGCGGGGTTTCTTCTTCGCCACCTCGGAGCAGAGCATGTACCTAAATCCATTTGCCGCAGTAGAACCTCTTTAACACGTAAAAGGTGGCATATATAGAAC
Organism: Colocasia esculenta; assembly: GCA_014218235.1. NCBI lineage: Eukaryota > Viridiplantae > Streptophyta > Magnoliopsida > Alismatales > Araceae > Colocasia > Colocasia esculenta. The sequence continues at coordinate 1,286,966 of CM024754.1, read as the reverse complement.
TCATAGAAACTGAAATAACAGGGTATTAAAATTTAAACATAAGTGTTCACCAATATTAATTAATTGAGAAATACTTAGTGTGAATGTACAGTACTTACATTTGAATTGCAAGTAGAGTCAAAATTTTTTTAAATTGAACTGTTAAATATTTGAATTAGACTTATACAAGTTCAAGTTAGAATCATAACTGACGTGTCAAGAGCCATTGATTCATTCTAATGGATCAATGAGAGCTCTCTTTTACAACTCAGGTATAAATGTACATTTGGATCAAATATTTTTCTTATTAATTTACTCGCTTCCAAGTGCTTGGCAACTCTGCTCCTGTTCGCCGATCCTGCACCTGTGAAGGGAGGGGGTGTGAAGGAGGGGGTCTGGCTTCGAGGGTGACGGTTCAGCAAGGAGTTCCGACCGGAAAAGTTCACGTGGCCGGACCCACGGTCTTCACACAATACTAGACACTTGCATCTAGGGTGAACACGTCCGGTTCGGTCTGGTTCACTCCTTATTTTTTACCAAATCGAACTAAACCCGTACTATAGCAAACCGAAATCGGTTCAATTTAAACCGAAATTTCAAAAAAAAAAAAAACAGGTTTGCGCTGCCGCCCGCGGGAGTGGATCTCGCAACCTCCGTGACGGACCCAACGGTCTTCACACAATACTAGACACTTGCATCTATGGGTGAACACGGTCCGGTTCGGTCTGGTTCACTCCTTATTTTTTACCAAATCGAACTAAACCGATTGCTATAGCAACCGAAATCGGTTCAATTTGAACCGAAATTTCAAAAAAAAAAAAAACAGGTTTGCGTTGCCGCCCGCGGGAGTGGATCTCGCAACCTCCGTGAGGACAGAGGGCAGGGCTGACCATTGTGTTACATGCACCTTTAGGTATATTTGTAATATTACTTCACCTCCGACTTTATTATATACACATATTAAATTTAAATTAGACACAAAAAAATGTTCACCTCCGACTTTATTATATACACATATTAAATTAAATTAGACACAAAAAAAATGTTCACCTCCGACTTTATTATATACACATATTAAATTTAATTAGACACAAAAAATGTTCACCTCCGACTTTATTATATACACATATTAAATTTTAATTAGACACAAAAAAAATGTTCACCTCCGACCACTGCACCACAGATGTCTTTTTGTATATATATATTATTTAATTATATATTAATATATTATTTATTATATATATATATATATATATATATATATTCGGTCATTTCGATTTTCCAACTCAAAATCGAACCGAACCGTAGACCCATGAAACCGAACCGACCGAACCGGTCGGTTCGGTTCGATTTTTTCGGTTTGGACCAAATAATGAACCCCCTACTGCATCTGTTCCAGATCCGAATCCTAGATTTTGATGCTGCAACGTTAGGCGATGCGCGGCCGCTCGACCGAGTCATCACAACTTGCAAAAATATTTATTTATCAGGCAGTTGGGTAAAAAATTTCTGTTCTACTCGACACCAAGAATATTTTTAGGCCATGTGTGAAGTATGCATGTGGGCATCATCACATTTTTTTCTCCTTTTTTAATATATAGATTCATATTAAAATCTTAATGTAAAAAGTTATTTATCTTCCTAATTATTGGCCATTTATCATATTTAACTCATTATATATTTATCATCGCGACAAATATTTTGTTAGAAATATTAATATAAAATATTTAATGCTCTTGTTTGAATAACATAGTTATTTTGCTTATTATAAGTTGTCTATCTATCATTCTTAACAAATAATTTTATAGAGAATGGTTGCACAAATATTTAATTTTTTTTTGAGAAGTATAATTATTTATCTATTTTAATTAATTATTTATCAAACTTAATTCGTTATTTGTTATAAAGAGAGTTAAATGTAATAAATATTTTATAGAGAATGTTATAAAATATCTAATATATATGATGTAAGAGTATTTAAAAATATTTAATACTTTTACTCAGTAGATTCCACACGGATCGAGAACTACCATCTGTATGACCATTTAACTAGCATTTCTTGGAGTTTAATGCATCCCTTTGTGCACATTAAGATCCACTCAACTAACTTGTTAAAGCTAGCTAGTGGCTTCTTAATTTCCACTGCGAAGCTTACCTTCCGTAATGAAAAGTACCACCTCCCCGAGTTTTCATTGATTTGCATAAGGTCAACCTCTTACCGTCGGTTTGGAAGCAAATTTATAAGAGGCATAAAAGCAAAAGGTAAGCTGCGATCCACTTGCTTAGTTTTGAACAAGTTGCCATTCAAATTAATTAGTACCATGCATGCACTATAGATTGTGTTACGTTGCCTCGCGCATTCGACACTAGTACTACCCGTTCTAATAGTACTGTTTGTGCCGTTTGGATTGGTGCATACTTTTCGTTGCATGCATCAATTAATTTCGATGAAGTCAAACACCTCAATTTGATGCAACCGTGGGACGTGGACCTTCTACTCAATTCATTATTTCAATCAGTAAGAGTTTCACCCCTTTCTTAAGAAGAGTACTATTTCAAAAGACAAAATTTCAAATATGAAGATAATATTTTTTGAGAGACACTTAAAATCACTTCTCTTCGGTACTCTCAACTGATGTAGAAACAAGACCTTAAACACGTACACTATATATCTCAGCGACGTACGTAATAGCTAGGCGTATCCTAATCACAACCAAAGAGGTTAAGCATAAAAAGTCGTCTTTTAAATTTTTAATTGATAAGTACGACGAGAGTGATGAGGTAAGATCAACAGTATGGACGTGGATGGTCACCTCCCGTACTCAAGCATTTTTTTATTAAAAATATTTATTAAGATAATTGACATTATCCTTCGATAATTTCTTAATAAGGTGTAATTGGTTACAGTTTTTACCTCTCTTCCTCTAAATTTTAAAAAAGAGAGAGATCAAATACAAAGACATGTTTGGTAAGTAATTTCTTTTGTTAGGAAAGAACTTTTGTCCTTGTGTAAATCTCTAAAAAAAAAAAACAAATGCCAACTTGTTTTTTTTTATTTTAAAAACACCCCTTGCGGCCTCCCCCACCCCCCTGCATCCCCCCCTCCTCCCCCCCCCCAGCACCGACGTCCCCCACTCCTACTCTCCCCCCACCCCCCCGGCGCCGTCCCCCCCCCCCCCCCTCCTCCTTCCCGGTGCATAACCACCCCCCCCACCCACCCCTGCTGCCGACTCGCCTGCGTCCCCCCTCTCCCTCCCCCCTTCTGCATCGTCCCCTCCTCCCCCCCCCCCCCGTCGGTGACCACCCCCCTGCGGCCCCCTCCTCCCCCACGCCCGCTGGCCACCCCCCCCCTTGCGGCACCCGCCCTGCGCTCCCCCTCTCCTGCCCTGCCCCCCCCTCCGGCGGCCCCCACCCGCACTGCGCCCCCCTCCCCCCACCCCGCTCTGCGCCTCCCCCCTCTCCCGCGCCTGCTCTGGCCCCCTCCCGTGCCCCCCTGCACCCGCCCTGCACCCCCTCCGCGCCCGGCTCCCCCCCCCCAGCGGCTCCTCTCCCCCCGCTGGAGCCCCCACCGCCGCCCTGCACCCTCCCCCCCTCTGGCGCCCCCCTCCCTCCCCGCCGGGATCCCCCCCCTCCAACGCCCCCTCCCTCCCCCGCCGAGATCCCCCCGCCACCCTGCACCCTCCCCCCCCTACGGCGGCCCACTACCTGCCCTGCGCCCCCTCCCCTCCCGGCCCGGGCGGCTCCCACTCCCTTCCAAACACATCGATACAAAATTTAAAAATTTTGATATTTTTACCAAACACATAACGTCATATTTTCATAATTTTAAATTTAAAGTTAAAAGAGAACTCAACTTTATTTTTAGGTAGAAATAGTTTTTTTTTTTAAATTACTCCCAAACACCCCATAAACTTTTTTTTGCAAATTTGCTGTCGATGAGAGTTGAACTTTTGACATTCTGATACAGGTCGGAAGTGTCCAACCAACCGAGTCATTGCTTCCATGTTCGAACATTGTTCATGTTAATTCACTGCATAAGAGATCGATTCCTCGATCTTGAACTGCTATACGATCGACACAACTATTGATTTGAGCGATCTTTTACTAAGAAGATGTCCTCCGAAGTCCTCCCCTGACAACTATTCCTCAAAATTTTATATATCTCATGGAACTGGCCAATGAGAGCTTGATTTTGATCCTAACCGTCATGTTAAATTAACTTACATGTAATTGATTCTAGATCCTGTTAAGTGCAAAGAAGGATTGTACTCTAGCAATCTCTAATAGACACGCGCCAATTGTCCCAAACCCTCTTTTCAAAACACTTTTTTTTTTAAATCTAGAACCAAATTCTTCATATTAAATATATCAATAAACACTAAGATACAATTGTACATACCAAAATACAACATAAATATTTGAAGTATAAGTGCCAAAATACAATCATAACCACACCAAATACAATGTTATACTTACAGTTGTATTTTAGTGTTATGGTTGTTTTATGGTACTTATAATTATATTCTGGTATTTATGGTTGTATTCTATTGACACCATAATATAACCATTAAGTACTAGAAAAACCCGTAAATATAACGTTGTATTCAGTGTTTATAATTATATTTTGATATAGATATGATTGTATTTTGATATGTATAATTATATTTTAATATTTATGAACATATTTTAACCTAAGAACTAATTTCCAGGTAAAAAATATTTTGAAAAAGAAGTTTAAGACTCTTTGACGCATATCTATTAGAGACTGTTAGAGTCCAGTCCTCCTTTGCACTTAAGAGGATCTGGACTCCATGCAAATCTAAAATCGTCTGTGGCTCCCTAATGGAAACTGCGGGGTTCTTCTTCACCACCTCGGAGCAGAGCATGTACCTAAACCCATTTGCCGCAGTAGAACCTCTTTAACACGTAAAAGGTGGCATATAGAACTCATAGAAACTGAAATTACAGGGCATTAAACATAAGTGTTCACCATTCTTAATTAATTGAGAAATATTTAGTGTGAATGTACACTTACATTTGAATTGCAAAGTGGAGTCATAAAATTTTAAATTGAACTGTTAAATATTTGAGTTAGGTTTATAAAAGTTCAAGTTAGACTCATAACTGTTGTGTCAAGAGCCATTGATTTATTCTAAATGGATCAACGAGAGCTCTCTTTCAACTCAAGTATAAATGTACATTTGGATCAAATATTTTTCTTATTAATTTCCTCGATCTTCCAAGTGCTTGGCAACTCTGCTCCTGTTTCGCCCATCCCGCACCTGTGAAGGTGGGGGTCTGGCTTTGGAAAAATACTTAGTGCACACCAAGGTGTGCACTAATGTGGGCACACCCATTAGGGGTGTGCCATTTGGCCTTGGAGTTGGGAAAAGTTGGGATGGGGAGATATTATAATCTTCCAAGGCCAAATGGCACACCTCTAGTAGATGTGCCCAACTTGGTGCACACCAAGGTGAGCACTAAGTATTTCTCCTGGGTTTGAGGGTGACGGTTCAGCAAAGAGTTCCAACTGAAAAAGTTCACGTGAGACCCAACGGTCTTCACACGATACTAAACACTGAGCAAAACTTGGTGCACATTGTGTGCGCGCAAACTAGGCACTGATTGGCTGACGCCATCAAGTGAGGTGACAGCCAGTCAATGACTGGCTGGTTTGCGTGCATATTGGTGTGCACCAAGTGTTGCTCCTAAACACTTGCATCCATTCTAGATCCGAATCCTAGATTTTGATGCATGCAACGTTAGGTGATGCGCGGCCGCACAACCAAGTTGTCACAACTTATTTTTTTTTAAGAGAAATATTTATTTATCAGGCATTTGGGTAAAAAATTTCTGTTCTACTCAACACGAAGAATATTTTTAGGCCATGTGTGAAACATGTGGGCATCATAAAAAATTTTCTCCTTTATATATATATATATTTATATTAAATTCTTAATGTAAAAAGGTATTCATATTTAACTCACTATATATTTATCATCTTTAATGAATTAAGGGTGATAAATAATTTTGTTAGAAATAATATAAGAGTATTTAATGCTCTTGTTTGAGATATACATAGTTATTTTGTTTCTTAGTTGACTATCTATCATCCTTAACAAATAATTTTATAGAGAATGATTGTAAAAATATTTAATATATATTTTAGAAATATAATTATTTATCTATTTTAATTAATTATTTATCACACTTAACTCGTTATTTGTTATATCTAGAGAGTTAAATGTAATAAATAATTTTATAAAAAATGATATAAAAACATCTAATATGATGTAAGACTATTTAAAAATATTAAATACTTTTACTCAGTAAATGCCACACGGACAACTACTATCTGTATGACCATTTAACTAGCATTTCTTGGAGTTTAATGCATCCCTTTGTGCACATTAAGATCCACTCAACTAACTTGTTAAAGCTAGCTAGTGGCTTCTTTCCACTGCGAAGCTTACCAGCTTCCGTAATGAAAAGTCCCACCTCCCCGAGTTTTCATTGATTTGCAGAAGGTCAGCCTCTTACCGTCGGTTTGGAAACAAATTAAGAGGCATAAAAGCAAAAGGTAAGCTACGATCCACTTGCTTAGTACCATGCATGCATGCACTATATAGATTGTGTTACGTTGCCTCGCTCATTCGTCGACACTATAGTACTACCCGCTCTGTTAATACTGTTTGTGCCGTTTGGATTGGTGCATGCTTTTCGTTGAATGCATCAATTAATTTCGATGAAGTCAAACACCTAGATCAATTTGATGCAACCGTGGGACGTGGACCTTCTACTCAATTCATAATTATTTCACTTTTCGTGTTTCTTTCTGCTTATCTCTTTTTATCTTTTAGGATTTCAAAGTAGGCTTTAGGTGTGTGATATTAAAATGTACTTGCAATTGATTAAGGTGCATGCTCTGCATGCATTTAGTATACATAAAGATATAAAAGATGATGTCATTTATCAATTAAATGCCTAATTTGCAGCAATTTATATGAAACGGATGTATTCTTATTCAATGTTGCACAGTATAATCAAGAACCAGTGTTAATAGATTCAATTTCCTATTGAACACCGTATAGAGAAAGAGACCCATATTATTGATCCACTAGGGAAGGTCAGAGAAGAGTGAGAAAGAGATGTCCACGCATGACCCACTGGGAAAAGGTCAAAAGAGATCTAGGGAGAGAGATTTCATCTCATGATCCACTAGGTTAAACTAGCTAGCGATCAAGAAGTTAATTTAGTACTGTAGACAATATTGACATCCCTGATCCCCATATGGATTCAGACCTTTAAAGGGCGAACAATTTAGAGACAAAGTGTAACACGTGACTAGGTCAGATGGGAGTTATCCAGGACCACGTTAAGGCAGTAACCATCATTGCCGAATCTTTCATGGCCAGCTGACGATTAACTTCCTCCCAAGGTACATGGATTGCATCTTTGTCTGGCAATTCCTACGAGTCCAATAGTTCACAGCCGACGTAAAGATTAATGGTGATCACGTGTGTACGTGATTATCCGATCATACATATGTATATATATAGTGCACATAATGCGGCTAAGTATGATGCCCATCATGCATGTCGCTTCAAGGAACATGCAATATAGGATCATTGTGCAGGTCAAAAGTGTTATGCAAGGTTCTCATGTAAAGGAAATGATCTCATGCCTTTTGGTATTTCTCTGCCCCAATGGTTGTGAAATGGATATGTGGCCTTTCATTAAGATGAACATCACGTAAAGCTCAGGAATTGCTGGTGGTGGTGGAGTCATTCGTGACTCCAATGGTGATGTGCTGCTGGTCTTCTCTCACTATTATGAACATTGTAGCAGTCATGTTGCTGAGCGAGGGTCCTTCTTGATGGTGTTCGGTACTTACATATATACTTCGCCTCCCCAGTCGATCTTTATTGAGTGTGATTCGCGAGTTCTCTGGTGGATGTGATAAACAAGAAATCGGGTTGCCCTTGGACCGTGCTCTCTTATGCCAAGAAAATATGGACCATTCTGCCGACAGATGTGTCCATCTCCCATATTTTCAGAGAAGAAAATACGACTGCTGATAGACTAGCTGATTTAGCATGCTCTTCTTTAGATAATGCTTTCTTCTCCTTAAATTGTTGTCTTTTAGTTGATGCCCTTGAAGACAGTGCCTGATATTTGCGAGAATGTTGAGTAGAAACTGAATGTGGCTTGTTTTTTGATTGTCAAATACTCTTGTGCATCTTTCCTTCCATATCTTGGCAATGCGCAGCTTGATAACACCAATGTGTCACATTTTCTTTACCACATTAACAGAACCCTTTGATTATGAACGTCATCTCGGAGCTCACACTGACGAAAAGTGTGTCTGTACCGAACGGAGAGAGAGAGAGAGAGAGAGAGAGAGAGAAGCAATAAATGTGTAGACGGGGGACCTTGCCAATTCCAAGTCGAACTCCATCCATGGTCTTTAAGTGCGATATTATACGACTAGATACGAGGATCGAGATGCACGTGAAATCGGTTTACCAGATTTGAAATTTTGGTTTACTTGGACCACATTGACGTACGCACTGCGGCTGCAACATCAGCAAATGTTACATCGGCATGTTCTATATATTACTGTATCCGTTTGATATTTTATTTTATCACCTATAAAAGACACAGAATATATACATTTATTAATTATCTCCACGTGTGTGCAACCTTAAATGCACTAATTGAAACCTCCGGCTGATCCGTTGTTTAATTAAATTCCGAAGCAGCTTACAGTACTACTTACCATATTAATCTTTCGTAAATGTTGTGTTTGAAATACGAACACTACTAGGCCAAGAAGATAGAAGAACAAGAAGCGCCAAGAAAAATAAAGGGGTACGTAGCTGAGCCTGACTCAAGGATCTTCATTCTTTTGTGTTAACTTCGTGCATCCATCTTTTGCTCTTTTGCATACTTTGTTACTTAGATCCATGATCAACGGTTTCCTTCGAAAAGGAAACTTGCAGTCATTTAGATCATGGCCCTAAAAACTAAAATTTTTTATTCCTCATGCCATAAGAAAGGATACAGAGAAGATATGTATCCAACTCACATGGAAATTTAAACTTAATCACGTCCATTTGTGCATGGCCATTCATTGGACCTTATACAAATTAAGGTTGTTAATAATTCCTGTCACAGAGAGGGAAATCCCCCTTATCTTCTCCCAATTGTCTACGTTTATCTATCATTTCCTCCGACAAGTACACTTCAGATGAACTTTGAGCAATGATGCAGTGGCATACACACGGTACGTACCCACCCAAACAGACTGAACCCTCAACAGCTATATATACCTAAAATTTCTGAACCATATGCATATATACGTGCTGATATCGCTCATATGTTGGTTTTTTTTACTCAGGAAAGGATATTTCATTTCTTCCTATTTTTATATTTCTCTTCTCTTATATCATGGGTCAAACCACAGAAGGTAACAGATCGAGTAAGAGTATCGACTCATAGTACTGCGATTGAGTCAGTTTGTAGGTTGCTTCAAATATCTAGGAAGAGAAAAAAGACTTTAAACACTGCTGGCTCATCAACAGTACTATGAGTATATATATTCTGGTCAATGTTAAAGATCTATGCCGGGTAGAAAAAAAGTTGTGTTTTAACTGTTAATCACTAGTACTACTTATGCAAGATCAACGTACTATACGCGAACATGCATGGTCTCCTCAACATGATAACATTCACCGAAGCGGACACTCCTAGCTGGACCTTAATTAAAGAGCAATCCGAGCACCGCAGCTACTTGTCCGAGCAATCCTGGATGCAAACAAGTCCTTGGAAGTCCTCCTCTGGGAGCTCCTCCTGGCTATATCCCTCATGGAACTAGCCAAGGAGAGCTTGGGGTTGATCCTGATGGTCCTGTTAAACTTCATACACAGAGCCATGTGCGATTCCAGAGCTTCCTGCATGGACTCCATGGGTTTCTTCTTCACCTGCTCTTTCACCGCCTCTGAGCAGAGCCCGCACACCCATTTGCCGCAATAGAACTCCTTTATACGGGCGATGTACGTGGGAGTGCACTCCTCGGACATCCCGCAGCATTCGCAGTCGATCATCTGCGGCTCACTACTGTTCTTCGAGGCCTGCTGTACTTGGAAGTCCTCCACGATACTGCCTGTGTCTTCTAAGATTTCTGAGATGGCTCGTCGAAGAGACTGGTCTTTCTGGGTATCCATGCAGAACAAGAATTAGCATGAAGAACAAGAAAGAATTAAACGGACGAATCATAGCAAGCGAGAGCTGTGATGCTCATAATCTCCACATCCACTGTATGCTGTCTCTTTTTTCTTACCTTAGGGGGGAGGACGCAGCACCCTTCTTCTCCGGAAGGCAAGTTGCGTTGGACTTCTCCATAAACAGCCATTGGATCAACTCTTTCTTTGCTCGTCTTTGCTCAAAACAGGTGGCGATTGCTGCCCTTTTATAGATGATGGGAGTATCCTGCCAGAGGGAGGCTCTACTGCTCAAGGGCTCCAGAGGGGGAGAACCTGGCGTTGGTGGGCCTCTCGGGCAACGAAAGTGACAAGATGTCCATCAGAAGCTCTTGAAGTGCACGGATGGATCAATTTGTTTGCAGTTAGAGAACTTTGCTCAACCATTTAATGTGCAAATTGCTGCTCGGATTAGATCTCTTTTGCAGATGTTGAGGCTTGGGTTGCAAGTTGTGGGCGTGGCTATATATTGAGGGCGTATGGAGTAAGATACTGGGCAACATGGCGCATGCACTTTTGCTGAAGCCTTGGGAGGGATCTGAATGTTGTAAAAGGCATGGAACAACGTCGATATCGTCGCTCGTGACCTTTCACGAGGGATGCTTAGTCGTCATTTTGACCACGTTCTGTGTCCGATCATCCGGTGGCTGATGACATAATGATCGCCCTTCATCCCGCATGCATCATTAAAGGTTTAGACATAGTTTTTGCACTACAACATAGATTTCATGTTCTACGTATATCACAGTGTACGTACTCCAGCTTCAGTCTTACTAAATATAAATCAAGGAGACAAGGACCACGCATCCTCCACCCAAGCGTCTACATGTTTCAGGAACAATGCAACTCACCAACTAGGCTTATCGAGACATACCAAGTAACGGTTTTTAGACATCGAGGTAAAAGGAAGCTCGTTTGCTGTACAAAAGTGGCGCGGTCCAGAAATATTTGCGGCGCAGCGTGATCTGAATGCAACTTTTATGGGAAGTAAGTAATGAATGGTGTTACAAAAAACAGAAGGTACAGCGATCGCTGCTAGTATACAATTGTTGACCTGTCAAAGAAGTATAAAAAGAGAAGTAGAAAGCCAAAGCATGCATCCTCACTAAAGACGAATTGTAAAGTTTAACAGAGTATTAATCTTTCCCTGTATGTGAGGGGCACTCTCAATTTGTATATCCTCCCATGCAATGGCGAATATCTTCAGTGATATGAAGAAAGAGATGGGTTTGCTGTATGTATAATGCAGCTTCTTTCAGCGAGGGAATAATGATGAAAAGGGGAAATAGCAACACAAGGCGTCCGTGTGTGGCTAGGGATTCAACCGGGACCATCTCAACGTGCAAAACTAATAGAACGGTCCCTGCATTCCCTCCTTCCGCGATCGCGTGTGGAGGTTGGGCAAGCCTTTATGACCTTACGCGATCGCGCGAGTGCTTTGCCTTCCTCCTCGTGAGCTGATCTCCGCGCGCGGTGCTAGAAACGAAATGGATGGTGCCGGGGTGACCCTTCACGCCGGGCTTGATGTGCCCACGAGACCGAAACGTGCATGAGAGACGAAGCAGGGCCTCCCTTAAACAAGGAGAATCCGGCAGCGCTGTTCAGTTGCCCTTGTTCCATACCATGGTTAAGTTCGGTGTGGTTTTTAAGAAACAGAAGTTGACGGAGACGAAGGGACCTGTGGCTGTGAGAAAGACAAAGCGACGGCATCAAGGTTAACTAGCTAGTCTTTATTTAGAAATGAGATCTTCTCAATATACTGTATTGCTGAGGAAAAAAAAAAAAAATTTTTGTGAAAAATCTCTCAAACACCCCCACCCCACCCTTGCTAATATGGAATTTTTTCACAAAAAATTCTTCTCACACAGTGAGAGGATTTTCTCTTCCCTATTAATTAAACTCAGCACCAGCTGCATGCATGCGCCCCTGCAGTCAGCTCAAAAAAAAAAATCAACCTGTCTTGTCTGGTCCGCACGTGCGAAGATGCGTGGACCCGGGAACTTGGATAGCAGCCCACTAAGCTGGCTCCAGGGGTTATGAACAGGGATGAGCAAAGTGTTCACGTGGGACCCCAATGGGCATTCACGCGCCACTTTTGGACAGGGGAAGGAAAAAGAGATGGAACCGACGATTTCTGATCCAACAGCCAACGGCCCCATAGATTTTGATGGGCGGTCGTGAGATCGGTCACAAGTTGCTACTTCCGATTTAAAGTTACGTCCCTTGGTGCAGATGAGGGTGGACTCTTATTATCTTACAAAAGTTAAAATTGCAAGCAAGAGAAGAGTCGCACCTTTTACTTGATCGGGAGGGTAAAATCTAAAAAGTCAGCTGAGCTGATGCACGTTCTGTCCCTAGATATTGAACAAGTTGCCCCTGCGATCTCTCGTTTAACACACCATATTGTGTAAAAACTGTCCTGTTGGGCGGGTAAACAGTTCATGCACCCGTGCTATATACCCGCTGATCTGTTACTGTCTGCAGCAGGCAAGTATCCCACGACGAAAGCCTCAATTGGTCAGTGTACTGCCCATTTGACTCCTTAACTTCGTCCAACTGCGAGATGACTTTGGAGGAAAATGTTTGTCTCTGTGTGTGTGTGTATGTGCGCTGCGTGTGTGCGTGCGCAAAAGCATGCAAGCTTCCCACGACCAAGCCTAGCTCAATTGGGTACTGTCCATTAGACACGTCAACTTCATGCAACTGGACGATCGCTTGGGAGGAAAATTATAGCTTTGTTTGTGTGCGTGAGTGCGTGCAGAAGAGAGAGAGAGAGATAGCCCATTTGCTTATCTTGAGCCGGATTTCTCTCAGTATATGGGAGGATCAGATTTAATAAATATTAGAAAATTAGTTATAAAAAAGTTTTTTTTTGAAAAATTTCACATTTTAATTTAAAAATTTTCATAAAATATAATTAGTAGTTCATCTTAAATCCCTCGAATATTTACTGAGTCCGATATCCTCCAATATATTAGAAGGATCCAGACTCATCTTCCTATTATGACCCTTTAGGTTGTAAAAACAATCACAAAGTAAACAAACGAACAGCCTGGGATCTCTGCATATCTATCGCATGGAGTCTTCATGCGGGCAAAACTGGTCGTGAACTGTAACACGTAACTAACGCACGTGCAAGGGTCTGGACTCACAGATATAGTCGGATCATATGAAGGCGGCCGTATACGTCAGATATTCTGTGCATGCATGCATGCATCCTGGACCTACGCAGTCTTATCGCCGGTGGCATCACGTCTATCTCATCATTAGATCATGGTCCAGATCGAGAACAAATCACCTGGCTTGGTATGACTACGAGCCTACATAATTCGTTAAGAAGATGATTAACGTATTGGGGTATCTTTAGAGCAGCTGGTAGAAGAATGCGATATCCATGGGGGTATGAACCTTACCTGCAAAGTTGGGAAACGCTCGGACCACATTGACTTATGACTATATATATATATGGGCCGGTACTTAACATCAGAGGATGAGCCATGTTCATCTTATAATCACCTAGCTCTAACATCCAATGGTTCCACTGAGGTGCACTGGCGTTGCATGGCGTTGTCACACCCGATCTGAGATAGATAGCGAGAAATCCTCAACTAGGTACGTTAGACACCATTAATTCGTGATTCGGTATAGACAGAGACTGGAGACCTCTCCAATCCCGAATCCCACTTCATATATGTATATAAGGAGATGCACGTGAATGGCTCAGACGCGCAATCTACAGGGATCTGAATCTGGTTTTACTTGGACCACCATGATCTGATCTGCGACAGTAGCCTCAAAGAATATTATATGAGCATAGAGTATAAGTAATATTATGTTCTCCAATAGTTTGACGTGAAAGAGTCCAGCGTGTCAGTAGAAGAGTGCGATCTCAAATATTTAATATATTAATTTTTTTATCTTAAAATAATACACACATAGAATATTAGTTCACAAATAATGTACTAATGTCTTATCTATGTGCATTGTTTTAAGATTAAAAAAAAGTGTATTAAATACATCTAAACTTGGATCCTTTCACATAGCGTTATGAAAGGATAATCCCTGCGCGTCAAATTATACTATGATCGGAGCATAATATTCTCCTAAATATATTATGCGTGGTTCTCTCGAAAAGAAGAAATGATCATTTGGTGGTCCAGCACGGCCTATAGTCTAGCGGTATACCTTTGTATCACGGGGTTATGATCTTATCGTGTGCCAGAAAGTCCCGTATTATATCATCTTTGAATCATGTATGCGTCAGCATGATATATACATATATATATATATATATATGCTTGATCATGTACCCAAGTTTTTATTGGTTCACACGATCAGTACCGGTGGAATTTGGGGAAAAACACAGCTCATAACAGAGTCATCTTTAGGATCATCATGTCTATCTGATTATTGAATCATGTGTTCGAAACGTTAGTAATTGTATATTATATTTAAGGATAATATGATTAGACAATAAATTTATGTGACATCTAATAATTAGATTATCACTTTATCACTCATCATATGAACATTGCCATATAAATTTATTATCTAAGTATATTACACTTAAGTTTAATATAAAAATATATTAAAATTTTCTCGTTCATTAAAAAATATTTATTCATATAATGTTGTGTCTGACGATTATGTCCAATGCCGTTCAAAATTTAAAAAAAATTAAAACACAGATCTTAATTGGCCTGAAATAATATAAGTAATAGACTCATTAAGTGATCTGCATATATTTTTTTTAATGTTTTTTTAGACTGTATGAGAATGATCAGATTATATGGATATAGAGCTCATGATAAAATTATCATTAACAGTATTTTCTAAATATAAAAAATAGATGTGTCATCAAAATGAAACTCTTCTAATTACAAGCTGAGAGGTCCCGTTGACTGCCATTAGAATGTGGGGGCATGCCAACATATATAATTACATGGTCGATGCACAGCAGGCATTACCATGTCATGATCAATTTACTGGGTCTAAATCTTGCTAGGGAATTGTTATTAAAAAGAAAGAAAGAAGAAAAAAGAAAGAAAGGTGTCCTGCAGCAAGGATTGAGACATCGTAAGCAGCGTTAATAGCTCATATATATACTCCATAGTCATGCAGCCAGTTGTTGCGACTTTATGGGCACTAGCTAAAATATGTACATCATATATTCTATAATCTGTATATTATATCTTATATTATTAAAATCTAAAAAAAGTTAATTTTAATAGTTAATATGCCGCATATAAGTATTCTGCTATCATATATACTAATAGAACTATTAAATAAAAGATGAATTTACTATACTACCCCTACAGCGGAGAAGATTTAATTCTACATTAGACACGAGTGAAGATAAGTAGTGCCCATAAATAAGGCACATGTCTCTTCTCTCCGGAGGATCTTTTTTCAAAGAAAAGATAAAAGTTTGAATAAGGGACAATATTTTTTGGGAGGGTGTACTAAATCTTCACGCTGTCTCCAGTAGCGTCATTTTGTGGGAATTGAACAAAAGATAATGTGCTATTAGGGTGTTCACTATTCGGTTCAAATCGAAAAATCAAATCGAACCGAGCGATTCGATTTGGTTTGGTTCGGTTTGAACATAGAAAAAATTGGTTTAGTTCCAAACCAAACCAAAAAGAAAATTCGATTTGGTTCGATTTCTAAGCTCTAAAAATCAAGTCAAATCGATTAAACCGAACTATAATAATAAGTTTAATTTGTATATATCTATCAAGTTTTCAATATATTTACGTAAAAATACATATTATGGAGGTTATATGATTATCAATATTTAATATTTATTTCAAATATTATTTGATAGTGATTATTAGAGAAACAAGTGATTAAAATCTTATTTAGACTAAGAGAATCTAAAGGCCATTTATTTTCAAGTTAAACCGAACCAAATCGATTTAATTCGGTTTGGTTTGATTTGGTTTGGTTTCAAGGGACTTCGGTTTGATTTGGTTCGGATGGGTTCGATTTGGTTTGATTTGGTTTGGTTTCTTAAAAAATCACCTATAAACCAAACCAAACCAAACCATGAACACTCTTATGTGCTAAATGTCAGGTGTTGAGCCCCGGCCCCCACACACCCTGCCCTTTGTAGAGGCTAGCCATGTGTCCTACTTGAGTGACCAGGCAACGGGGCTAGCCATACATCTTCTACACACCCTTATCCTCACAAAAGAGGAGAGAGAGAATTATGTACAGAAGAGATTTAGTCTCACATCGGAGAGAGTAAAGATA